>CM034300.1:36767585-36802460 GCA_019925795.1 Dendrobium chrysotoxum | reverse complement strand
GAGAGAGAGAGAGAGCAAAAGGGAGAATGATCGAGAATTCGAGATAATGAGAGAGAGAGAGAGAGGAGAAAGAGGGAGATTGAGCAAGAAGGAGAATGATGGAGAATTAGAAATAATGAGAGTGGGAGAGAGAGAGAGGGTGAGAGAGAGAGAGGAGAGTAAAAGGGAGAATGATGGAGAATTAGAAATAATGAGAGGGAGAGAGAGACATGCAAAGAGATAAGGAGATATAAAGGCGGAGATAGAGCAATAAGGAGAATGATGGAGTATTGAAAATAATGAGAGAGGGATAGAGAGAGCAAAAGGAAGAATGATCGAGAATTCGTGATAATGACAGATATATAGAGAGAGAGAGGAGAGGAGAGGAGATTGAGCAAGGAGTATGATGGAGAATTAGAAATAATGAGAAAGAGAGAGAGAGAGAGAGAGAGGAGAGGAGAGAAAGAGGGAGATAGATCGGGAAGGAGAATGATTGAAAATTAGAAATAATGAGAGAGGGAGTGAGAGATGAGAGAATGAGAGAGCAAGAGAGAGAATGATAAAGAATAAGAAATAATGAGAGAGAGAGAGAGAGAAAAAGGGAGAATGATGGAGAATTAGAAATAATGAGAGATGGAGAGAGAGAGAGGGAGATTGATGAAGAATTAGAAATAATGAGAGGAAGAGAGAGAGAGGGAGATAAAGCAAGAATGAGAATGATGTAGAGTAAGAAGTAATGCGAGAGGGAGAGGGAGAGAGAGGGGGGGGAGAGAGAGAGAGAGAGAGAGAGAGAGAGAGAGAGAGAGAGAGAGAGAGAATGATGTAGAATTAGAAATAATAAGAGAGGGAGAAAGAGAGAGCAAGAGAGAGAGAGAGAGAAAGAGGGAGAATGATGGACAATTAGAAATAATGAGGAAGGGGGAGAGAGAGAGGGGGGTGAATGATGGAGAATGAGAAATAATGAGAGAGGATGATAGAGAGAGAGAATGAGAGAGAGAGAGCTGAACTTTTTTTTTAGAGAGAGAGAGAGAGATGGCAAGAGAGAGTGAGAGGGAGATAGAACAAGAGGGAGAATGATGGAGAATTAGAAATATGAGAGAGGGAGAGGGAGAGAGAGAGGGAGATAGAGTAGGAGGGAGAATGATGGAGAATTATAACTAATGAGAGTGAGAGAGAGAGAGAGAGAGAGAGAGAGAGCAAGAGGGAGAATGATGGAGAATTAGAAAGAATGAGAGAAGGAGAGAGAGAGAGAAAGAGAGATAGAGATAGACAGAGATAACTTAAGAGAGAGAAAGTGAGAGAGAGAGAAAATGGGAGATTGAGCAAGAGGGAGAATGATGGAGAATTAGAAATATAGAGAGAGAGGGAGAGAGAGCAAGAGGGAGAATGATGGAGAATTAGAAATAATGAGAGAGAGAGAGAGATATATATATATAGAATGATGGAGAATTAGAAATAATGTGAGAGAGAGGGAGAGAAAGAGAGAGAGTGATAGAGAATTAGAAATAATTAGAGAGGGAGAGAGATTGAGAGAGAGAGAGAGAGAAAGAGGGAGATAGAGCAAGAGGGAGAATAATGGAGAATTTGAATTAATGAAAGAGGGGGAGAGAGAGAGACTGAGAGATAGAGAGAATATGGAGAATTAGAAATAATGAGAGAGCGAGAGAGAGAGAGAGAGAGATAGGAGAGGGAGATAGAGTAAGAGAGAGAGAGGGACAGAAAGAGGGAGATAGAGCAAGAGGGAGAATGATAGAGAATTAGAAATAATGTGAGAGAGAGAGAGGGGGGAGAGCTGAAGTTCATTTTTTGAGTTGAAGATCAGATGGGGGGAGAGAGAGAGAAAGAGAGAGCAAGAGAGAAAGAGACAGAAAGAGGGAGATAGCAATGGGGAGAATGATGGAGAATTAGAAATAATGAGAGAGAGAGAGAAGAGAGAGAGTGTGAGAGAGAGAGAGGGTGATAGAGCAACATGAGTTATGGTGAATTTAAAATAATGAGAGGGGAGAGAGAGAGAGAGAGAGAGAGAGAGAGAGAGAGAGAGAGAGAGAGAGAGCTGAAGGTTTGCTTTTTAGTCTATTACAAAGCTACTACAAATAAAAGAAAAGAAAGGAAAGGCAACCGGCCCCTAAACATAGCAACAAGAGCTACTATCTTCCTCAAGAATATTAAAAAATTCTTGCGGAATACAAGAATTATTTTTATCTCCTATAAGCCAAAAAAAGGAACCATCTATGGCCCTTTGGGCACAAAGGTGTGCTGCTTTGTTGAACCTCTTATATGTATGCACAAATATAACCTTGTGAAACAACTTTATCCAATTCAATTTATCACCATCCATCGGCTGCACCTTCCATAATTCCCTCTGCTTGAAATTTTGCATGTATCTTATAACACTGGCATTATCCCCCTCAACAATAACCCCATTCAATTCAAACATCCAATCGAGAAGTAGCCTGTCAATATAGTAGAGAGCTATCATTTCCACCTGCGTACTGTCCCAATGCATGATACTCCACCTGGCTGCAACAATTAAGGTACCAAAACTATCCCGGATAACAATCCCAATTCCCCTAGCATTTGATCTAAGTAGCCCTCCATCCACATTTATTTTCAACCAACCTGTAGGGGGAGGACACCAAGAAGAACGATTAAACAATCCAACGGATTGAGAAGTGTCCCATTGCTCCAAGCGGGTTGAGAAAAAAGATTGATTCAGAGCTTCTGCTGCCATGACAACAGGTGTACAGCAGCTCTTGCCATGCTTAATTGAGTTCCTATTCCTCCAACTTTGATAAGTAACACAACAATATAAGAGTGGCCAACGATCCTTAATATCAGTAGATCCTTCCAATGACACCTGCAGCTCCTTAAACGAAGAGAACTGAGGGATAGCAAATCCCCATCTATCCAGAATATCCAAGATATCCCGTAGCTGTTTACATCTAGTCGTGATATGATCTATATCTTCAATTCCATGGCAACCAACAGGACAATTCACATTAACCTCAAATCCTCGTGTAAACAACCAATAATTTGTTGGAACAATGCCTTTGAATAACCTCCACCAAAACAACCTCTCCTTGGGCCTCATCCCAATCTTAAAAATAGTGCAAATGGGATCATCATTTTCCTGGAATAACCTGCTATGGGCAGCAGCCGAGACAGTAGAGCTTAACGGGCTCTTCATAAGTTCTAAAGTATCAGTGCTCATATCATTCCTTAAAGGAATCTCACAAATTCTGTCAACCAACATTTCTCCAAAACAGGCAAGCAATTTCTGCTTATCCCAAACTCCACCGTGATAAAATCCGCTACTGTCAAGCTCTCAATTTCTCCAATGTCACAAAAAGTAGGCCATAAAGAAATAGCCCTATCTAATACCCATATATGGTTTAAAACATCAATTTCTCTGCCATTAAAAACCTTCCAGCGAACACAATTACTCAAACTGTTAGCACCTTCACATATAATCTTCCAACAAATTGAATCCCCACGTCTAAACTCTTGCACCCACGGCCAACCACCATACTTCTGCCTCATACAATGCTGGAAGAGGTTCATTGGCTTGTTAAGAAAGTCCCAAGCAATTCTGGCACGTAAAGGCCCAATCCATCCAGCACTAGCATGAAAACCAAGCCCTCCCAAGCGTCTTGGTCGAGTAATGCTTTCCCAGGAAGCATAATAAAGACTTCTCTGATTAGAATCCTTGTCCCAAAGAAAGCTACGACATAGCTTTTCAATATCCTTTAACACATCTTTTGGAACTGCAGTATGAGTCATCATATACACGAATAAAGGAAGCAATACAGAGTAAATTAAAGTAACCCTTCCCGCTAAAGACAGATGTCTAATGCCCCAAGTCAAAGTACAAGCACGAGCTTTCTGAAGAAGTGGAGCAAAATCCGCCTTCGTCAGCCTCCTCAATGCTAATTTAATGCCTAAATATTCCATCTCTTCCACCTTACGAAAACCAGTAATCTTGGCTAAGCGGGACTTAGTGGTGGATGGCGTCAATTTGCTAAACATAATAGCAGATTTCATTTGGTTAACTCTTTGGCCCATCCATGAACAATAATTCTTCAGAATAGAGATGGAAGCACCTTCAAAGATCAAAATATCGTCAGCATAAAGGAGATGTGAGACAGGAGGTCCCCCCACACTGATAGGCACACCCAACTCCTGAAATATCTGATGAAAATGTAAGGACAGCAATTCTGAGCAGACGATGAACAAATATGGTGATAATGGACACCCTTGACGGAATCCACAATCTGCAGTAATCCATTATGTAAGCTGTCCGTTTACCAGGATGGAAAATCTTGGAGCTTGAACACAATTCAACACCCACAAACAAAATTTAGGAGGAAAACCCATTCGTCTCAGAACAAGCTCCAATGCCTGCCAACTCATTTTATCATAGGCTTGTTCCATGTCCACTTTCAAAGCTAAAAAACCTTTAGCAGAAGTAGAGACTTTGAACTTATTAATTAACTCCTGCCCCAATAAACAATGGTTAGTGATAGAACGTCCTGGTACAAAGGAGGCTTGTTTCTCAAAAATCACATACGGCAAAACTCCTTTAAATCTATTAACCAAAAGCTTAGCAACAATCTTATAGATTGTTTGGCAAAGGCTAATCGGTCTGAATTTTGAAGGATGACCAGGATTCTTAACTTTAGGCAACAAAACCACAACTGTCTCCTTCCAATACGAATCCATACAGCCGATTAAAAAGAACTCTAAACAAGTCTTTGTGACTTGATCCCCTACAATATCCCAGAAGCTCTTGAAGAAAGACACCGTGATACTATCCCGCCCAGGAGCTCTGTTACGGCCCAGAGAACATATCACAGCCCAAATCTCCTCACCCGTGACCTCCCTTTCCAGGACATCCGCATAACCTGCCACCAAACCTCTATGGTTCTCAAGGAAGGCCAACCACCATCTATAACAGCTCGCCCATGCCACTTTTGATCAAAGAACTCTAAAAATAATCTAGAAATCTCCTTCCCCTCCGTAATTAAAGTCCCATCTGGAAGTTTTAACGCTTCTATCCAATTGGATCTCTAACGAGCAGATGCCATTGAGTGAAAAAATCGAGTATTCCCATTCCCCTCTTCAATCCAATTAGCTTTAGCATGTTGTTTCCACCACATCGTAAGGCGAGCAAGCGTGCGAGCAAGCGTGCCATTCAGTAAATGCACCTTATACTTCAATGCTTCAGTCTGCACCTCAGTGAGCCCACACGGCAAACATTTCAACTCCTGCAAAGATTTGATCTCCCCATCAAGTTCCTCCTTCAACTGATTTAGCATTTTGTATTTGTATTTGCTCCAAAAGAAAAGAGCCTTGAGAGACCTCTGGCACTTTTTGTGGAGCTTGGACGCTTCATTCCCCAAATCTTCCACTTTCCATTTATCCAAAACCAACTGCCAAGCCTTCAGATAACTAGCCCAAATGTCCTCAAACTTAATTCAGTGGGAATGCGTTCTTTTGAACTCCTCTTTGAAATTGCACAAAATTGGGCAGTGATCGGATGCCAATCTAGTAAGGTGCCGAACATTCAAACCTTGGAAAGAGTCAAGAATTGAAGAGCTGATAAGAAAACGATCCAGCCTTGAATAAATTCTACTTCTAGCATCCTTGTTGCTCGTCCAAGTAAATGCAGGGCCAGAAAAACCAGGGTCTAGTAAATAATTAGTAGCCATAAACTCCTCCATTTCGCTTGCAGCCAAAGAATAATGAAAAGCCTTACCACCCTTCTTATCATCCTTAGACAGTATACAATTGAAGTCCCCCCAACCAAAAGAGGAGACCCTGATAAATGAAACCTAGAAATATCATTCCAAATTTCCCTCCTGATATATCTATCTTTATTGGCATAAACAACAACAACCTCCCAATCAATAACATTAGCAACTTTAAGCCTTCCCATGATACATTGATTGGATTGAAAAGTAATATGAAAAGAAGCCACATTACCTTTCCAAATAACCAAAATACCACCTGATCTGCCAATAGCCGGTTGAAATGCAAATTCCCAATCTCTTCCAGCAAGCCTGTCAATGTCCCTACGAGAGAAAGAGTCTATCTTTGTTTCAAGCAATCCAATGAAGCTAACCTCATGTTCCCCAATGAGGTGTCGTAAGTAGTTACCTATCTCCTTCTTACGAGCAACTCTACAATTCCAAAAAAGGCTAAACATAATTCACCAATGGGGAAGCGTCCCCGCCACTCATATTTTCAGAAAAATTATCATTATGCAGATAGGAAACCGCACCACCCATACCAGCATCCATTTCCTGTCTGTAATCTGAATTATCAATTACATTAACCAACTTTTCTATAGAAGAGTCCACCAAATCCTTCCCCATTACTTTATTCCTCTTAATACGAGGTAACTTCTTCATCGAGCAAAACTGTGTCAATTCTTTAGCAAGAGAAAGCTTGGAATTTCGATTCAGTCTTCTCACTAGTTTCGCCACCCCAGCATTCCCAGATTTGCACTCTGAGAACTTCAATACCTTAGGAACCAAAATATGAGATGGAGACTTCACACTACCGGGATCTTTTCAATTCTTCAGCTTTCCAATACTTTGAGAAGAAGATTGCAACGAATTTTCCAAAGTCTTGCTATTCCCAAACAGGACCTCATCAACTGGCGTCTTACCCAAAGCCTTGACCTCAACATTCTCTAAACTGGTCTGATCCACATCAGTTGGATTTCCCACTTCCTCCACTCAGTTTTTCAACAGAAAGCTTATCCTCCAACTTATTTCCTTTATTATTTTCCTGATTTTTGGGCACTTCTCTCCACACAGCCTTATTAGCCCCACCTTGAGAAACAGGCTTACTAATGTTTGCTTGTGATTTATTCCCATTTCTTGAATTAGTAGGACGTCTTCTCCTAGTCACAACAGTCCACTCCCCATAATCTAAATCTCCAACCGAGGTCTGATTCTGAGAGACACTTCCTTCTTCTATCATCTTACCTTTAGCCACTTCCTTCTTCTATCATCTTACCTTTAGCCAAGCTAGAACCCGGACAACCACTATCCACCGATCCAGCCAAGCCATCCTGTGCCAAACCAACATCAGTACCAAGCCCATCTACGGCTGGAAAGAATTATTTCTGATCATCTTTAGCCTTCAAATTCTGCTATTTAGGTTGACTACATACTTCCTTACATAAATAAGTTGTGTCCAACTTTGCCGCACTTTAAACAAATCAAAGGTATCCCTTCATATTCAATTGATTGGAAAAAAGCTCCTCCCAATCCTTGTGCCCAAACACCTTTAGGCAGCCTTCTTGACAGATCCAATCTCACACATATACGTACAAAAGCACATCTATTCCAAGACTTCGTTTGGTCATCCATAAACAAAGGTTCTCCAATGCCCGCAGCCAATCTAGCTAAATTGGATTCATCCCAATACTCCAAAGGCAAGTTTGGAAGCCTAACCTAAACCGGAGAGGTAAACCCTTTCAACGATTTGGATGATAAACCTGAAGTCCATTGATCAATTCCAATAATCTGTCCATCAATATACCATGGTCCCCCAATCAGAACATTATTTCGTGCCTCCATATTTTCAAACCAACAGAGAAAACAATTTGAACCCATAAGTATGATTTGTGTAAGTCCAAGATGTCCCCATTTTCACTGCAGCTCATTCTGTACCACCCAAAATGGAAGACGCCGACCCAACAAGCTACCAACAAGTGCCATGTTCAGCCTTTGGATGTTC
Organism: Dendrobium chrysotoxum; assembly: GCA_019925795.1. NCBI lineage: Eukaryota > Viridiplantae > Streptophyta > Magnoliopsida > Asparagales > Orchidaceae > Dendrobium > Dendrobium chrysotoxum. The sequence goes on along the minus strand of CM034300.1, from coordinate 36,794,732 downwards.
CCTCTAGCCTTATCCAAATCCAGTCTCACCAATCCATCTTCTCTCAGGAAGCTTCTTACATCATCAAACAAGTTCAATTTGATTGGCAAGGGCTTCCTCTAAGCATTAGATGAAGCCCCCTTACCCTCAAATTCCTTCTTAACCGAAACGGAAGGACCATGATCATGCCGCAGCTGCCGTGAGGGGACATCCTCCATTGAGGCAAACCTACAAACATCTGGTGCTTGACCCGGATCATTGAGAAAGTCATTGCATGCATAACTTGTGACTTCTTCCTTCACATGCAGAAAACCATCCTTGCCCTCAGCTATCTTTCCAAATATACCAAAATTAACTTGTGCCTTTTTCAAGCTAAGATAAACATCCATACAAGCATCCTGGCCATTGAGGTATACCAATGCAATGCCTAGATCTCCAACTCTTCCCAAACCTCCAAAGGTAAACTTAATTTTCTCAAGTTCAAACATCGGATTAAGTAAGATTCTACTCACCTCAATCCAATCCGTGGAGGTAGCCTTTATTTTCTCGTCGGAATCCATCAGCTCATCCTTTTCCAGCTCGGCACAACTGTACCCATCTAGTCCCGGAACAGCATCCTCATTGTTCACCCTCCGCCAGGTACCGAGATCCATCTCGTTCTGTCTCCTCCGAAGGAGAATCCACATCCTCACAGCCACCCAAAATTTCCATTACCTCATCCAGATCCGATGAGTCCTGCAGCGACATATCTCGATCACCCAGCTCTAGGCCCTCCGTAACCGATTTGATGTCCAGCTCCTCACTGGATATCGCCTCTTGACCAGCTGCCTTCTTCGAATCTATAGATCTTGTACCCCGAGCTTCAGGAGACCGAGTGTAGACCATACGCTTCCCTTCAGCTCCAATATTCGCCAAACCACCAGATCCAATAAAGGAAAATCTCCTCTCACCACTAATCCCTCCAACAATTACAACCGCAGCTCCCGATCTACTCCCTCCAACCACATTCCTCCTACCGTCGACATTAGCATCCCTACCAACCAAACTACTCCCACCATCAACAACCCTCCCTCCGCCGCTTCTCGTTAGGTGCCGGGAGGGTGACCCACGGCCACCCCCATCGTAACCCAAGAGCAAAAACAACCAGATCTCGGCGGGGAAAACTCCTTCACAGAATCGCCCGAGAACCGAGAGAGAGAGAGAGAGAGAGAGAGAGAGAGAGAGAGAGAGAGAGAGAGAGAGAGAGAGAGAGCAAGAGAGAGAAAAAGATGAAGATAGAGAGGGAGAATGATGGAGAATTAGAAATAATGAGAGAAGGAGAGAGAGAGAGAGGAAGAGACCAAGAGAGAGATAGAAAGAGGGAGATAGATCAAGAGGGAGAATGATGTAAAATTAGAAATAATGAGACAAGAGAGAGAGAGAGACAGAGGGGTTAAGGTTTTTAGTGTTTAGGGTTTAGGATTTTTTTTATGGTTTAGGGTTTAGGGTTTTTTTTTGGGTTTTTAGGGTTTAGGATTTTTTTTTAGGATTTTAGGGTTTAGGGTTTATGGTTAGGGTTTATAGTAAAGGGTTTAAGGTTTTTTTGGGTTTGGGGTTTAGGGCTTTTTTGGGGTTTAGGGTTTAGAATTTTGTAGGATTTTTAGGGTTTAAGGTTTCAGGTTTAGATTTTAGGGTTTAGGGTTTTTTAGCATTTTAGGATTTTTTTAAAGGGTTTTTAGAGTTTAGGGTTTATTAGGATTTTTAGAGAGAAAGAGAGAGAGCAAGAGAGAGAGGGAGAGGATGATAGAGCAAGAGGGAGAATGAGGGAGAATTAGAAATAATGAGAGTGGGAAAGAAAGAGGGAGAGAAGACGGGGGGGAGAGAGAGAAAGAGAGAGAGAGAGGGAGAGAGAGCAGGAATAGAACAAGAAGGAGAATGATGTAGAATTAGAAATAATGAGAGAGGGAGAGAGAGGGTGAGAGAGAGAGAGGAAGAGAGCAAAAGAGAGATAGAGAAAGAGAGAGAGAGAGAGAGAGAGAGAGAGAGAGGGAGGGAGAAAGAGGGAGAATGATGGAGAATTAGAAATAATGAGAGGGGGAGAGAGAGGGAGAGAGAGACATAGAGAGAGAGAGTGAGAGAGAGGGACAAAGAGACATAGAGAGAGAGGGAGGTGGAGAAAGAGGGAGAATGATGGAGAATTACAAATAATGAGAGAAGGAAAGTGAGAGAAAGAGAGAGAGAGAGAGAAAGAGAGGGAGAGCGCAAGAGAGAGATGGAGACAGAGATAGTGCAAGATGGAGAATAATGGAGAATTAGAAATAATGAGAGAGGTGGGAGAGAGAGAGATAGAGAGAGAGATAGAGCAAGAGGGAGAATGATGGAGAATTAAAAATAATGATAGAGGGGGGAGAAAGAGAGTCAGTGAGAGAGAGAGAGAAAGAGAAAGAGAGGGAGATAGAGAAAGAGGGAGAATGATGGAGAATTAGAAAAAATGAGAGAGAGAGAGTGAGAGATATTAATAGAGAGAGTGAGATAGGGAGATAGAGTAAGAGGGAGAATGATGGAGAATTAGAAAAAATGAGAGAGGGAGAGGGAGGGATAGAGAGAGAGAGAGAGCAAGAGAGAGAATGATGGAGAATTAGAAATAATTAGAGAGGGAGAGAGAGAGAAAGTAAGAGAGAGATAGAGGGAGAAAAAGCAAGAGAGAGAGAGAGATAAAAAAGTGGGAGATAAAGCAAGAGGGAGAATGATAGAGAATAAGAAATAATGAGAGAGGGAGAAAGAGAGAGAGAGAGAGAGATAGAGGTAGATAGATAGAGCAAGAGAGAGAGAAAGACGGAGATAGAATAAGAGGGAGAATGATGGAGAATTAGAAATAATAAGAGAGGGGGGAGAGAGAGAGATAGAGGTAGAGCAAGAGGGAGAATGATGGAGAATTTGAAATAATGAGAGAGGGAGGGAGAGAGAGAGATAGACAAATAGGGAGAATGATGGAGAATTAGAAATAATGTGTGTGTGTATGTGAGAGAGAGAGAGAGAGAGAGAGAGAGAGAGAGAGAGATAGATAGAGAGAAAGAGGGAGAATGATGGAGAATTAGAAAAAATGAGAGAGGGAGAGTGAGGGAGAGAGAGAGATAGATAGATTGATAGAGAGAGAGAGAGAGGAGAAGAGGAGAAAAAGATAGAGCAAGAGAGAGAGAGAGAGAGAAAGAGGGAGATAGAGCAGGAGGGAGAATGATGAAGAATTAGAAATAATGAGAGAGAGAGAGAGAGAGAGCAAGAGAGAGGATGATGAAGAATTAAAAATATTGAGAGAGGGAGAGGGAGAAAGAGAGAGAACAAGAGAGAGATAAAAAAGAGGGAGATATAGCATGAGGGAGAATGATGGAGAATTAGAAATAATGAGATAGGGACAGAGAAAGAGAGAAAGAGAGAGAGAGAGAGATATAGACAGATAGATAGAGCAAGAGAGAGAGAGAAAGAGGGAGATAGAGTGAGAGGGAGAATGATGGAGAATTAAAAATAATAAGAGAGAGAGAGAGAGCAAGTGGGAGAATGATGGAGAAATTGAAATAATGAGAGAGTAAGATTGAGAGGGAGAGAAAGAGGTAGATAGAGCAAGAGGGAGAATGATGGAGAATTAGAAATAATGAGAGAGAGAGAGAAAGAGGGAGAATGAGGGACAACTAGAAAAAATGGGAGGGAGGGAGAGGTAGAGAGAGAGAGAGAGAGAGAGAGAGAAAACGAAAGGTGGAGATAGAGTAAGAGGGATAATGATGGAGAATTAGAAATAATGAGTGAGCAGAGAGACATAGAGAGAGGGAGAATGATGGAGAATTAGAAACAATAAGAGATGGGGAGAGAGAGGAGAGAGGAGAGGGAGATAGAGCAAGAGAGAACGAGAGAAAGAGGGAGATAGAGCAAGAGGGAGAATGATGGAGAATTATAAATAATGAGAGAGAGAGAGGGAGAAAGAGGGAAATAAAGCAAGAGGGAGAATGATGGAGAATTATAAATAATGAGAGAGAGAGAGAGAGAGAGAGAGAGAGAGAGGGAGAGAGAGAGAGGGAGAATCAGGGAAATAGAGCAAGAGGGAGAATGATGGAGAATTAGAAATAATAGAGAGAGAGAGTAAGAGAGAGAGGGAGAATGATGGGGAACTAGAAAAAATGAGAGAGGGAGAGAGAGGGAGAGAGGGAGATAGAGAGAGAAAGAAAGAGGGAGATAGAGCAAGAGGGAGAATGATGGAGAATTAGAAATAATGAGAGAGGGGAGAGAGACAGTGAGAGAGAGGGGGATAGAGAGGTAGAATGATGGAGAATTAGAAATAATAAGAGAGGGAGAGAGAAAGATAGGAGAGAGAGATAGAGCAAGAGAGAGAAAGAGGAGATTGAGCAAGAGGGTTAATGATGGAGAATTAGAAATAATGTGAGAGTGGTAGAGAGCAAGAGGGAGATAAAGCAAAATGGAGAATGATGGAGAATTAGAAATAATGAGAGAGAGAGGGAGGGAGATAGAGCAAGAATTAGAAATAATGTGAGAGAGAGAGAGGGGATAGAGAGAGAGATAGATAGAGAGAGAAAGAAAGAGAGAGAGAGAGAGGTAGCAAGAGAGTGAGAGATAGAAAGAGGAAGATAGAGCAGATGGGAAAAGATGGACAATTAGAAATATTGAGAGAGAGAGCGAGAGAGGGAGGGAGGTGGAGCAAGTGGGAGAGTGATGGTGAATTAGAAATAATGAGAGGGAGAGAGAGAGAAAGAGAGCAAGAGAGAGATAAAGAGGGAGAGAGAGAGAGAGAGAGGGAGCAAGAGAGAGAGACGGAAAAAGGGAGATAGAGCAAAAGGGAAAGTGATGGGCAATTAGAAATAATGAGAGAGAGAACGAGAGAGGTAGGGAGGTGGAACAAGAGGGAGAATGATGGTGAATTAGAAATAATGAGAGAGAGAGAGAGAGAGAGAGAGAGAGAGAGAAAGTGAGCAAGAGAGAGATAAACAGGGAGATAGAGCAAGGGAGAGAGAGAGAAAGAGGGAGAATGCTGGTCAATTGGGGGTTAGGGTTAAGGTTTTTTAGGGTTTAGGGATTATTAGGGTTTAGGTTTTAGGGTTTAGGGTTTATGGTTTTTAGGGTTTAGGGTTTAGGGTTTAGGGTTTTAGGGTTTAGGGTTTAGGGTTTAAGGTTTAGGGTTTAGGGTTTAGGGTTTTAGGGTTTAGGGTTTATGGTTTAGTGTTTAGGGTTTAGTGTTTAGGGTTTAGGGTATAGGTTTTAGGGTTTATGGTTTTTAGGGTTTAGGGTTTAATGTTTAGGGTTTAGGGTTTAGGATTTTTTAGGGGTTAGGGTTTATGGTTTAGGGTTTTTAGGAATTTAGGTTTAGGGTTTAGGGTTGAGGCTTTAGGGTTTAGGGTTTATGATTTAGGGTTTTGAATTTAAGGTTTAGGGTTTAGGGTTTAGGGTTTTAGGGTTTAAGGCTTAGGGTTTTTTAGGGTTTAGGGTTTTTTTAGAGTTAGGGTATAGGATTTTTAGGGTTTAGGATTTAGGGTTTTGGATTTAAGGTTTAGGGTTTAGGGTTTTAGGGTTTAAGGTTTAGGGTTTTTTAGGGTTTAGGGTTTTTTTAGAGTTAGGGTATAGGATTTTTAGGGTTTAGGGTTTAAGGTTTTTGGGTTTTAGGGTTTAGAGTTTTTTTTTGGGTTTAAGGTTTAGGGTTTAGATTTTTTAGGATTTTTAGAATTTAGGGTTTAGGGTTTAGAGTTTAGGGTTCTAGGTTTTTTTTATTTAGGGTTTTTAGGGTTTAGGGCTTAGGATTTATGGTTTTTTAGGATTTTTAGGGTTTAGGGTTTATGGTTTTGGGATTTTTTTAGTGTTTTTAGGGTTTAGGGTTTCTAGGATTTTTTTAGGGTTTTTAGGGTTTAGGGTTAAGGGTTTAAGGTTTAGGGTTTTTTATGGTTTTAGGGTTTAGGATTTAGGATTTTTTTTAGGGTTTTATGGATTAGGGTTTAGGGTATAGGGTTTAGGGTTTAGGGTATAGGGTTTATGGTATAGGATTTAGGGTTTAGGATTTAAGATTTTTAGGGTTTAGGGTTTAGATTTTTGGGTTTAGGGTTTAGGGTTTTTAAGGATTTTTAGGGTTTTTTGGGTTTAACGTTTAGGGTTTAGGGTTTTTGTGTTTTTTTTTTGGGTTTTTACATTTTAGGGTTTAGGGTTTTAGGGTTTTTGGGGTTTAGGGTTCAAGGTTAAGGGTTTTTTTAGGTTTTAGTGTTTAGGGTTTTTTTAGGGTTTAAGTTTACATTATAGGGTTTTTAGGGTTTAGGGTTTTGGTTTTTTTTAAGCTTTTAGGGTTTGGGGTTTTAGGGTTTAGAGTTTAGGGTATAAGGTTTATAGTGTTTAGGGTTTGCAGTTTTTTTTAAGGTTTTAGGGTTTACAGTTTAGGGTTTAGGTTTTAATATTTTTTAGGGTCTTTTTATAAGGTTTAGGGTTCAACGTTTTTTAGGGTTTAGGATTTCGGGTTTTGGGTTTAGGGTTTTTGATTTTTTAGGATTTTTAGGGGTTTTTTTTAGGGTTTTAAGGGTTTAGGGTTTATGGTTAGGGTTTAGAGTTTAGGTTTTAGGGTTTAGGATTTAAGCAAGATGGGGAATGATGGAGAATTAGAAATAATGAGTGATGGAGAGAAAGAGGGAGAGAAGGAGAGAGAGAGAGAGAGAGACAGAGAGAGAGGAGAAGAGGAGAAAAAGATAGACCGAGAGAGAAAGAGAGAAAGAGGGAGATAGAGAAGGAGGGAGAATGATGAAAAATTAGAAATAATGAGAGAGAGAGAGAGAAAGAGAGAGAGAGAGAGAGCAAGAGAGAGGATGATGAAGAATTAAAAATATTGAGAGAGGGAGAGGGAGAAAGAGAGAGAACAAGAGAGAGAGATAAAAAAGAGGGAGATATAGCATGAGGGAGAATGATGGAGAATTAGAAATAATGAGAAAGGGACAGAGAAAGAGAGAGAGATATAGACAGATAGATAGAGCAAGAGAGAGAAAGAGGGAGATAGTGCAAGAGGGAGAATGATGGAGAATTAAAAATAATAAGAGAGAGAGAGAGCAAGTGGGAGAATGATGGAGAAATTGAAATAATGAGAGAGGGAGAGAGAGAGAGTAAGATTGAGAGGGAGAGAAAGAGGGAGATAGAGTAAGAGGGAGAATGATGGAGAATTAGAAATAATGAGAGAGAGAGAGAGAGAGAGGGAGAATGAGGGACAACTAGAAAAAATGGGAGGGAGAGAGAGGTAGAGAGAGAGATAGAGAGAGAGAGAGGAAAACGAAAGAGGGAGATAGAGTAAGTGGGATAATGATGGAGAATTAGAAATAATGAGTGAGCAGAGAGACATAGAGAGAGAGAGAAAGATGGAAAATTAGAAACAATAAGAGATGGAAAGAGAGAGAGGAGAGAGGAGAGGGAGATAGAGCAAGAGAGAAAGAGAGAAAGAGGGAGATAGAGCAAGAGGGAGAATGATGGAGAATTAGAAATAATGAGAGAGAGAGAGGGAGAAAGAGGGAAATAAAGCAAGAGGGAGAATGATGGAGAATTAGAAATAATGAGAGAGAGAGAGGGAGAATCAGGGAAATAGAGCAAGAGGGAGAATGATGGAGAATTAGAAATAATAGAGAGAGCGAGTAAGAGAGAGAGAGAGAGGGAGAATGATGGGGAATTAGAAAAAATGAGAGAGGGAGAGAGAGGGAGAGAGGGAGATAGAGATAGAGAGAGAAAGAAAGAGGGAGAAAGAGCAAGAGAGAGAATGATGGAGAATTAGAAATAATGAGAGAGGGGAGAGAGACAGTGAGAGAGAGAGGGATAGAGAGGTAGAATGATGGAGAATTAGAAATAATAAGAGAGGGAGAGAGAAAGATAGGAGAGAGAGATCGAGCAGGAGAGAGAAAGAGGAGATTGAGCAAGAGGGAGAATGATGGAGAATTAGAAATAATGAGAGAGAGAGAGAGAGGGAGAGGGAGAATGAGGGACAACTAGAAAAAATGGGAGGGAGAGAGAGGTAGAGAGAGATAGAGAGAGAGGAAAACGAAAGAGGGAGATAGAGTAAGAGGGATAATGATGGAGAATTAGAAATAATGTGTGAGCAGAGAGACATGAGAGAGGGAGAATGATGGAGAATTAGAAACAATAAGAGATGGAGAGAGAGAGAGGAGAGAGGAGAGGGAGATAGAGCAAGAGAGAAAGAGAGAAAGAGGGAGATAGAGCAAGAGGGAGAATGATGGAGAATTAGAAATAATGAGAGAGAGAGGGAGAGAGAGAGTAAGATTGAGAGGGAGAGAAAGAGGGAGATAGAGCAAGAGGGAGAATGATGGAGAATTAGAAATAATGAGAGAGCGAGAGAGAGAGAAAGAGGGAGAATGAGGGACAACTAGAAAAAATGGGAGGGAGAGAGAGGTAAAGAGATAGATTGAGAAAGAGAGAGAGAGTGAGAGAAAACGAAAGAGGGAGAATGATGGAGAATTAGAAACAATAAAAGATGGAGAGAGAGAGAGAGAGGAGAGAGGAGAGGGAGATTGAGCAAGATAGAAAGAGAGAAAGAGGGAGATAGAGCAAGAGGGATAATGATGAAGAATTAGAAATAATGAGTCAGCAGAGAGACATAGAGAGAGGGAGAATGATGGAGAATTAGAAACAATAAAAGATGGAGAGAGAGAGAGAGGAGAGAGGAGAGGGAGATAGGGCAAGATAGAAAGAGAGAAAGAGGGAGATAGAGCAAGAGGGAGAATGATGGAGAATTAGAAATAATGAGAGAGAGAGGGGGAGAAAGAGGGAAATAAAGCAAGAGGGAGAATGATGGAGAATTAGAAATAATGAGAGAGAGAGAGAGGGAGAATCAGGGAAATAGAGCAAGAGGGAGAATGATGGAGAATTAGAAATAATAGAGAGAGAGAGAGAGTAAGAGGGAGAGAGGGAGAATGATGGGGAATTAGAAAAAATGAGAGGGAGAGAGGGAGATAGAGATAGAGAGAGAAAGAAAGAGGGAGATAGAGCAAGAGGGAGAATGATGGAGAATAAGAAATAATGAGAGAGGGGAGAGAGACAGTGAGAGAGAGAGGGATAGAGAGGTAGAATGATGGAGAATTAGAAATAATAAAAGAGGGAGAGAGTAAGATAGGTGAGAGAGATAGAACAAGAGATAGAAAGAGGCGATTGAGCAAGAGGGAGAATGATGAAGAATTAAAAATAATGTGAGAGAGGTAGAGAGCGAGAGGGATATAAAGCAAAATGGAGAATGATGGAGAATTAGAAATAATGAGAGAGAGAGGGAGGCAGATAGAGCAAGAATTAGAAATAATGTGAGAGAGAGAGGGGATAGAGAGAGAGATTGATAGAGAGAGAAAGAAAGAGAGAGAGAGAGAGGTAGCAAGAGAGTGAGAGATAGAAAGAGGGAGACAGAGCAGATGGGAAAAGATAGACAATTAGAAATAATGAGAGGGAGAGCGAGAAAGGGAGGGAGGTGGAGCAAGTGGGAGAGTGATGGTGAATTAGAAATAATGAGAGGGAGAGAGAGAAAAAGAGAGCAAGAGAGAGATAAAGAGCGAGAGAGAGATTTAGAGAGAGAGCGAGAGGGAGCAAGAGAGAGAGACGGAAAGAGGGAGATAGAGCAAAAGGGAAAATGATGGGCAATTAGAATTAATGAGAGAGAGAGCGAGAGAGGTAGGGAGGTGGAACAAGAGGGAGAATGATGGTGAATTAGAAATAATGAGAGAGAGAGAGAGAGAGAGAGAGAGAGAGGGAGAAAGTGAGCAAGAGAGAGATAAATAGGGAGATAGAGCAAGGGAGAGAGAGAGAAAAAGGGAGAATGCTGGTCAATTGGGGGTTAGGGTTAAGGTTTTTTAGGGTTTAGGGATTGTTAGGGTTTAGGGTTTAGGGTTTAGGGTTTATGGTTTTTAGGGTTTAGGGTTTAGGGTTTAAGGTTTAGGGTTTAGGGTTTAGGGATTAGGGTTTTAGGGTTTTAGGGTTTAGGGGTTAGGGTTTAAGGTTTAGGGTTTATGGTTTTAGGGTTTAGGGTTTTGGTTTAGCGTTTAGGGTTTAGTGTTTAGGGTTTAGTGTTTAGGGTTTAGGGTTTATGGTTTTTAGGGTTTAGGGTTTAAGGTTTAGGGTTTAGGGTTTATGATTTAGGGTTTAGGGTTTAAGGTTTTAGGGTATAGGGTATAGGGTATAGGGTTTAGGGTTTTTTATGGGTTAGGGTTTAGGGTTTAGGGTTTTTAGGAATTTAGGTTTAGGGTTTAGGGTTGAGGCTTTAGGGTTTAGGGTTTATGATTTAGGGTTTTGAATTTAAGGTTTAGGGTTTAGGGTTTAGGGTTTTAGGGTTTACGGTTTAGGGTTTAGGGTTTTTTTAGAGTTAGGGTATAGGATTTTTAGGGTTTAGGGTTTATGATTTTTAGGTTTTAGGGTTTAGAGTTTTTTTTTTGGGTTTAAGGTTTAGGGTTTAGATTTTTTAGGATTTTTAAAATTTAGGGTTTAGGGTTTAGAGTTTAGGGTTTTAGGTTTTTTTTATTTAGGGTTTTTAGGGTTTAGGGCTTAGGATTTATGGTTTTTAGGATTTTTAGGGTTTAGGGTTTATGGTTTTGGGATTTTTTTAGGGTTTTTAGGGTTTAGGTTTTTAGGATTTTTTTAGGGTTTTTAGGGTTTAGGGTTAAGGGTTTAAGGTTTAGGGTTTTTTAGGATTCTAGGGTTTAGGATTTAGGATTTTTTTTAGGGTTTTATGGATTAGGGTTTAGGGTATAGGGTTTAGGGTTTAGGGTATAGGGTTTATGGTATAGGATTTAAGGTTTAGGATTTAAGGTTTTTAGGGTTTAGGGTTTAGATTTTTGGGTTTAGGGTTTTTAAGGAATTTTTGTGTTTTTAGGGTTTAGGGTTTTTTGGGTTTAACGTTTAGGGTTTAGGGTTTTTGTATTTTTTTTTTTTTTGGGTTTTTACATTTTAGGGTTTAGGGTTTAAGGTTTAGGGTTTTAGGGTTTTTGGGGTTTAGGGTTTAAGGTTTTTTTAGGTTTTAGGGTTTAGGGTTTTTTTAGGGTTTAAGTTTACATTATAGGGTTTTTAGGGTTTAGGGTTTTGATTTTTTTTAAGCTTTTAGGGTTTGGGGTTTTAGGGTTTAGAGTTTACGGTATAAGGTTTTTAGTGTTTAGGGTTTGCGGTTTTTTTTTTAAGGTTTTAGGGTTTACAGTTTAGGGTTTAGGTTTTAATATTTTTTATGGTCTTTTTATAAGGTTTAGGGTTCAGCGTTTTTTAGGGTTTAGGATTTCGGGTTTTGGGTTTAGGGTTTTTGATTTTTTAGGGTTTTGATTTTTAGGGTTTTTTAAGGTTTTTAGGGGTTTTTCTTAGGGTTTTAAGGGTTTAGGGTTTATGGTTAGGGTTTAGAGTTTAGGTTTAAGGGTTTAGGATTTAAGCAAGATGGAGAATGATGGAGAATTAGAAATAATGAGTGATGGAGAGAAAGAGGGAGAGAAGGAGAGAGAGAGAGAGAGACAGCGAGAGAGGAAAAGAGGAGAAAAAGATAGACCAAGAGAGAGAAAGAGAGAAAGAGGGAGATAGAGCAGGAAGGAGAATGATGAAAAATTAGAAATAATTAGAGAGAGAGAGTGAGATAGAGAGAGAGAGGGAGATAGAGCAAGAGAGAGGATGATGAAGAATTAAAAATATTGAGAGAGAGAGAGAGGGAGAGGGAGAGAGAACAAGAGAGAGAGATAAAAAAGAGGGAGATATAGCATGAGGGAGAATGATGGAGAATTAGAAATAATGAGAGAGGGACAGAGAAAGAGAGAAAGAGAGAGAGATATAGACAGATAGATAGAGCAAGAGAGAGAGAAAGAGGGAGATAGAGCGAGAGGGAGAATGATGGAGAATTAAAAATAATAAGAGAGAGAGAGAGCAAGTGGGAGAATGATGGAGAAATTGAAATAATGAGAGAGAGGGAGAGAGAGAGTAAGATTGAGAGGGAGAGAAAGAGGGAGATAGAGCAAGAGGGAGAATGATGGAGAATTAGAAATAATGAGAGAGAGAGAGAGAGAGGGAGAAAGAGGGAAATAAAGCAAGAGGGAGAATGATGGAGAATTAGAAATAATGAGAGAGAGAGAGGGAGAATCAGGGAAATAGAGCAAGAGGGAGAATGATGGAGAATTAGAAATAATAGAGAGAGAGAGAGTAAGAGAGAGAGAGAGAGAGAGGGAGAATGATGGGGAATTAGAAAAAATGAGAGAGGGAGAGAGAGGGAGAGAGGGAGATAGAGATAGAGAGAGAAAGAAAGAGGGAGATAGAGCAAGAGAGAGAATGATGGAGAATTAGAAATAATGAGAGAGGCGAGAGAGACAGTGAGAGAGAGAGGGATAGAGAGGTAGAATGATGGAGAATTAGAAATAATAAGAGAGGGAGAGAGAAAGATAGGAGAGAGAGATCGAGCAAGAGAGAGAAAGAGGAGATTGAGCAAGAGGGAGAATGATGGAGAATTATAAATAATGAGAGAGAGAGAGAGGGAGAGGGAGAATGAGGGACAACTAGAAAAAATGGGAGGGAGAGAGAGGTAGAGAAAGAGATAGAGAGAGAGAGAGGAAAATGAAAGAGGGAGATTGAGTAAGAGAGATAATGATGGAGAATTAGAAATAATGTGTGAGCAGAGAGACAAAGAGAGGGAGAATGATGGAGAATTAGAAATAATAAGAGATGGAGAGAGAGAGAGAGGAGAGAGGAGAGGGAGATAGAGCAAGAGAGAAAGAGAGAAAGAGGGAGATAGAGCAAGAGGGAGAATGATGGAGAATTAGAAATAATGAGAGAGAGAGGGAGAGAGAGAGTAAGATTGAGAGGGAGAGAAAGAGGGAGATAGAGCAAGAGGGAGAATGATGGAGAATTAGAAATAATGAGAGAGGGGAGAGAGATAGTGAGAGAGAGAGGGATAGAGAGGTAGAATGATGGAGAATTAGAAATAATAAGAGAGGGAGAGAGAAAGATAGGAGGGAGAGATCGACCAAGAGAGAGAAAGAGGAGATTGAGCAAGAGGGAGAATGATGGAGAATTAGAAATAATGAGAGAGAGAGAGAGGGAGAGGGAGAATGAGGGACAACTAGAAAAAATGGGAGGGAGAGAGAGGTAGAGAGAGAGATAGAGAGAGAGAGAGGAAAACGAAAGAGGGAGATAGAGTAAGAGGGATAATGATGGAGAATTAGAAATAATGTGTGAGCAGAGAGACATAGAGAGAGGGAGAATGATGGAGAATTAGAAATAATAAGAGATGGAGAGAGAGAGAGGAGAGAGGAGAGGGAGATAGAGCAAGAGAGAAAGAGAGAAAGAGGGAGATAGAGCAAGAGGGAGAATGATGGAGAATTAGAAATAATGAGAGAGAGAGGGAGAGAGAGAGTAAGATTGAGAGGGAGAGAAAGAGGGAGATAGAGCAAGAGGGAGAATGATGGAGAATTAGAAATAATGAGAGAGCGAGAGAGAGAGAAAGAGGGAGAATGAGGGACAACTAGAAAAAATGGGAGGGAGAGAGAGGTAAAGTGATAGATTGAGAAAGAGAGAGAGAGTGAGAGAAAACGAAAGAGGGTGATAGAGTAAGAGGGATAATGATGGAGAATTAGAAATAATGAGTGAGCAGAGAGACAGAGAGAGGGAGAATGATGGAGAATTAGAAACAATAAAAGATGGAGAGAGAGAGAGAGAGGAGAGAGGAGAGGGAGATAGAGCAAGATAGAAAGAGAGAAAGAGGGAGATAGAGCAAGAGGGAGAATGATGGAGAATTAGAAATAATGAGAGAGAGAGGGGGAGAAAGAGGGAAATAAAGCAAGAGGGAGAATGATGGAGAATTAGAAATAATGAGAGAGAGAGAGAGAGAGAGAGAGAGAGGGAGAATCAGGGAAATAGAGCAAGAGGGAGAATGATGGAGAATTAGAAATAATAGAGAGAGAGAGAGTAAGAGAGAGAGAGAGAGGGAGAATGATGGGGAATTAGAGAAAATGAAAGAGGGAGAGAGGGAGATAGAGATAGAGAGAGAAAGAAAGAGGGAGATAGAGCAAGAGGGAGAATGATGGAGAATAAGAAATAATGAGAGAGGGGAGAGAGACAGTGAGAGAGCGAGGGATAGAGAGGTAGAATGATGGAGAATTAGAAATAATAAAAGAGGGAGAGAGAAAGATAGGTGAGAGAGATAGAGCAAGAGATAGAAAGAGGCGATTGAGCAAGAGGGAGAATGATGAAGAATTAAAAATAATGTGAGAGAGGTAGAGAGCGAGAGGGATATAAAGCAAAATGGAGAATGATGGAGAATTAGAAATAATGAGAGAGAGAGGGAGGCAGATAGAGCAAGAATTAGAAATAATGTGAGAGAGAGAGGGGATAGAGAGAGAGATAGATAGAGAGAGAAAGAAAGAGAGAGAGAGAGAGAGAGAGGTAGCAAGAGAGTGAGAGACAGAAAGAGGGAGACAGAGCAGATGGGAAAAGATAGACAATTAGAAATAATGAGAGAGAGAGCGAGAGAGGGAGGGAGGTGGAGCAAGTGGGACAGTGATGGTGAATTAGAAATAATGAGAGGGAGAGAGAGAAAAAGAGAGCAAGAAAAAGATAAAGAGGGAGAGAGAGATTTAGAGAGAGAGAGAGAGGGAGCAAGAGAGAGAGACGGAAAGAGAGAGATAGAGCAAAAGGGAAAATGATGGGCAATTAAAAATAATGAGAGAGAGAGCGAGAGAGGTAGGGAGGTGGAATAAGAGGGAGAATGATGGTGAATTAGAAATAATGAGAGAGAGAGAGAGAGAGAGAGAGAGAGAGAGAGAGAGAAAGTGAGCAAGAGAGAGATAAACAGGGAGATAGAGCAAGGGAGAGAGAGAGAAAGAGGGAGAATGCTGGTCAATTGGGGGTTAGGGTTAAGGTTTTTTAGGGTTTAGGGATTGTTAGGGTTTAGGGTTTAGGGTTTAGGGTTTATGGTTTTTAGGGGTTAGGGTTTAGGGTTTAGGGTTTAGGGATTAGGGTTTTAGGGAATTAGGGTTTAGGGTTTAGGGTTTAAGGTTTAGGGTTTATGGTTTTAGGGTTTAGGGTTTTGGTTTAGCGTTTAGGGTTTAGTGTTTAGGGTTTAGTGTTTAGGATTTAGGGTTTATGGTTTTTAGGGTTTAGGGTTTAAGGTTTAGGGTTTAGGGTTTATGATTTAGGGTTTAGGGTTTAAGGTTTTAGGGTATAGGGTATAGGGTTTAGGGTTTTTTAGGGGTTAGGGTTTAGGGTTTAGGGTTTTTAGGAATTTAGGTTTAGGGTTTAGGGTTGAGGCTTTAGGGTTTAGGGTTTATGATTTAGGGTTTTGGATTTAAGGTTTAGGGTTTAGGGTTTAGGGTTTTAGGGTTTACGGTTTAGGGTTTAGGGTTTTTTTAGAGTTAGGGTATAGGATTTTTAGGGTTTAGGGTTTATGGTTTTTAGGTTTTAGGGTTTAGAGTTTTTTTTTTGGGTTTAAGGTTTATGGTTTAGATTTTTTTAGGATTTTTAGAATTTAGGGTTTAGGGTTTAGAGTTTAGGGTTTTAGGTTTTTTTTATTTAGGGTTTTTAGGGTTTAGGGCTTAGGATTTATGGTTTTTTAGGATTTTTAGGGTTTAGGGTTTATGGTTTTAGGATTTTTTTAGGGTTTTTAGGGTTTAGGGTTTTAGGATTTTTTTAGGGTTTTTAGGGTTTAGGGTTAAGGGTTTAAGGTTTAGGGTTTTTTAGGGTTTTAGGGTTTAGGATTTAGGATTTTTTTTAGGGTTTTATGGATTAGGGTTTAGGGTATAGGGTTTAGGGTTTAGGGTTTAGGGTATAGGGTTTATGGTATAGGATTTAAGGTTTTTAGGGTTTAGGGTTTAGATTTTTGGGTTTAGGGTTTTTAAGGATTTTTTGGGATTTTAGGGTTTAGGGTTTTTTGGGTTTAACGTTTAGGGTTTAGGGTTTAGGGTTTTTGTATTTTTTTTTTGGGTTTTTATATTTTAGGGTTTAGGGTTTAAGGTTTAGGGTTTTAGGGTTTTTGGGGTTTAGGGTTTAGGGTTTTTTTAGGTTTTAGGGTTTAGGATTTTTTTAGGGTTTAAGTTTACATTATAGGGTTTTTAGGGTTTAGGGTTTTGGTTTTTTTTAAGCTTTTAGGGTTTGGGGTTTTAGGGTTTAGAGTTTACGGTATAAGGTTTTTAGTGTTTAGGGTTTGCGGTTTTTTTTAAGGTTTTAGGGTTTACAGTTTAGGGTTTAGGTTTTAATATTTTTTAGGGTCTTTTTATAAGGTTTAGGGTTCAGCGTTTTTTAGGGTTTAGGATTTCGGGTTTTGGGTTTAGGGTTTTTGATTTTTTTAGGGTTTTTTAAGGTTTTTAGGTGTTTTTCTTAGGGTTTTAGGGTTTAGGGTTTATGGTTAGGGTTTAGAGTTTAGGTTTAAGGGTTTAGGATTTAAGCAAGATGGAGAATGATGGAGAATTAGAAATAATGAGTGATGGAGAGAAAGAGGGAGAGAAGGAGAGAGAGAGAGAGACAGCGACAGAGGAGAAGAGGAGAAAAAGATAGACCAAGAGAGAGAGAGAGAAAGAGGCAGATAGAGCAGGAGGGAGAATGATGAAAAATTAGAAATAATGAGAGAGAGAGAGAGAGATAGAGAGAGAGGGAGATAGAGCAAGAGAGAGGATGATGAAGAATTAAAAATATTGAGAGAGGGAGAGGGAGAAAGAGAGAGAACAAGAGAGAGAGATAAAAAAGAGGGAGATATAGCATGAGGGAGAATGATGGAGAATTAGAAATAATGAGAGAGGGACAGAGAAAGAGAGAAAGAGAGAGAGATATAGACAGATAGATAGAGCAAGAGAGAGAGAAAGAGGGAGATAGAGCGAGAGGGAGAATGATGGAGAATTAAAAATAATAAGAGAGAGAGAGAGAGCAAGTGGGACAATGATGGAGAAATTGAAATAATGAGAGAGAGGGAGAGAGAGAGAGTAAGATTGAGAGGGAGAGAAAGAGGGACAAAGAGCAAGAGGGAGAATGATGGAGAATTAGAAATAATGAGAGAGAGACAGAGAAAGAGGGAGAATGAGGGACAACTAGAAAAAATGGGAGGGAGAGAGAGGTAGAGAGAGAGATAGAGAGAGAGAGAGAGAGGAAAACGAAAGAGGGAGATAGAGTAAGAGGGATAATGATGGAGAATTAGAAATAATGAGTTAGCAGAGAGACATAGAGAGAGGGAGAATGATGGAGAATTAGAAACAATAAGAGATGGAGAGAGAGAGAGGAGAGAGGAGAGGGAGATAGAGCAAGAGAGAAAGAGAGAAAGAGGGAGATAGAGCAAGAGGGAGAATGATGGAGAATTAGAAATAATGAGATAGAGAGGGAGAGAGAGAGTAAGATTGAGAGGGAGAGAAAGAGGGAGATAGAGCAAGAGGGAGAATGATAGAGAATTAGAAATAATGAGAGAGAGAGGGAGAGAGAGAGTAAGATTAAGAGGGAGAGAAAGAGGGAGATAGAGCAAGAGGGAGAATGATGGAGAATTTGAAATAATGAAAGAGAGAGAGAGAGAGAGAAAGAGGGAGAATGAGGGACAACTAGAAAAAATGGGAGGGAGAGAGAGGTAGAGAGAGAGTTAGAGAGAGAGAGTGAGAGAAAACGAAAGAGGGAGATAGAGTAAGAGGGATAATGATAGAGAATTAGAAATAATGAGTGAGCAGAGGGACATAGAGAGAGGGAGAATGATGGAGAATTAGAAGTAATGAGAGAGAGAGAGGGAGAAAGAGGGAAATAAAGCAAGAGGGAGAATTATGGAGAATTAGAAATAATGAGAGAGAGAGAGAGAGAGAGAGAGAGAGAGAGAGGGAATCAGGAAATAGAGCAAGAGGGAGAATGATGGAGAATTAGAAATAATAGAGAGAGAGAGAGTAAGAGAGAGAGGGGGGAGAATGATGGGGAATTAGAAAAAATGAGAGAGGGAGAGAGAGGGAAAGAGGGAGATAGAGATAGAGAGAGAAAGAAAGAGGGAGATAGAGCAAGAGGGAGAATGATGGAGAATAAGAAATAATGAGAGAGGGGAGAGAGGCAGTGAGAGAGAGAGGGATAGAGATGTAGAATGATGGAGAATTAGAAATAATAAGAGAGGGAGAGAGAAAGATAGGAGAGAGAGATAGAGCAAGAGAGAGAAAGAGGAGATTGAGCAAGAGGGAGAATGATGGAGAATTAGAAATAATGTGAGAGAGGTAGAGAGCAAGAGGGAGATAAAGCAAAATGGAGAATGATGGAGAATTAGAAATAATGAGAGAGAGAGGGAGGGAGATAGAGCAAGAATTAGAAATAATGTGAGAGAGAGAGGGGATAGAGAGAGAGATAGATAGAGAGAGAAAGAGAGAGAGAGAGAGAGAGGTAGCAAGAGAGTGAGAGACAGAAAGAGGGAGATAGAGCAGATGGGAAAAGATGGACAATTAGAAATAATGAGAGAGAGAGAGAGAGAGAGAGGGAGGGAGGTGGAGCAAGTGGGAGAGTGATGGTGAATTAGAAATAATGAGAGGGAGAGAGAGAGAAAGAGAGCAAGAGAGAGATAAAGAGGGAGAGAGAGATTTTGAGAGAGAGAGAGAGAGAGAGAGAGGGAGCAAGAGAGAGAGACGGAAAGAGGGAGATAGAGCAAAAGGGAAATGATGGGCAATTAGAAATAATGAGAGAAAGAGAGCGAGAGAGGTAGGGAGGTGGAACAAGAGGGAGAATGATGGTGAATTAGAAATAATGAGAGAGAGAGAGAGAGAGAGAGAGAGAGAGAGAAAGTGAGCAAGAGAGAGTTAAATAGGGAGATAGAGCAAGGGAGAGAGAGAGAAAGCGAGAGAATGCTGGTCAATTGGGGGTTAGGGTTAAGGTTTTTTAGGGTTTAGGGATTATTAGGTTTTAGGTTTTAGGGTTTAGGGTTTATGGTTTTTAGGGTTTAGGGTTTAGGGTTTTAGGGTTTAGGGTTTAGGGTTTAAGGTTTCGGGTTTAGGGTTTAGGGTTTAGGTTTTTAGGGTTTATGGTTTAGCATTTAGGGTTTAGTGTTTAGGGTTTAGGGTTTAGGTTTTAGGGTTTATGGTTTTTAGGGTTTAGGGTTTAAGGTTTAGGGTTTATGATTTAGGGTTTAGGGTTTAAGGTTTTAGGGTATAGGGTTTAGGGTTTAGTGTTTTTTAGGGGTTAGGGTTTAAGGTTTAGGGTTTTTAGGAATTTAGGTTTAGGGTTTAGGGTTGAGGCTTTAGGGTTTAGGGTTTATGATTTAGGATTTTGGATTTAAGGTTTAGGGTTTAGGGTTTAGGGTTTAGGGTTTTAGGGTTTAAGGTTTAGGGTTTTTTAGGATTTAGGGTTTTTTTAAAGTTAGGGTATAGGATTTTTAGGGTTTTGGGTTTAAGGTTTTTAGGTTTTAGGGTTTAGAGTTTTTTTTTGGGTTTAAGGTTTAGGGTTTAGATTTTTTAGGATTTTTAGAATTTAGGGTTTAGGGTTTAGAGTTTTAGGTTTTTTTTTTTTAGGGTTTTTAGGGTTTAGGGCTTAGGATTTATGGTTTTTTAGTATTTTTAGGGTTTAGGGTTTATGGTTTTTGGATTTTTTTAGGGTTTTTAGGATTTAGGGTTTTAGGATTTTTTTAGGGTTTTTAGGGTTTAGGGTTAAGGGTTTAAGGTTTATGGATTAGGGTTTAGGGTTTACGGTATAGGGTATAGGGTTTATGGTATAGGATTTAGGGTTTAGGATTTAAGGTTTTAGGGTTTAGGGTTTTTTAGGGTTTTAGGGTTTAGGATTTAGGATTTTTTTTAGGGTTTTATGGATTAGGGTTTAGGGTTTACGGTATAGGGTATAGGGTTTATGGTATAGGATTTAGGGTTTAGGATTTAAGGTTTTTAGGGTTTAGGGTTTAGGGTTTAGATTTTTGGGTTTAGGGTTTAGGGTTTTTGTATTTTATTTTTTTTTGGGTTTTTACTTTTTAGGGTTTAGGGTTTAAGGTTTAGGGTTTTAGGATTTTTGGGGTTTAGGGTTTAGGGTTTTTTTTAGGTTTTAAGGTTTAGGGTTTTTTTAGGGTTTAAGTTTACATTATAGGGTTTTTAGGGTTTAGGCTTTTGGTTTTTTTTAAGCTTTTAGGGTTTGGGGTTTTAGGGTTTAGAGTATAGGGTTTGCGGTTTTTTTTAAGGTTTTAGGGTTTAGGTTTTAATATTTTTTTAGTGTCTTTTTATAAGGTTTAGCGTTCAACGTTTTTTAGGGTTTAGGATTTCGGGTTTTTGGTTTTTTAGGGTTTTTAGGGTTTAGGGTTTAGGGTTTTAGTGTTTTTTTTAGGGTTTTAAGGGTTTAGGGTTTATGGTTAGGGTTTAGAGTTTAGGTTTTAGGGTTTAGGATTTAAGCAAGATGGAGAATGATGGAGAATTAGAAATAATGAGTGATGGAGAGAGAGAGGGAGAGAAAGAGAGAGAGAGAGAGAGAGAGAGAGAGAGAGAGAATAGAGCAAGCGGGAGAATGATATAGAATTAGAAATAATGAGAGAGGCAGAGAGAGAGAGCGAGATAGAGAGAGAGAGAGAAAGAGGGAGAATGATGGAGAATTAGAAATAATGAAGGAGGGGGAGAGATAGGGGGAGAATGATGGAGAATTAGAAATAATGAGAGAGGACGAGAGAGAGAGGGAGGGAGGGAGAGAGAGAGAGAGAGAGAGAGAGAGAGATAGGGAGATAGAGCAAGAGGTAGAATGATGGAGAATTAGAAATTATGAGAGAGGGAGAGGGGAGAGAGAGAGAAAGAGAGAGAGAGAGAGAGAGAAAGAGAGAGAGAGAGAGAGAGAGAGAGAGAGAGAGAGAGAGAGAGAGAGAGAGAAAATGGGAGACAAACTAAGAAGGAGAATGATGGAGAATTAGAAATAATGAGAGAGGGGAGACAAAGAGGGAGAGAGAGAGAGAGAGAGAGAAAGAGGGAATAGCTGAACTTTTGCATTTTGCATTCATCTAAAAAAGGCTATTACAAACTAGGTAAGGAAAAGTAAAAGGCCGATCGGCCCTTAAACAAAACTAGAAAAGCTGCTATCGACCTCAAGAATGTCAAAGAATTCTTGAGGAATACATCCATTATTAACATCTCCTAACCTCCAAACAAAAGAACTATCTAATGCCCAACGGGCACAAAAATGAGCCGCTTTGTTGAACTTCCTATAAGTATGCACAAATAAGACTTTTTGGAAAGATCTTAACCAATCTATCCTCTCCCACTCCTCAGTCTGCTACCTCCATGCCTCCCTTTGCTTGAATTTTTGCATATGATTAATCACAGCGGTATTATCTCCCTCAATAATAACTCCATTAAGCTTAAACATCCAATCAAGAAGCAGATTATCTATGTAATAGAGAGCCATCAATTCCACCTGTGTGCTGTCCCAATGAATTATGTTCCAACCGGCTGCAGCAATCAAATTACCCAAGCTATCCCGTATAACAATCCCAATTCCCCCTGCATTTGATTTCAGGAGAGCTCCATCCACATTAATCTTCAACCAACTTGTACGGGGGGGACACCAAGAAGAAAAAGAAGACAATCCAAAGGATTGAGGAGTATCCCGTTCCACATCCTTTCCTCCGTAATAAAATCCGCAACATACAGGTTTTCAATTTCTTCCATATTACAAAACTTAGGCCAGCAGGAAATAGCTATATCAAAAATCCAAATATGATTTACAACATCAATGTCTCGACCGTCACAAACCTTCTAGCAAACACAGCAGCTCAAACTATTTGCTCCATCACATATGATCCTCCAGCCAATTGAGTCTCCTCGCTTGAATTTAGAAGTCCAAGGCCAATCCCCATACTTTCGTCTCATACAGCGCTGAAAAAGATTCAAAGGTTTGCTAATAAAATCCCATGCTATCCGTGAACGCAAAGGACCAACCTAATTAGTACTAGCATGGAAACCAAGACCTCACTTCCTCCATGGCCGAGAAACACATTCCCAGGAAGCGTAATGCAAACTTTTGTGATTATAATCTTTGTCCCAAAGAAAGCTACGGCATACCCTCTCAATGTCATTTAAAACTCCTTTAGGAACTAAAGTATGGGTCACCAAAAAGATGGACAATGGAATTAAAACAGAATTAATTAAAGTGACCCTTCTCGCCAAAGAAAGGTGTCTAATTCCCAAGTCAAAGTTTTGGCTCTAGCCTTCTGAACTAACGGAGCAAAGTCTCTCTTCGTAAGCTTCCTAAAAGCAAATTTAATGCCTAAGTAATCCATCTCCACCACCTTACGACAGCCAGAGAGCTTAGCTAGACGGGATTTAGTGGTAGAAGAAGCCCCTTTACTGAATAAGATGGCAGATTTACTTCGGTTCACACAGTGGCCCGTCCAAGAACAATAGTCCTCCAAAATTGATAAAATCTTCTTCACATTAGGGATGGAAGCACCTGCAAAGATTAAAATATCGTCAGCATAAAGAAGATGGGAGACAGGAGGTCCCCCCACACTGATAGGAACACCCAACTCCTGAAAGTTTTGGTGGAAATGTGATGACAACAACTCTGAGCAAAGGATAAACAAATAGGGTGATAACGGACAACCCTGACGGAAACCACATTATGCTTTAATCCCCTCTGTGAGCTGTCCATTTATAAGAATAGAGAAAATAGGAGACCGAACACAATTCAAAACCCAAGAACTAAATCTAGGAGGGAACCCCATACACCTTAGAACAAGCTCAAGTGTTTTCCAACTCATCTTGTCATATGCTTGCTCCATGTCCACCTTCAAGGCCAAATACCCAACGGATGCCTTAGAAACCTTGAATTTATTCATTAACTCCTGCCCCAACAAACAATGATTAGAGATTGAGCGGCCCGGGACAAAAGCAGCTTGTTCCTCAGAAATCAATCTTGGCAACACTCCTTTAACCCTGTTAACTAAAACTTTCGCAACAATCTTATAAATTGTTTGGCAAAGACTAATTGGTCTAAATTTACTAGGATGATCAGGATTTTTTACTTTAGGCACAATACAACCACAGTTTCCTTCCAATAAGGATCTATATGACCAGTAGAAAAGAATTCCAAGCAAGCCAAAGTTACCTGCTCTCCAACAATTTCCCAAAAATACTTGAAGAATGAAGAGGTAACCCCATCACGTCCCGGAGCTTTGTTGCGGCCCAAAGAACAAATAATAGCCCAAATCTCATCCTTTGTAACTTCACAATCAAGAACATCCGCAACCTGTGTCCTGAAGTTCCTTTGGTTCTCAAGAGAAGGCCACCCATCAATCACAACAGAATTTCCTTTCCATTTCTGAATAAAGTAATCCGAAATAAGATTGGAAACCTCCCTATCTTCTGTGGTAAAAGTTCCATCTGGAAGCTTTAAAGTATGAAGACTTTTATCCCTCCTTCAAGCAGAAGCCATAGTGTGAAAAAAATGGGTATTTCCATCCCCCTCTTCAATCCATTTCACTTTAGCTCTTTGTTTCCACCATGTCATAATTCGAGAGAGCGTGCTATGCAATAGCTTCACCTTATATCTTAAAGCTTCGGCTTGAACATCAGTTAAACCGCATCGCAAGCATTCAGTCTCCTGTAACACTTTAATTTCCACATCTAGATCCTCCTTCAGCCGATTAAGCATCTTAATTTTGTTCTTACTCCAAAAGAACAAAGACTTAAGAGACCTCTGGCACTTCTTCTGAAGCTTGGCAGACTCACTTCCCACATCACCCACCTTCCATTTATCCCAAACCAATTTCCAGGCCTTCGGATAACTAGCCCAGATATCTTCAAACTTAATCCAATGAGAATAAGTTCTCTTCAAATCTTCTCGGATAGAACACAAAATAGGGCAGTGATCTGAAGCAGGTCTAGTAAGGTGCAGGACTTTCAATCCATGGAAAGCATCTAGAATTGAAGAGCTAATAAGAAACCGGTCTAATCTTGAGAAAATTTTACTCCTAGCATCCTTATTATTAGTCCAAGTAAATGCAGGACCAAAAAATCCAGGATCAATCAAATCATTAGCCTCCATGAAGTCGCCCATATCACTTGCAGCCAAAGAATAATTAAAAGCCTTTCCACCCTTCTTTTCCTCCTGTGACATAATACAGTTGAAGTCACCCCCAACCAACAAAGGTGATCCAATTGAATGTCACCTAGAAATGTCATCCCAAACTGCTCTCCTGATATTTCTGTCTTTGTTAGCATATACAACAGCTACCTCCCAATCAATAGCATTAGCAACTTTAGTCTTCCCATGATACATTGATTAGATTGAAAAGTAATATGAAAGGAAACCACATTACCTTTCCAAATAACCAAAATCCCAACTGATTTGTCAATAGCCGGTTGAAATGCAAATTCCCAATCTCTTCCAGCAAACCTGTCAATGTCTCTCCGAGAAAAAGAATCTATTTTTGTTTCAAGGAATCCAATAAAGCTAATATCATGCTCCCCAATGAGATGTCATAGGTAGTTGCCTGTCTCCTTCTTACGAGCACCTCTACAGTTCCAACATAGAAGGCTAAACATTATCCACCAATGGGGAAGCGTCCCCGCCGCTCATATGTTCAGGAAAATTATCCTTATGCAAATGGGAAGCCATACCCCCCATATCAGCATCCAATTCCTTCATACAATCTGAAATATCAATTACATTAATCAACTTTTCATCAGAAGAGTCCAGCAAATCATTCCCCATAACTCTATTCCTCTTAATACGAGGTAATTTCTTCAAAGAGCAAATATGTGTTAATTCCTTAGCCAGAGATACTTTGGGATTTCGATTCAACCTTCTCACTGGTTTCGCCACACCAACATTCCCATATTTACCATCCGAGAACTTCAGCACCTTAGGAACCAAAATCTGGGACAAGGTCTTCCCCTTACCCGTATATTTCCAATTCTTCAGCTTTCCAATACTCTGAGAAGAAGATTGCAATAAAATTTCCGAATTCTTATCCTTTCCAGACAGAGCCTCATCAACTAACATCTTGCCCGAAGCCTTGACCTCAACATCCTGTACCCTGGACCGCACCACAGCAGCAGAATCCCCACCTTCTTCACACATTTTGTCAAAAGAAATCCTCTCTTCCATTTTATCTTCATTGCTATGTTCCAGATTTTTCTTCACTTCCCTCCAAACAGCCTTAGCGGCCACTCCTTGTGGAACAGATTTACTAATGCCTGCTTGTAATTTATTCACATTCCTTGAATTCGAAGGACGTCTTCTCCTAGTTACAACCGTCCATTCCCCATAATCTAAATCTCCAGCCAACGTCTGTTTATGAGAGGCTCCTCCTTCCTCATTCACCCTATCCTCAGACAAGCCCAAACTCGTACATCCCTTATTCAACGATCCAGCCAAACCTCCCTGTGACGTAACAATGTCAGAACCACTCCCATCTTCAGTAGAATTGAAATGCTTTTGATCATCCTTAGTTTTCAAATCCTACTGCCTAGGCTGACTACAAAGATCCTTGCATAAATCAGCCTTATGTCCAACTTTGCCGCACTTTAAGCAAATCAAAGGTATACCTTCATATTCAATTGGTTGGAAAAAAGCTCCTTCCAATCCATGTGCCCAAACACCCTTTGGCAACCTTCTAGACAGATCCAGTCTCACACATATTCGTGCAAAAGCACATCTACTCCAAGAATTCGTTTGTTCATCCATAAATAAGGGTTCTCCAATGCCCGTAGCCAATCTAGCAAGATTGGATTTTTCCCAATACTCCAAAGGCAGGTTTGGAAGCCTCACCCAAACCGGAGAAGTAAACCCTTTCAATGATTTGGATGATAAACTTGAAGTCCATTGCTCAATCCCAATAATCTGCCCCGCAATGTACCATGGTCCTCCAATCAGAATATTATTCCGTGCCTCCATGTTTTCAAACCAATAGAGAAAACAATCCAAGCCCATAGGTCTGACCTGTGTAAGTCCTAGGTGTCCCCATTTTCGCTGAAGCTCATTCTGAACCACCTGAAATGGAAGACGACGTCCCAACAAGCTACCAACTAGAGCTCTGTTAAGCTTTTGGATGTTCTCTCTGGCTTTGTCCAGGTCCAGTCTTACCACTCCGTCTTGTCTCAAAAAACTTCTTACATCACCAGACAAATTCAATTTGATTGGCAATGGCTTCCTCCAAGCATTAGATGCAGCCCCCTTACCCTCAAATTCCTCGTTAACCGAAACGGAAGGACCAAAATCCTGCCGCAGCTGCTGTGAGGGGAAATCCTCCATTGAGGCAATCTTACAAACATCTGGTGTTCGACTTTGCTCCTTGTGAATGTTATTGCGCGCAGGATTTGTTACTTCTTCCTTCAACTGTCGGAAACCAACCGTTTCCTCAGCTATCTTTCCAAAAATAACGAAATCAACTTTTGCTTTTCCCAAACTGAAATCAACATTCATACAAGCATCCTGACCATTAATGCACACAGGTGCATTGCCCAGATCTCCAATTCTACCCAAACCTCCAAAGGTAAACTAAGTTTTCTCCGGTTCAAATATCGGATTGTGTAAGATTCTACTTACCTCAATCCGTTCCTTGGAATTAGCCTTTAATCTTACATCAGAATCCATCATCTCGTCCATTCCCAGCTCAACACCAATATCCCCATTTAGTTCAGGAACAGCAGCCTCATTATCCATCTCCGCCATAAACTGAGCTCTATCTCATTCTGTCTCTTACGTGGGAGAATCCACATCCTCACCTCCTCCCAAAATTTCCATTACCTCATCCAGATTTGATGAGTCCTGCAGCGACATATCCTGATCCCGCATCTCAGAGCCTCCCGTAACCGATTGAATATCTGGCTCCTCACTGGATATCACCTCTTGACCAGCTACCTTCTGCATATCTACAGATCTTGAACCTCCAGCCTTAACCGGGGACCGAGTGTAGACCATCCGCTTTCCTTCAGTTCCAATATCTGCCAAACCTCCAGATCCGCCAAAGGAGAACCTCCTCTCACCACTAACCCCTCCACCAATAACAACTTCAGCTCCTGATCTACTCCCTTCAGCCACATTCCTCCCACCGTCGACCTTAGCATCCCTATCAACCAAACTCCTCCCACCATCAGCAACCCTCCCTCCGCCGCTTCTCGTGGGGTGCCGAGAGGGTCACCCACGGCCACCCCCCACCATAACCCAAGAGCAAAATCAACCAGATCTCAGCAGCGAAAAACCTCCGTCGAGCGGCGAAATCTCCGTCGAGAGAGAGAGAGAGAGCGAGAAGAGAAGGAGAGAGAG
>CM034300.1:36742142-36767085 GCA_019925795.1 Dendrobium chrysotoxum | reverse complement strand
GGAGTCTTTCATTTCTATTATTAAGAATTCAATTGAGAATGTCTGGTTCTCGGTTTTAGTAAATGGTTCTTCTAATGGTTTTTTTTGTTCTAATCATGGGATTAGACAGGGTGACCCTTTGTCACCTTCTCTTTTCATCATTGGAATGGAATATTTATCTAGATGCCTTAATGCTCTTTTTGAGCATTACCCTAGTATGTATTTTAATTCTAATGGTGGTTTACCTATCTCTCATCTTTGCTTTGCTGATGACTTCATTATTTTTGCTAATGGTAGTTTTAATAATGTCAAAAGAATCAAAGATTTTCTTAATTTGTTTTAGATTGAAAGTGGCTTGAGGTTTAATGCTGCCAAATGTTCTTTTTATACTTCTAAGTGGATTTCTAGAACTAATGTGAACAGAATTAAAGCTTATACTAATTTTGCCCATCAGAAGTTTCCTTTCAAATACTTGGGGGCTCCTATTTATAAGGGGATTATGAAGTCTCATCTGTTTGATGAAATCTTTAATAAGATCCAAGGTAATATTTCTTCATTGGAATATCATTTACTTTCTTATGGGGGTAGGCTTACTATTCTTAAGAGCACTTTAAATTCTATGGCTTTTCATTTGTTCCAAGTGATTAAACCTAATTTTGCTACTGTTATTAGGTTGGAAAGATTGCTTAATAAATTTTTTTGGGAGTCTCGTTCTAACATTCATAGAATGCATTGGTCTACATGGCATAAACTTTGTGGACCTTTGAATGAAGGTGGGTTGGGGTGCAAAATGATTGCGGATTCGATTACTGCTTCTTCTTATAAGATGTGGTGGAATTTTCGTAAAAATAAGAGTTTATGGGCAAATTTTATGAACTTCAAATATTGCAAAGGTAAGCATCCGTTATGTTGCTTTTATAAACATGGAGACTCTGCTATTTGGAAAAGGATGTGTAACATTAGCAATCAAGTGGATCCACTGATTGTGTGGGGTTTAAATTCAGGTAATTCTTCCTTTTGGCAAGATAGATTGCTTTTTAATGTTTCTATTGATTCTTTGCTTTCTACTGCTTCCTGTGCTTCTACTAAAGTTAAAAAGTTTTTCTTGAATAATGATTGGAATATGGATGCTATCTTAGACTTGGTCCCGGTTGAGATTGGTAATAAGATTAAGAATCTTAAAATAGTTTCTGAGGTGGAAGATAAGATTATGTTTAAACTTTCCTACAATGGTTCTTTTATCTTTAAAAATGTTTGGCATTTTATTAGAGAAAAAAAAGATCGCTCTTTGGTCTTTGATAAGATCTGGTGCAATAATATTCCTACGTCTTATTCTGTTCTTATTTGGAGAATTGTTAGAAAATTCATTCCTGTTGACACTATTCTTTGGGGAAGGAGTTTTTATTTACCTTCTAAATGTCTTTGTCGTTATCATATTGAAAGCATTAATCATCTTTTTATTAATGGTGCTGTTGCTGCTAAAATCTGGATTTGGTATGATGATTTTTTTAATACTAGTTATTTTTCTGGTCACTTATCTTTTAATCATTTCTTGACTGTTCTTTTTCAGAATTGTACTAGAGGTCATATTAAGATTGTTATGGCTGTTACTCTTATTTAGTTTATTTGGATGGATAGGAATGATGCCAAATTTAGAAACATTCTATGAATCACAAAAGGATTATTGCTAGAACTAAGGAGAAGATTAATAGTTTATATAATGCTGATCTTTTTAAACCTTTGCGTTTTCGTGGTTTTAAGCATGTGGTTAAGAAACTTTGCCCTAAGTTTTTTGAGCAGAAGGAAGATATTTTATTTAGGTTTGTGTATTTGAGAAAACCTAAAGCTAATTTTATTAAAATTAATACTGATGGGTCGGTTGCTGCTGGGAAATTCCGCTGTGGTGGTATTTTAAGGAATAATATGGGGAATTTGGTTCTTTGTTTTGCTAGTCCTCTTGATTGTTGTACTGTGCTTTATGTTGAGTTAAGGGCTTTATATTTAGCTCTTCAGATTTCTCTTTCTAGAGGTTTTGTTAGGCTTTGGATTGAAGTTGATGCTTTATTGGTAATTCATTTCCTTAACAATGATAATTCGGGTAATGCTGATATTTTTTATCTGTTAAGGGATATCAAATGTATGCTGTCTCATTGTGATTATTCTATATCTCATATTTGGAGAGAAGGTAATGCGTGTGCTGATTTTTTAGCTTGTATGGGGGCTAATTGTTCTTCTTTAACTATTTTTAATAATGAGGAGATCCCTTCTTTGTTGAAAGGTATGATTAGGACTGATAATGCTGGTTTGCCTTATTTAAGGAAGTGATTTTCTGGTTGATTTTTGGTCTATTGCTGTTGTGAGGAAATGCTTTTTAGATTTCTAATTATGCCCTTTTCTTGAGTCTTTTGGATTTGAGAATTGTTGGTATTCCTTGGAATCTGGATAGTATTTTATTAACTTTGTTGATCCTTTTATCATTTGGTTTTTTGGTGTTCTTTTATTTCTTTGGACTAACTTTTCTATTTAGGTATGGCTGGCAGGTTGTAGCTGTTGACTGCAGGTTGTTTGAGCAAACTGTGGATGTTGCTGTTGATTGGAAGATGTGTCAATAGAATCAAGGATTTTCTTTGCTAGTGCATCTTGTGCTTTTATTTGTGTTTTGTGATCCTTATTGTATTGTAGTAAGGGATTTTTTGGGTCAGTAGGTTTTTTTCTCCTTTTAATTGTAGCTCTTTTTTGAGCATTTAGAGAGCATTAAATCCCTTTTAAGGACTTGTGTAAAAAAAAATTTATATGAACACGGAAGCCCCTACTGAGGGTTTTAACCAAAAAAAAAACCCTATACCCTAAACCCTAAACCCTTAAAACCTTGAACCCTAAACACTAAACCCTAAACCTTAAACCCTAAAAACGTTAAAAAAAAACTATAAAACCCTAAACCCTAAACCCTAAAAACCCTTAAAAAACCTCTAAACCCTAAACCCTAAAGCTTAAAAAAAACTCTAAACCCTAAAAACCCTAAAACCAAAACCCTAAACCTTAAACCCTAAACCCTAAAAACCCAAAAAAAACCCTAACACCCTGAACGCTAAAACCTAAACCCTAAAAATCCTAAAAAACCATTAAAGACCCTAAGCACTAAACCCTAAATCCTAAAAACCTACAAAAAAAAAATACTAAAACCCTAAACCCAAATCCCTAAAAACTATAAACCCTAAACCCTAAAAAAAACTCTAAACCCTAAACCCTAAAAACTTAAACCTAAAACCCTAAACCCTAAAACCCTAAACCCTAAACCTTAAAAACCCTAACACCCTACACCCAAACCCTAAAAACCCCTAAAAAATCCTAAACCCTAAAAAACCCCAAAAAAAAATCCTAAAACCCGAAACACTTAACCCTAAAAATCCTAAAAAATCCTAAAAAATTTGAAACCCTAAACAATAAACACTAAACCTTAAACCTTAAAAAAAATTCTAAAACACTAAACCCTAAACCCTAAATCCTAAACCTTAAAAACCCTAAAATCCTAAAAAACCCTAACCCTAAACCCTAACCCCTATACCCTAAAAACCCTTAAAAAATCCTAAAACCCTAAACACTAAACCATAAACCCTAAAAATCCTAAAAAATGCTAAAAAACCATAAACCCTAAACCCTAAAAAGCCTAAAAAAAATCCTAAATCTCTAAACTCTAAAACCTAAATCCTAAACCCTAAAAACTAGAAACCCTAAACCTAAAAAAAAACTCTAAACCCTAAACACTAAAAACCTTAAACCGAAAAACCTAAACCCTAAATCTTAAACCCTAATAAAACCCTACACCCTAAAACCCTAAAAAGCCCTAAACACCAAACCCTAAATCCTAAACCCTAAACCCTAAACCCCTAAAAACCATAAACCCTAAGCCCTAAACCCTAAACCATAAACCGTAAACCCTAAAACCCTAAACCCTACAATCCCTAAAAAACCCTAAATCCTAAACCCTAAAACCCTAAACCCTAAACCCTACAATCCCTAGAAAACCCTAAACCCTAAAACCCTAAACCCTAAACCCTAAAAACTCTAAAAAACCCTAAACCCTAAACCTTAAACCCTAAACCCTAAAAAAACTCTAAACCCTAAAAGCTCTAAAACCCTAAAAAATCCTAAACCCAAAAAATCCTAAAAAAAAAAAAACTAAACCCTAAAAATCCTAAAAAACCATAAAAGACCCTACACCCTAAACCTTAAAACCCTAAACCCTAAACCCTGAAAACCCTAAACCCTAAATCCTAAACCGTAAAAAAACTCCAAACCCTAAAAATCCTAAAACCCTAAACCCAAAAAACCCTTAAAAAAACCCTAAACCCCTAAACTCTAAACCTTAAACCCTAAAAATCCAAAAAAAATAATAAAAATTCATAAACCCTAAACCCTAAACACTAAACTCTAAAGCCTAAAAACCCTTAAAAAAATACTAAAACCCTAAACCCTAAACCTTAAACCCTAAACCCTAAAACCTAAACCCTAAAACCCTAAACCCTAAAAAACCTAAAAAAAAATCCTAAAACCCTAAACACTAAACCCTAAGAATCCTAAGAAATCCTAAACCCTAAACACTAAGACCCAAAAAAAAAAAAAACCCTAAAACTTAAACCCTAAACCCTAAATATCCCAAACCCTAAAAAAAACTCTAAACCCTAAACCCTAAAGCCCTAAACCCTAAAACCCTAAACCTTAAACTCTAAACCCTAAAACCTAAAAAAACTCTAAAACCTTCAAAACCCTAAAAAACCCTAAACCCTAAAAACTCTAAAACCTAAAAAACCCTAAACCCTAAACCCAAAAAACCCTAAAAAAAATCCTAAAACCCTAAACCCTAAACCCTAAAATCCTAAAATACCATAAAAAACCCTAAACCTTAAAAAAACTCAAAACCCTAAAAAACTCTAAACACTAAACCCAAAAAACCCTAAAACGCTAAAACCTAAAAATCCTAAAAAAACCCTAAAAAGTCCTAAATCCTAAACCCTAAACACTATACTCTAAACCCTAAAAACCCTAAAAAAAATCCTAAAACCCTAAACCCTAACACCTAAAACTTAAACCCTAAAACCCTAAAAACCCAAAACCCTAAACCGTAAACCTTAAACCAACAACCCAAAACCTAAACCTTAAAAAAAGCCCCAAAACCCTAAACCTTAACCCTAAATTCAGAAAATCCTAAAAAATTCTAAAAAATCCTAAACTTTATACCCTAAACACTAAACCCTAATCCCTAAAAACCCTAAAAAAAATACTAAACCCTAAAAATCCTAAAAAATCCCAAACCCTAGAGCCTAAAAAAAACTCTAAACCCTATACCCAAAAAAACTTAAACATTAAACCCTAAACCCTAGACCCTAACCCCTAAAATGCTAATCCCTAAATCCATAAAAAAAATCCTAAACCTAAAAAAAACCCTACACCCTAAAACCCTAAAAAACCCAAAACATAAAATCCAAAACCCCAAACCCTAAACCCTAAATTCTAAACCCTAAACCCTAATCCCTAAATTCCAAAAAACCCAAAACCTTAAACCCTAAACCCTAAGTCGTAAACCCAAAACCCTAAACCCTATACCCTAAAAACCCTAAACCTTAAATCCTAAACATAAATCCTAAACCCAAAACCCAAAACCCTAAACCCTAAACCCTAAACCCTAAACACCAAAACCTAAACCATAAACTCTAAACCCTAAACCCTAAAAACCCTAAACCCTAAAAATCATAAACCCTAAACCTTAAAAACCCTAAAAAAAAAACCTTAAACCCTAAAAGCCCAAAACACCTTAAAACCTAAAATCCTAAACCCTTAACCCTAAACCCTAAACCATAAAAATAAACCCTAAACCCGAAACCCAAAACCGTAACCCCTAAAAACCCTAAACCCTAAATCCTAAACCCTTAAACTCTAAAACATAAACCCTAAACCCTAATAATTAAACCCTAAACCCCAAACCCTAAACTCTAAACCCTAAAAACCCTAAACCCTAAACCCTATACCCTAAACCTTAAAAAAAAAACCCTAAAACCCTAACCCTAAACCCTAAACCCTAAAAACCTTAAAAAACCCTTAAGAACCCTAAACCCTAAACCTTTTAAACAAAACTCTAAACCCTAAAAACTCTAAAACCCAAAAAAACCCCTAAACCATAAACTCTGAAACCCTAAACCCTAAATCCTAAACCCTAAACCCTAAAAACCCTAAAAAAAACCTAAAACCCTAAACCCTAAAAAAACTCTAAACCCTAAAAACCTTAAACCCTAAAACTCTAAACCCTAAACCCTAAAAACATTAAACCCAAAACCCTAAAATCCTAAACCCTAAGCCCTAAAAAAATCCTACACCCTAAAACCCTGAAAAACCCTAAACCCAAATCCTAAACCCTAAACCCTAAACCCTAAACGATAAACCCTAAACCCTAAATCTTAAAAACCCAAATAAAAACCCTAAAAAAAAACCCTAATCCTAAACCCTAAAAACCCTAATAAAAAAACCCTAAAACCCTAAACCCTAAAACCTAAACCCTAAACCCTAAACCCTAAAAAAAACTGTAAGCCCTAAATCCTTAAAACATTAAACCCTAACCCTAAACCCTGAACCTTAAAACCCTAAAAATAAATCCTAAACCCTGAATCCTAAAACCCTAAACCCTAAAAAAACCATACACCCTAAAACCCTAAAAAATCCTAAACGCTAAACCCTAAATTCTAAACCCTAAATCCTAAACCCTAGACCCTAAACCCTGAACCCTATTTTCCTAAAAACCCTAAACCCAAAACCTTAAACCCTAAACCCTAAACGCTAAACCCTAAACTCTAAACCCTAAACCCTAAACCCTAAACCCTAAACCATAAACACTAAACCCTAAACCCTAATCCCTAAACCCTAAACACTAAACCCTAAAACCCTAAAACCCTAAACCCTAAACCCTAAACCCTAAAAAACCTAAACCCTAATCCCTTAAAAAACCGTAAACCCTAAACTCTAATACCCCAAACCCTAAACCTTAAACCCTAAACCCTAAATTCTAAACCCTAAAAACCTAAAAGAAGAAAACCTTAAATCCTAAACCCTAAAAATCCTAAAAAATCATAAAAACTCTAAACCCTAAACCATAAATCCAAAACCCTAAACCCTAAACCCTAAACCCTAACAAAACCCTAAACCCTAAACACTAAACCCTAAACCCTAAAAAAACTCTAAACCCTAAAATCCCTAAACCCTAAAAATCTAAAAAATATTAAAACCTAAATCCTAAACCCTAAACCCCAAAAACCTTTAAAAAAAAATCCTAAACCCTAAAACCTAAAAATCCAAAAAATCTTAAAAAATCCTAACCCCTAAACACTAAACCCTAAACTCTAAAAATCCTTAAAAAAAAACCCTAAAACTCTAAGCTCTAAACCATAAACCCTAAACCATATACCCTAAATCCTTAAAATCCTAAAAACCCTAAACCCTAAAATTCATAAACCTTTAATCCTAAAAACCCTAAAAAAAATCCTAAACCCTAAACCTTAAACCCTAAAAATCCTAAAAAAAACCCTAAACCCTATACCCTATACCCTAAACCTTAAAAATCCTAATAAAACCCTAAAAAACCCTAAACCCTAAATCCTAAAAACCCTAAAACCTAAACCCTAAAAATCCTCAACCCTAAACCCTAAAAAAAACTCTAAGCCCTAAACCCTTAAAACATTAAACCCAAAACCCTAAACCCTAAAACCCTAAAAAAAAATCCTAAACCCTGAACCCTAAAAAACTATAAACCCTAAATCCTAAACCCTAAACCATGAACCCTATTTTTCTAAAAACCCTAAACCCAAAACCCTAAACCCCTGAAAATACTAATCCCTAAACCCTAAAACCTAAACACTAAAACACTAAACCATAAACCTTAAACCCTAAACCATAAACCCTAAACCCTAAACCCTAAACCATAAACACTAAACCCTAAACCCTAAAAATCCTAAACCCTAAACCCTGAACCCTAAATCCTAAAACCCTAAACCATAAACCCTAAAAAACCTAAACCCTAAACTCTAAATCTTAAAACCTAAAAAAACCCTAAACCCTTAAAAAACCTTAAACCCTAAACTCTAATACCCCAAACCCTAAACCCTAAACCCTAAACCCTAAATTCTAAACCCTAAAAACCTAAAAGAAGAAAACCCTAAAACCCTAAACCCTAATCCCTAAAAATCCTAAAAAACCATAAAAACCCTAAACCATAAATCTTAAACCCTAAACCCTAACAAAACCCTAAACCATAAGCCCTAAAAAAACTCTAAACCCTAAACCCTAAAAGCCTAAAAAACCCTAAACCATAAATCCTAAACCCTAAACCCCAAAAACCTTAAAAAAAAAACCATAAAACCCTAACCCAAAACCCTAAAACCTAAAAATCCTCAAAATCTTAAAAAATCCTAAACCCTAAACACTAAACCCTAAACTCTAAAAATCCTTAAAAAAACCCCTAAAAATCCTAAACTCTAAACCATAAACCCTAAACCATAAACCTTAAACCCTAAAAATCCTAAAAGCCTAAAAAACCCTAAACCATAAACCATAAACCCTAAACCCAAAACCCTAAACCCTAAACCCTAAACCCTAAACCCCAAACCCTAAACCCCTAAACCCTAAACCCTAAACACTAAAAATCCTAAACCCTAAATCGTAAAAACCTTAAACCCTAAAAATCATAAACCCTAAACCCTAAAAACTCTAAAAAAAATCCAAAAACCTTAAGCCTTAAACCCTAAACCCTAAACCCTAAACCCTAAACCCTAAACCTGAAACCCTAAACCCTAAACCCTAAACCCTAATGTTGACCTTGATTTTCTCCCACACCAAAGCAGTTGACTTGGTCAAATTGACGAAGTCAAGGCCTAGGACGCTCTCCTAGTGTTTAGTGGGTCATACTGAATTTGCTGAGCCCAGGCCCAGGCCCTGGGTCGACCTGGTTGACCAGGTCAACCAGGGTTGACCTAAATTGACCCATATGCCTCCTATTAATTTCAAACCCAGTTCAGAGCACCCTAAGCTCAGATTTCACATCCAATGGACTCAGGGGGTCAAACATGACCCATTGGGCCCAGGTCCAAGCCTTGGGTTAACCTGGTTGACCAGGTAAACTCAGGTTGACCAGGTAAACTAAGGTTGACCCATCAAGCCCTTAATGGGTCAAATCAAATCTAAACCCATTCCAAAGGCTTCTTGGCTCAAATCCCCACCCCTTGGACCCAATTGACTGGGTTGACCAGATCAACCCTTGACTTGGTCAACCCAAGTCTCCCTTGGCCAATTTTGACCTATTTAGGTCAAATTAATGGTGTTTAATGCATTTAAATCATTCCTAATGGGTTCTAATTCAAAACCATGGCTAATTCAAGATATTTTCCCTCTTAATCAATCACTAACTTGATCCTAGCCATTTAACCTAGGTATGGAGCTATATATATGGACTTTCGGGCTCCTTCACACGGACCTTTGGTTCTTTCTCTAACCCTAGGTGCTCTCAACCCGACCTCTTCGGTTTGTAAGCTCCCTAAGTCCCCTCCCACTCTTCTCAAGTCAAAGGCACAATTGGAACCCCGCTGGCGGTAGGGGTGTCAATATTTGACACGACACGAAAACCCGACTCGAACCCGACCCAGAATTTTTGGGTTTGACCCGACCCTATTTCAAAACGGGTCGGGTTCGGGTTCCAGGATTCGACCCGTTTGAAAAACGGGTCGAGTTCGGGTTGACCCGTCGGGTTGTCGGGTCAACCCGAAAACCCGTTTACAAAGGCCTGACCGCATTGCCCGATCTGCCCGCGAGACTGCCCGCGCTCTGCCCCAGGCTTCCTGCGCGCTGCCCAAAGCCTGCCCGCGTGGTCCCGAGGCTGCCCGCTGCTGCCCCGCCTGCCTCGCGCGCCCGCTGCTGCCCGCTGGCCACTGCTGCCCCTCCTGCCCGCACGCGCCCGCGCGCGTCTGCGGCTGCCAGCGCCCGCTGCTGCCCGCGCCCGAGCACCCACTTGCGTCCGCGCCAGCCGCCAACCGCCGTCCCACCCGCCGCCCGGAGCCCGCCATTCTGCCCTCCCGCCCCGCAACCGGGTCGGGTCGGGTCAACCCGGCAACCCGACGGGTCGGGTCCGGGTTCGAGAATCCGACCCGTTTACATATCCGGGTCGGGTTAGGGTCGACCCGTTTGAGCTCGGGTCAATTCCGGGTCAACCCGAACCAGACCCGAAACCCGGTTTTGACACCCCTAGCTGGCGGTGAGATCTCCGACCAACCAAGATCAAATCCTTTTCGAGCCTATTTCCCGTCAATCAAAGGCGTATCAGGGCTTGAGT
Source organism: Dendrobium chrysotoxum (assembly GCA_019925795.1). Classification (NCBI taxonomy): domain Eukaryota; kingdom Viridiplantae; phylum Streptophyta; class Magnoliopsida; order Asparagales; family Orchidaceae; genus Dendrobium; species Dendrobium chrysotoxum. Next base: position 36,756,740 of record CM034300.1, on the reverse strand, counting down.
TCAACAGGAGGATTATTCCTGGACAAACTACAAGTTCAGAGAGCCTTTAAACGGTCTAATTCGTCCATTAAACACGGTGAAATCCCTAACCCTACTTAAGATCACTTAGATTTAAATAGCGTTTTATACATCGCGTTTTAGACCACGAAAACTATACCACATGAATGCTCTTCATCACTGCTAGTTAGGTTTAAAATTTCATGATAATCCCTTGCGCCATTTGTGAGAACGGAGCGAAAAACCCATTCTAAGGTTCGGTATACGCCTGCTTGAGCTGGGACCGACCTGGACCATTGATCCTTTGATCAACGGCACGGATAGAGTCGTTCTACGGTCTAGTTCGAACCGCGCGGTCGAGCCCGCGGCACCGCTACCCGTCCAATGAAATCAAGATCGTTGATTTTAAACGACGGGCGATCGGACGGTCACCCGCTCCATCCTACGTGGCTAAGTGAGTCGCGATCTGCGGCTTGATTGCCACATGATTGCAGCAATCATTGCCGGTGGTGCGATCATTACGCCGCCAGGCAATGATTGGGTCCGCGGGCCCTATCCCGACTCAATAGTTGTCCCAGTGCCACCGCTGTCGTTATATTTTTTTTTATTATTATTTCTTTTTTTTTAAATTAGTTTTAGAAGCTTTTTTTTAGTATATTTTAAATAAAAAAATCATATTTTATTATTATTATTTATTATTGTTATTATTATCACATTATTTATTATTATTAATATTATTATAATATTATTATTATTATTATGTTAATATTTATATTATTATAATATTAATTTATTATTATTAATATTATCATAATATTAATATTATTGTTATTAATAATATTATTATTATTATGTTAATACTTATATTATTATAATATTAATTTATAATTATTAATATTATTTTTATATTATTATTATTATTAATTTTATTATTATTACTTTACTAATATTATTATTATGTTAATATTTATATTATTATTAATATTATTATTACTTTAATAATAATATTAATTTTTTATTATTTCTATTATTATGATATTAATTTATTATTATTAATATTATTATAATATTAATATTATTAATAATAATATTATTATTATTTTAATAATAATATTATTATGTTAATATTTATATTATTATAATATTAATTATTATTATTAATATTATTATAATATTAATGTTATTGTTAAATATATTATTATTACATTAATAATATTATTATGTTAATATTTCTATTATTATAATATTAATTTATTATTAATAATATTATTATAATATTAATATTATTAATAATATTAATATTAATATTATTATTTCTTTAGTTATAATATTATTATCTTAATATTTATATTATTATAATATTAATTTATTATTATTGATATTATTATAATATGATTATGTCAATATTTATATTATTATAATATTAATTTATTATTATTGATATTATTATAATATGAATATTATTAATAATATTATTATTATTTTAATAATATTATTATTATGTTAATATTCATATTATTATAATATTAATTTATTATTATTAATATTATTATGATAATATTAATTTTATTATTAATAATAATATCATTATTATGTTAATATTCATATTATCATAATATTAATTTTTTGATGATAACATTATTATATTAATGGTAATATTATTATTATTATTATTATTTTCATATTTATTATTATTGTTATTATCTTTTATTATTATTATTATTATTATTATTATTATTATTATTATTATTATTATTATATTTATTATTTATTTACTTTAAAAATCAGAAAACCCTTTCTATGGTTATTTTATTTTAATTTCATAATTATTTTTAAATATTAATTAATTAAATTATTTTAAAATTACTTTTAAATGCATTTAACTTCTATAATTCATAACTACTTCATTTTAAATCGGATTTTGATGCATAATATCTTGAATTTTTTAGAAAAATGTAAACTATAATTTAAAAATATTTTATGTAACTGATTCTATCTTTTCTAGATTATTTGTTGTACTACCTAATTACTTGATTATTTAGATATTATTTAATTATTTTAAAACTAGAAAAATTATTTTTAAATATAAAAATATTTTGAAACCTCGCTGTGGGTGGTCAGTGGATTTCTCATGCATACACATTGAACTATTTTTCAAATTACTTTATCTTTAAACTTATATTATTATGCATTTTAATTTTTATGTATTTTAAAAATTATTTTAAAATTACATATTATTTAAATCTTTTAATCATGAGAAATCCACTTCTTATGAAATTTTAAACTTAGACTTTACTTGTGAAAAGCATTCATGTGGGAGAAGGATCAGTGAATTATTGGGTCTTAATCATTCACTAATCACTTCTTTAGTCTTATTTTCTTCAGTGCTTCATAGTCCTTGTATTTGTAGGATGCACAAGCACTTAGTCTAGGCTCTCCTAGATTTAAGGACATGGTGTGTTTTATGTTTGCATTGCATTTCCTTTACATTACCCCAAGGGTTAGTCTCAAAAACTGATTCAAAACTCTTTTAACGTAGTGTCACCCTAAGGACAATAATTAAGGACCCGTCTAACAAACTTAGAGAAATTCTAGGAGCTAGGGTTTACCTCTGATTGACTTGAAATTTGAAACACTTAAACTTAGTGACATCCTAAACCCCTCAGAATTTTCTAGGAATCTTTAGGACTCATTAAACCCCTTAATTGATCAACCTAATTTACCCTTTAATTAAGACTTGATAACTTCAAAAATTCTAATAAATTTATTTTAAATCAGAAAAATACCCATAATATATCAAACTCTTCAGAATTCAGTTCCTAATCCATGAAAATTAAAAACCCTTAATTGAACCTCAATCTGAACTTTAATTTAATTTTGATTAAAAATCACCTTTTAATTAAATTAAGTAATTTAAAATTATTAAAAATTCCAAATTTTTCCCAAACACCTGGGAACATTTCTTTGGGTCATTCCTGACCTTTGGGGGTGATTCCAAGCAGTTTGGAACGGACTTGGATTAAAATCCCTAAAACAGCCCTTTAATTAAATAATTTCGATAATTTACTAAATAGCCCAAACTTTAAAAATTCATAACTAATTATAGAAAACTCCAAATTGGACAAACGCAAAGACATTCAACTCACATTAGGGTCTAATATTTATTAAAAATATTAAAACTCCAGAAATCAGCTTAAATCAAAAAGTCAACAATCCGGTCAAACTTAGTTCAAAACCAGACCAAAACTTCAGAAATTCATAACTTTGGATAGAAGATTCCAAATTGGGCATGCTTACATTATAACTGATTGGGTTAAGGTCTATTATTTTATAAAAATATTAACTGTTCACAAACCCCTCTTAATCAAAAATTCAATTTTGGACCCCTTTGATCTAGTGGATAGGGTGACCCCGGACCTTTTGAAAACCGTCGGCTTAACTTAAATTTTAGAAAATATTATCCTTAGCTCAAAGCTAACATATTAACATAATAATAAATAAATTAATATACCCCTTTTCTTTTAATCTTCAACCAACTAAATCGACTTAATCAACTCATGGTTACTACTAGGTAACACAGGCCTACGAGGCTATTAACTTAGCCTTAAGGAAGGTGAAATAAACTTCACGGTCTCGGTGTGAAACAAAGGTAGTAATCACTGAACCCTTAAAATATACCTAATTTGATCCTTAACTCATTAATGTTTAAACTTAAACCTAAACCTCTCCTAGGGACCTTCAACAAATTTGGACATTAGACAACTTCAACTAATTACCCATTCAGGATCTATCTCAGCTACATAGCCTTTTACATACACTAGATGGTTTGCTAGGGCACCACTTCTAGACCTAGGCTAGGCCAGTGTTTACTTTTCTATTGTGTGTCGAGTTTTTTGAGATTTCACTGCATGTTATGATTGAGATAACGTTGGTGTGTTTGCTTACTTTTACTGTACTCTGGGAATTGATGTGATTGTACGATAGATTACCCATAGGTTAGGATCGATTTTGATACTAACAATATTTTCTGCAGGTGGCCATACTCATGCAGAGCTAATAAAAGGGGGGCAATAATCATAATTTAAATACTAACGTTGTTTCATGCAGGTGCTTCAGAAATTGCTCATCCCCCCTAAATAAATGAGGGCTAAAATAATAAATCATTATAAATTGCTACAGGTGCTCTAGAACTGCTTAGCCCTCAAAATAATTAAGAGCATGGCCAAGTGTGACTGTGATGAGTATTTTATTTTCCTATAAACTACTTGGGATAATATGAACTGCTTGGAATGACTTTTATTAGGATAATCATGCAGGAGGGTCTATAATTTACTGCTTTATTTAATGTAATCATTTGTAATATTGGTTAAGTGTTGTGAAAGTTCATTTTGAGTGGGGATACAAGAATCCAAATGTTGGATTTCGAAAAGGAAAGGACACCCAACCCCTAAAAACCCTAAACCCTAAACCCTTAAATTTTAAACCATAAACCATAAACCCTAAACATTAAAACCTAAACCCTAACCACTAAACCATAAACCCTAAACCCTAAAAATCATAAACCATAAACCCTAAAAAACTTTTTTAAAAAAATCCTAAAACCCTAAACGCTAAACCCTAAAAACCCTAAAAAAACCTTAAAAATCCTAAACCCTAAACCTTAAAAAAAACTCTAAACCTTAAAAACTCTAAAACCCAAAAAAACACTAAAACCTAAGCCCTGAAACCCTAAACCCTAAATCCTAAACCCTAAACCCTAAACCCTAAAAATCCTAACAAATCCTAAATCCTAAACCCTAATCCCTAAAAACATGAAAAAAAACCCTAAAACTCTAAATCCTAAAAACCATAAACCCTAAACCCTAAAAACCATAAATCCTAAACCCTAAAAACCTTAAACCCTAAACCCAAAATACTAAACACTAAACCCTATACCCTAAAACCTAAACCCTAAACCCCAGAAACCCTAAACCCTAAAAAAACTCTAAACCCTAAACACTAAAAACCTTAAACCCTAAACCCTAAAACCCTAAAAAAACCCTAAACCCTAAAAAAGCCCTAAAACCCTAAAATTTCCTAAATCCTAAACCAAAAATCCTAAACCCTAAAACCTAAACCCTAAACCCTAAATCCTAAACGGTAAAGCCTAAACCCTAAACCTTAAAAACCCCTAAAAATTTGAAAAAACCCTAAAACCCTAAACCCTAAACCCTAAAAAAACTTAAAACCCTAAACACTTTAAACCTTAAACCCTCAAAAAATCCTACACCCTAAACCATAAACCCTAAACCCTAAACCCTAAAATCTTAAAAAAAACCCTAAACCATAAACCCTAAACCCTAAAAAAATCCTACACCCTAAAACCATAAAAAACCCTAAACCCTAAATCCAAAACCCTAAACCCTATTTTCCTAAAAACCATAAACCCTAAACCCTAAACCTTAAAAACACAAAAAAAAACCCTAAAAATTTGAAAAAACCCTAAACCCTAAAAACCCTAAAAAAAAAACCCTAAAACCCTAAACCCTAAACCCTAAAAAAACTCTAAACCCTAAACCCTTAAAACCTTAAACCCTAAACCCTAAAATCCTAAAAAAAACCCGAAACCATAAACCCTAAAACCCTAAACCCTAAAAAAATCCTATACCCTAAAACCATAAAAAACCCTAAACCCTAAATCCAAAACCCTAAACCCTATTTTTCTAAAAACTCTAAACCCTAAACCCAAAACTCTAAAATTTAAACCCCTAAAAACCCTAAACCCTAAACCCTAAAATCCTAAACCATAAACCCTAAACCCTAAACCCCAAACCCTAAACCCTAAATTCCTAAAAACCCTAAACCCCAAACCCAAAACCCAAAACCCTAAACCCTAACCTCTAAAAACCCTAAACCCTAAACCCTAAACACTAAAACTCTAAATCCTAAACCCTAAATCATAAACCCTAAACCTTAAACCCTAAACCATAAACCATAACCCCTCAACCCTAAACCCTGAACCCTAAATGCTAAAAACCCTAAACCCTATACCCTATACCCTAACCCCTCAACCCTAAGCCCTAAAACCCTAAACCCTAAATCCTAAAACCTAAACCCTAAAGTTGTGGGCTAAGTTTATGAATTTTAAATATTACAAAGGTAAGCATCCTTTATGTTGTTTTTACAAGCATGGTGATTCTGCTATTTGGAAAAGACTCTGTGCTATTAGAAATAGAATGGAGCCTTTGATTGCTTGGGGAATTAATTCAGGTAATTCTCTTTTATGGCAAGATAATTGGCTTTTAGAAGGTTCTATTGATTCTATGTTGTCTATTGTTTCTTATTCTTCTATTAAGATTAAGCAATTCTGTAATAATGGTAATTGGAATTTGGAGCCTGCTGGTGAGATGATTCCTTCGGATATTGGTAATAAGATCAACAATTTGGTTGTTGATTATGAAGGTGAAGATCAGATCCTTTTTAAACTTTCTTATAATGGTGCTTTTATGTTTAGTAAAGTTTGGCATTTTATTAGAGATAAGAAGGATATTACTGTTGTTTTTGATAAAATCTGGAGTCCTAACATTCCTACGTCTTATTCAGTACTTATTTGAAGAATTTTGAGGAAATTCATTCCAGTGGATGCTATTCTTTGGAGGAAAGGTTTTTATCTTCCTTCTAAATGTTTGTGCTGTTTTCATATTGAGAGCATTGATCATTTATTTATCAATGGTGCTGTGGCAGCTAAGGTTTGGCTTTGGTATGATGAGTTTTTAATACTAACTATTTTTATGGGCGTCTTTCTTTTAATCATTTTCTTACTGTTATTGTTCATAATTCTACTAAAGGGCATATTAAAATTGTGATGGCTATTTCTCTGATTTGGTTTATTTGGATGGATAGGAATGATGCTAAATTTAGGATTGTTCTGATGAATCATAAGCATATTATTGCTAGAGCAAAAGAAAAGATTAATAGTATTTATAGAGCTAATCTTTTTAAGAATTGTCATTTTCGTGGTTTTAAGTTTGTTGCTAAGAAGCTTTGTACTAATATTTTGGATAATGTTGATTCATGTTTTAATTTGGTGGTGTGGAGAAAGCCAAAGGAGCCTTTTATCAAAATTAATACAGATGGTTTTGTTAACTTAAGTAAGTGTGGTTATGGTGGTATATTCAGAAATTCGGTGGGTAAGATGATTTTGGGTTTTGCGTGCCCTCTTCCTAATTGTTCTGTGATTAAAGCTGAACTTATGGCCATTTATTATGCTCTTCAAATTACTTTATCTAAAGGTTATTTGAGGATTTGGATTGAGGTAGATGCTTTATTAGTCATGAACTTTTTGACTGATCAGAACTATGGTAATACTGATACTTTTTATTTGTTGAAGGATATTAAGCGTATGCTTTCGCATTTGGATTATTCTATTTCTCACATTTGGAGAGAAGGTAATACATGTGTTGATTTTTTAGCTAAAACTAGGGCTGATCTTGATGGATTGACCTTCTTTTCTAATAATGATATGCCTTTTTTGCTTAGAGGTTTGGTTAATTTGGATAAATTGGGTTTGACTTATTTCAGGAAATAGTTGTTTGGTGGAGGCTGTGAGGTAATTTTGCTTTTTAACGTTTTATGGAATCCTCTTTCTGCTACTCTTTTGGGATGGCTGGTTTTGGTTTTGGTGTTGGTGTTCTTGAGTCTGGTGGGTTTGTGGTGGTTGGAGGTGTTGGTCTTGGGTGTTTGTGGGTGGTTGTTTCTTGTGGCTTTTCGTGTTGGGTGGGTCTGCTTTGGTGTGGTGCTTAGGTGGTTTAGTCGGGTTGTTTGGAGGTTTTGGTTGGCTGGTGTTCTGGTTGGTTTTTTTGGTGTGTGTGGGTGTTGTTTGTTTGTGTTAAGGTGGCTTGTGGTTTTGGTTTGGGGGTTTCTGTTTGAGGTGTGATGGTTGTTGGGGCTTTGTGGTTTTGTTATCCCTTAGAGTTTGTTTTGGTAGTTTTTGGATTCCATAAATGGTTAAGCTTTCATACTACACTTTACTGAGCATTCCACCAAGTTGTTTTCTTTTTGCTTTTATGTTTTTTGAGCTTTGTTTCTGCTATTGTTTCTGTATTCCTTTTGTTTTGTGGAGGCTGGGTGTGGTTTTTCTTTGGGCTGTTCCTGTTCTGTTGGTTGGTGGTTGGTGGTTGGTTTGGGGGTGAGGTGGCTGCTTGGGAGATTGGTTTTGGTTTGTTGCTGTTTTAACTGGTTTTGTTTGAGATTGGTTGGTTTTGTCTGGTTTCCTTTCATTTTAAGATCACAATGACTTCCCTTTTTAATGGTATAATGTGTTTTCTAACTTTGCTTTTGAGTTTTGCCTTCTAGGTGATTTAGTTTTTTGCAGGTTGAGAAGATTGGTTTGATAAGGCTGGTTTTCCTAAAACTTTTGGAGCTAGAAGTTGGAGACCTGTAGCTAGCTTTGTAGTTTTGTTTAGCTTGTTCTTTTCATTGTATTATAGATAGGGATTTTATGCTCAATAAGGTTTTATTTTGTTTTGGATTGTAGCTCCATGGGAGCATTAGAGAGCATTTAATCCCTTAATAAGGACTTTTGTAATCTTGATTTTATATGAACACGGAAGCCCCTTTAGAGGGTTTTAACTTAAAAAAAAAATCCTAAACCCTAAACCATAAACCCTAAAAACTCTAAACCCTAAACCCTAAACCTTAAACCCTAAAAAAATCGTAAACACTTAAAAAACCCTAAACCCTAAATCACCAAATCATAAAGCCTAAACCCTAAACCCTAAAAAACCTAAAAGAAAAAATCCTAAAACCCTAAACCCTAAACCCTAAAAATCCTAAAAAACTATAAAACCCCTAAACCCTAAACCATGAACCCTAAAACCCTAAACCTAAAATCCTAAACCCTAAAAACACTAACAAAACCCTAAACCCTAAACACTAAACCCTAAGCCCTAAAAAAAACTCTAAACCCTAAAAACCCTAAAACCCTAAAAAACCCTAAACCCTAAATCCCTAAAAAGAATGCATTTTTTCGATATAAAAATTATGCAAGCTATTGAGTCTTTATTTGGAAGACCTCTACATGTAGATCAGGCTATGACAAATAAAACTAGGCCTTCAGTGGCTAGAATTTTAATTGAGCTTGATATTACAAAGGATTATCCGAGTGAAATTTGGCTTGGAACTGATTCTTGTGGCTATTCTCAAAAGGTGGTTTTTGATAAATTTCCTATTTTTTGTTCACATTGCAAGTTGCATGGGTATGAGATCAATAATTGTTTTATTTTGAACCCTTTTTTGAAGGATCAGGTGGAGAAAAATCATCCTATCACTTCTACCTATTCTCCTATTAATTATCCTGTTAATTCACCAATCAAAGAACAGATAAAAGATAATTCTTTAAATGAATATTTAAAGAATGTTGAGGATGAATTGAGGGAACTTAAAGATCCGAATCATGTTAGTGATCCTAACAATGAATTGGATGTTTTAAGTTCTCCTGTTAAGGAGAATAATTTGGAGAATAATTTGGAATTAGTAATTTATGATGAAAATATTGCTTTGAATAGTAGATTTTGTGCTGCTGATTCTTTGATTCCTATTTTGGAAGATCAAACTGTTTCAAATAATGTTACTCCTACTCATTCTATTTATATAATGGTTCTTGATGTTGATTCAATTGGAGGAAGGAGAATTGGATTCTGGTTGTGTTAGTGAAACTGAATTGTTGGTTGGAAAAAATAAAGTTTTTCATTCGGTTTACAATATTAGAGGAAAGAAGAAATCTGGTAAGATTTCTAAATCTTTAGCTAAATCCAATTCCTTTTATAAATAATGATTAATTTTTTTAGTTTGGAATGTGAGAGGGCTTGGTTCTCCTGCTATTAAAAATAAAATTAGAAATCTTTGTCGTATTCATTTTGTTGAGTTCATTGTTATAATTGAACCTTTGATTAGTAGTTGTAAGATTAAACATGTTGCTAGATTACTTGGTTTTGATCATTTCTTTTCCAATTGTTCTAATAAGATTTGGTTATTTTGGTCTAAAAATGTTATTTTAGAGGTTATGGAGGATTTTCCTCAACTTGTTAATATTTCTGTATCTTACTTTAATATGTTGGTTAAAGGTTCCTTGGTATATGCTTCGTGTAATAGAATTGAGAGAAGGATTTTGTATTCTTAATTAACTGCTTTTTCTTCTAATATTAATGAGCCCTGGTTTGTTGGAGGGAATTTTAATACTGTTTTGCATGCTTATGAAAGAAAATGGGGTGCTTCTCATAATATGAGTTCTATTGAAGATTTTACTAATATGATTATGGATTGTAAGCTTTATGATGTTGGTTTTATTGGTTCTAATTATACTTGGAATAATAATAGGTTCTGACAAAGATTGGATAGAATTCTATTCAATCATTTATGGATTGATAAATGGCCTATTACTTATGTTGAGCATCTGAGCAGATGTCTATCGGATCATTGCCCTTTACTTATCTCTCTTAAAAAAAGAGAATAATATAGCCTATGAGGTTCCTAGTTTTAGATTTCAAAACATGTGGATTTATCATAGTGATTTTCTTAAAGTTGTGGAGTCTAATTGGAATGTTGCCCTGGCCCCGGATAATTCTGTTAGAGGTATGGTGAGATTATGGTTTAAATTAAAAAGGTTGAAATAATATCTTACTTGGTGGAATAAGAACCATTTCAAAAATGTTTTTGCCAACATTAAAGAAATGGAACATGAAGTCTGCCAGCTTGAGAATCTTCTTATATCTGATTCTTCTCATTTAAATGATTTGAATTTGGCCAAGGATAAGCTTATAAAGTTTCAAGACATGAAAGAAACTTATTGGAAGCAAAAAGCTTCTTCTAAACATATATCCGAGGGGGATAGAAAAACAAAATATTTTCATGCTTTGGTTAACAAAAAGAAATCTATTAATTTTATTAGTAAGATTAGAGATGAGTATGGCAATTGGATTTCAGATAATGCATTGAAAGAATCAGTTATCAACTATTTTTCTAATATATTTTGCAGTGATTTCAATATTCAACAGTTAGAGAAAAATCTTTTCTTATTGATAAAATTATTTCGGTGGAAGATAATATTGCTTTAACTGCCATTCCTTCTGAAAAAGAAATTCTTTATGTTGTTATTTCTATGAATTGTTATTCTACGACTGGTACTGATGGTTATACTCTTTTATTCTTTCAAACTTGTTGGCAAATAATTAAGGATGATATGGTTGAGGCTGTTGTTGATTTTTTTTAATGGGACAACAATGCCTAGATACTTTACTTCTTCTGCCATTGTTCTTATTCCTAAGATGGAAAATCCTATGAGCTGGAATGAATTTAGACCGATTAGCTTATTTACTTTTTTCAATAAATTGACTTCCAAAATTATAACTTGAAGATTAGGACCATTATTGCCTTGTATTATTTCTCTTAATCAAACCGATTTTGTTAAAGGTAGAGTTATTTTTGATAATATTTTGTTGGCTCAAGAGATGGTCCAGGATTTAGATCTTAAAATTAGAGGAGGTAACATATTTTTTAAGCTTGATATTTCTAAAGCTTATGATAATATCTTATGGAAGTTTATTTATAAAATCTTAGAGCTTTTTTATTTTTCTGATCATTTTATCAACCTTATTAAAAATATGGTGGAAAATGTTTGGTTTTCTATATTAAATTAATGGTGGTTCTAATGGTTGTTTTCACTCTAAACATGGGCTTAGGCAAGGAGACCATTATCTCCTTCTTTGTTTATTATAGCTATGGAATATTTTTCGAGATGCATTAATCATATTTTTGAAAATAATCCTACCATGCATTTTCTAACCAAATGTGAATTTCCGATTTCTCACTTGTGTTTTGCGGATGATTTCATTATTTTTTGCAATGGGAGCATCAACCATATTAAGAAAATTAAAAATTTTCTTAAAAAGTTTCATTTGCAAAATGGTTTAGCCATTAGTGCTTCTAAAAGTTCTTTTTTTACATCTAAGCATTTTATGGTTACTAAGATTAACAAAATTTCTACTATAACTCACTTTGTTCATCAAAGCTTACCCTTTAAGTATTTAGGTGCTCCCATTTTTAAAGGTTTAAAGAAATCTCATCTATTTGATGAAATCATTACGAAAATGTGTGATAAAATATCATCTTGGGAATTTCATTTCTTGTCTTATGGTGGTAGGTTGATTGTTCTGAAAAGTACCCTTAATTTTATGGCATTTCATTTGTTTCAAGTGATTAAACCTAATATTGCTATGGTTTTGAGATTAGAGAGGATTCTTAACAAATTTTTTTGGGGTTCTAGAACTAATATTAATAGAATGCATTGGACTTCCTGGAATAAACTTTGTGGTCCTCTTAGTGAAGGAGGCCTTGATTGTAAATCTATTTATCATTCTATCAATATTTCATTTTTGAAAATGTGGTGGAACTTTAGAAAAAATGAAAGTCTCTAGGCTAATTTTATGAATTTTAAGTATTGCAAGGCAAAGCATCCTTTATGTTATTTTTATAAGCATGGTGATTCTTTAATTTGGAAATGACTTTGTTTGATTAAACATACTATGGAGCCTCTTATTGCTTGGGGCTAAATTCTAGAAATTCCTTCTTTTGGCAGGACAATTGGCTTCTTGAGGGTTCTATTGAGTCTTTTCTATATACTATTTCTACTTCTAGTGTGAAAGTTACTAGTTTTATTAATAACAATATTTGGGATATAAATGCCATCCTTCAGTTGGTTCCTATTAACATTGGTATGAATATAAATAATTTGTATGTGGATAATCAGAACAAAGATCAAATCCTTTTTAAATTGTCATATAATGGTAATTTTATTTTTAAAGTTACTTGGGATTTCATTAGAAATAAGAAAGATATTTCTGTGGTTTTTAATAGAATTTGGAGCAATAACATTCCAACATCCCATTCTATTTTAGTTTGGAGAATTATCAAAGGCTATATTCCTGTTGATGATGTTCTTTGGAAAAAAGGTTTTTCTCTTCCTTCTAAATGTTATTGTTGTTATCATATAGAAGATATCAACCATGTTTTTGTTAATGGCCCTATTGCGACTATAATTTGGATTTGGTTTGATAATTTTTTCAACACAAATTATTTTAGTGGGCATTTATCTTTTAATCATTTACTTACAGTCATTTGTCATAATATGACTATGGGCCATATAATGATCATTACTGCTGTTTCTCTTGTTTGGTTCTTGTGGATGGACAGAAATGAAGCTAAACACAGAAATATTCCTATGAATCACAATCGTATAACTGCAAGAGCTAAAGAAAAGATTAATAGCTTATATAAAGTTAATTTGAATCATCAAAAGCAATTCCGTGGATTTAAATTTGTTGCCAATAAGTTAAATCCTAATATTTTTGAAGACCTTTATGATCCATGCTTTAAGTTTGTAATCTGGAAGAAGCCTAGCATTCATTGCATAAAAGTTAACACTGATGGTTCGGTTTCTGAAGGAAAATATGGATGTGGTGGTGTTTTGAAAAATGATTAAGGTAATTTGATTATGGCTTTTGCCTCTCCTCTCAATAAATGTACTGTTATATTTGCGGTATGGCAATTCATAAAGCCCTTCAAATTTGTTTATCTTCTAGTTATTTTAAAATTTGGATTGAGATTGATGCTATTTTAGTTATTAATTTGATTGATGATGATAACTTTGGTGACTTTCATACTTTCTATATTTTGAAAGACATCAAAAGAATGTTGTCCCAATTGGATTATAGTATATCTCACATTTGGAGAGAAGGGAATTCTTGTGCTGATTTTTTAGCCAAGCATGGGGCTAATTTGACTAATTATACTTTGTTTTCTAATGCTGATATTCCATCTATTCTTAGAGGTCATATTAACTTAGATAAATCGGGATTGCCTTATATTCGTCATTAATTTTGGCTTGATGGTGCAGTTTGTTGTTGCGGTTTTTGTTTTATGCTTTTGGCCCGATTCTGTTTGGGTGGGTTTGTTGTTGTTGGTGGTGGATTCCTTTGGTTGAGTTTCTGTTTTGCTGTGTTGGAGTTTTATTTGGCTAGAGGGCTGGTTGTTGTTTTTGTCTTGGTGATGTGTTTTTGCTGTTTTGGCTTGTTTTTGTTTGGTTGGTTGGGTTTGGATGTTGGCTATGATGAGGTCTTCATTAATCTTTTTATGGAAGATTTGTTTTGCTTTTTCTCTAAAGGTGTTGGTTTATGCTGCTGCTGTTGGTATTGTTGAGGTGAGAATATTATGTTGGTTATTTCCTCTCTTTGTGCTTTAGCGGTTGCTGGTTCTCGGGTTTCTTTTTGTTGAGTGTGGAGGTGATTGGTTGTTGGGTAGCTTCTGGTTTCCAATTCTCTTTGGAGTCAATGGCATTCTAATTCTTCCATTAAAGATTTCTTTTGTTATTACACTATCCTGAACTGATATTTCTAACATTTCCTTTTATTTTATAGTATTGTTTGGTTTGGGTTTGTTGTTTGTTTTATCTTTTCAGGTTGGAGGATTTTCTTCTATTGTGGTATTATAGTGGTTGCTGTTTATTTTTTGAGAGCCTTAATTGTTGATGGACTTGGAGCTGTTGGTGGAGTTCTTTGGAGCTTTTGG
>CM034300.1:36709411-36741642 GCA_019925795.1 Dendrobium chrysotoxum | reverse complement strand
AAAAAACCCAAAACCCTAAACCCTAAAAAAACTCTAAACCCTAAAAACCCTAAAAAATCTTAAACCCTAAACCCTAAACCATAAACACTAAACCCTAAACCCTAATAATCCTAAAAAACCCTAAAAAATCATAAATCCTAAACCATAAACACTAAACCCTAAACCCTAAAAATTCTTTAACAAAAACCCTAAAACTCTAAACCCTAAACCTTAAACCCTAAACCCTAATCCCTAAACCCTAAAACCACTAAAAACCCCTAAACCCTAAAACCCTAAACCCCAAACACTAAACCCTAAACCCTAAACCCTAAAAACCTTAAATCCTAAACTCTAAACCCTAAAATCCTAAACACTAAAAAAACCCTACACCCTAAACCCTAAACCCTATATTCCTAAAAATCCTAAACCTTACTAAATTTCTAAAAACCTAAAACCCTAAACCCTAAATGCTAACCCCTAAAAATCCTAAACCCTAAACCCTAAAAACCCTAAAACCTAAACCCTAAACCCTAAACCATAAACCATTAACCGTAAACCGCAAACCCTAAACCCTAAATCCTAATCCTTAAACCTTAAAAAACCCTAAATCCTAAAACCTAAAACCCTAAACCCTAAACCCTAAACCCTAAAAGCCTTAAAAGAAAAAACCCTAAACCCTAAACCATAAACCCTAACCCTAAACCTTAAAAACCATAAAAGAAAAAATCCTAAAACCCTAAACCCTAAACCCTATACTCTAAAAACTCTAAAAAACCCAAAACCTTAAACCCTAAAAAAACTCTAAACACTAAAAACCCTAAAACCCTAAACCCTAAATTCTAAACCCTAAAAATCCTAAAAAACCCTAAAAAATCGTAAACCCTAAGCCCTAAACACTAAACCCTGAACCCCAAAAATATATAAAAAAAAAATCCTAAAACCCTAAACCCTAAAACCCTAAACCCTAAACGTAAAAACCCTAAAATCCTAAATCCTAAAAATCCTAAAAAACCATAAAAAACATTAAACCCTAAAAACCCTAGAAAAAAATCATAAAACCCTAAACACTAAAACATAAACACTAAACCCTAAAAATCATAAACACTAAACCCTAAGAAAAACTCTAAATCCTAAACCCTAAAAACCCTAAATCCTAAACCTTAAACCCTAAAACCCTAAACCCCAAAACCCTAAAAAAAACTCTAAACCAGAAACCCTAAAATCCAACACCCTTAAAAAACCCCACACCCTAAAACCATTATAAACCCAAAACCCTAAACCCTAAACCCTAAATTCCTAAAAACCTTAAACACTAAACCCTAAACCCTAACCCCTAAAAACCCTAAACCCTAAACCCTAAACCCTAAACCCTAAAACTCTAAACCCTAAACCATAACCTTAAACCCTAAACCCTTAACACTAAACCGTAAAAACCATAAAACCTAAACTATAAACCCTAAAACCCTAACCTTAAACCCTAAACCTAAACCTAAAAACTCGAAACCCTAAAAAAACCCTAAAACCCCAAACCCTAAACCCTAAAACCTTCTAAACCCTAATCCCTAAAATGCCAAACCCTAAACCCTAAAACCTTAAAAGAAAAAACCATAAACCCTAAATCCTTAACCCTAAAAATCTCAAAAAAAACCATAAAAACACCTAAACACTAAACTATAAACCCTAAACCCTAAAAATCCTAAAACACCCTAAAACTTTAAACCCTAAACCCTATCAATCCTAAAAAAGTCATAAAAAACCCTAAACCCTAAACCCTTAACCTTAAAAACCGTATAACCCTAAACCCTAGACCCTAACCCCTAAAAACACTAAAAAACCCTAAACCCAAAAAATCCTTAAAAAAAACCCTAAGACCCTAAACCCTAAACCTTAAACCTTAAACCAAAAACCATAAACGCTAAAAACCCTAAAACCCTAAAAAACCCTAAACCCTAGACTCTTAAACCCTAAACCCTAACCCTAAACCCTAAAAACCTAAAAAAAACCTAGAACCCTAAAACTAAATCCTAAACCCTAAAAATCCTAAAAAACCATATAAATCCCCTAAACCTTAAACCCTAAAAACTCTATAAAAAAACCTTAAAGCCCTAAACCCTAAAACCTAAACCCTTAACCCTAAAAACCATAAAGCCTAAACCCTAAAAAAAACTCTAAACCCTAAACCCAAAAAACCTTAAATCCTAAACCCTAAACCCAAAACCCTAAAACCTAAACCCTACACCCTAAAACCCTAAATCCTAAACCCTAAAACCCAAAACCCTAAAACCCTAAACACTAAAACCCTAAACCCTAAAAAAATCCTACACCCTTAAACTCTTAAAAACCCTAAACCCTAAATCCTAAATCCTTAACCCTAAACCCTAAACCCTAAATTCCTAAAAACCATAAACCCTAAACCCTAAACCCTACAAATCCTACCTAACCATAAGCCCTAAACCAAAAACCCTAAACCCTAACCCCTAAAAACCCGAAACCATAAACCCTAAACCCTTAACCTAAAACTGTAAATCCTAAAACCCTAAAAAAAACCTAAACCCTCTACCCTCAAAACCTTAAATCCTAAAAAAATTCTACAACCTAAAACCATAAAAAACCCTAAACCATAAACCATAAAACCTAAATTCCTAAAAATACCAAACCCTAAACTCAAAACTCTAAACCCTAAACCCTAACCCCTAAAAGCCCTAAACCCTAAACCCTAAAACCCTAAACCCTAAACTCTAAACCCTAAACTCTAAACCCTAAACCATAAACCCTAAACCCTAATCCCTAAACCTTAAACCCTAAAAACTTTAAACCCTAAACCCTAAACCCTAAAACCCTAACCCCTAAAACTTAAACCCTATACCCTAACCTAACCCAAAAACCTAAACCCTAAACAGTAAAAAACCCTAAACCCTAAAACCCTAAATACCATAAACCCTAAACCCAAAAACCCCAAACCCTAAACCCTAAACCCTAAACCCTAAACCCTAAATCCTAAACCCTAAACAGAAAAAAAAACACTAAACCCTAAAAAACCATAAACCTCTAAACCCTAAACCCTAAAAACCCTAAAAGAAAAAAACCCTAAAACCCTCAAACCTAAACCCTAAAAATCCTTAAAAACCCTAAACAATAAACCCTAAACCCTAACACTAAACCTTAAAACCCTAGAAGAAAAAAACCCTAAAACCCTAAACCCTAATATCCATAAAAAATCCTTAACCCTAAAAAAAACTCTAAACCCTAAAAACCAAAAAACTCTAAAAATCTTAAACCCAAAAAGCCCTAAAAAATACCCTAAAATCCTAAACCCTAAAAGTCCTAAAAAGCCCTAAAAATCCTAAACCATAAACCCTAAACACTAAACCCTTAACCCTAAAAATGCTAAAAAAAACCCAAAAACCCTAAACCCTAAACCTTAAAACCTAAACTCTAAAAATCCTAAAAAACCCTAAACCCTAAACCCTAAAAAAATTCTAAACCCTAAAAAATCGTATACCCTAAACCCTAAAAACCCTAAACCTGAAAACCTAAACCCTAAAAATGATAAAAAAGACTAAAAAACCCATAACCCTAAACCTTAAACCCTAAAAAAAATTCTAAACCCTAAAAACCTTAACCTTAAACCCTAAACCCTAAAACCCTAAAAAAAAACTCTAAACCCTAAACCCTAAAAAAGCCCTACACCCTAAACCCTTAAAAACCAAAAACCTAAAACCCAAAACCCTAAATCCTAAACCCTAAACCCTAACCCCTAAAAACCTTAAACCCTAAAACCCTAAACCATAAATCCTAAACCCTAAACACTAAACCCTGAAACCAAATCCCTAAACCCTAAAAATCCTAAACCCTAAACCTAAAAAAACTAAAAAAAAAACCAAAAACACTAAATCCTAAACCCTAAATCCTAAAAAGCCCTAAAACCCTAAACACTAAACCCTAAAAATCCTAAAAACCTAACCCTAAACCTTAAAAACCCTAAAACTCTAAAAAACCCTAAACCTTAAACCCTAAAAACCCTAAAGAAAAATCCTGAACCCAAAACCCTAAAACACTAAACCCTAAACCTTAAACCCTAAACCCTAAACAGTAAAAAAACCCTAAGCCCTAAAATCCTAAAATCCTAAACCATAATACCCCAAACACTAAACCCTGTACCCTAAACCCTAAAAACACTAAAAGAAAAAAACCTAAAACACTCAACCCTAAATCCTAAAAATCCTAAAAAACCATAAAAAAACTGTAAATCCTAAACTATAAATCCTAAACCCTAAACCTTAAACCTTAAAAACCCAAAAAAGAAAAAAAAATCCTAAAACCCTAAACCCTAAACCCAAAATCCTAAACCATAAAAAACCCTAAACCCATAAAATAAACTCTAAACCCTAAAAAACCTAAAACTCTAAAAAATCATAAACCCTAAAACCTAAAAATCCTTAAAAAAAACCATAAATTCCTAAACCCTAAACCTTAAAACCTAAAAATCCTAAAAAGCCCTAAAATCCTAAACCCTAAACCCAAAACACTAAACCCTAAACCCTAAAAACCCTACAAAAAAATAACCCTAAAACCCTAAACCTTAAACCCTAAACCCAAAAAATTATTAAAAATACTAAAAACCCCTAAAACCTAAACCTTAAACCCTAAATAAAACTCTAAACCCTAAACCCTAAAAACCTTAAACCCTAAACCCTAAACACTAAACCCTAAACCCTAAACCTAAACCATATACCCTTAACCCTAAACCCTAAAATCCTAAATCCTAAAACCCTAAAAAAAACTATAAAACATAAACCCTAAAAACCTTAAATCCTAAACCCTAAACCCTAAAAAATCCGACACCATAAAACCCTAAAAAACCCAAAACCCTAAACCATAAATCGTAAACCCTAAACCCTAAATTCCTAAAAACACTAATAAAAATAATAATAAATAATAATAAAACTAACTAATAAATAATAAAAATACTAAATAAATAAATAATAAATAAATAAATAAAATGATAATAACTAATAATAATAATAAAATAATAACTAATACTAAATAATAAATAATAAATAATAAATAACTATACTAATAATAACTATTAATAATAATAAAAATAAACTAATAAATAATAATAATAATAATAAAATAATAAACTAATATATAATAAAATAATAATAACTAAACTAAACTAAAACTTAACTAATAAATAATAAATAAATATTAACTAATAATAATAATAATAATAATAATAATAATAATAATAATAATAATAATAATAATAATAATAATAATAATAATAATAATAATAACTTAAACTAAACCCTAAACCCTAAACTTAAACTAATAATAATAAACTAATAACTAAATAATAATAATAAAATAATAAATAAACTAATAATAAAAATAAATAATAACTAACTAAATATATAATAAAAAATAAATAATAATAATAATAAATAATAATAATAATAAATAATAATAATAAATAATTAAAATAACTAAATAATAACTAATAAACTAAATAATAACTAATAACAAATAAAATAAACAAAACTAAACTAAGAAGTAAACTAAAATAATAACTAAACTAAACTAATAATAATAATAATAATAATAATAATAATAATAATAATAAACTAAAAAGATAATAAATAAAATAAAATAAATAATAATAGTAATAAAATAATTAATAAATAATAATAATAATAGTAAATAATAATAAATAAAAATAATAATAATAAATAAATAATAAATAATGACTAAACCTAAACTAATAAATAACTAATAATAAATAAACTAATAATAATAATAATAACTAAATAACCTAAATAAACTAAACTAAACCCTAAGCCTAAACTAATAAATAATAATAATAATAACTAAAATAATAAAAATAATAACTAATAAATAATAAATAATAATATCTAATAAAAAATAATAACTAATAAATAATAATAATAAAAAACAAAACTAAACCTAAACCCGGGGAGCAAGCGAGTGGTGAGTTCTTGGAGTTCTTGGAGCGTCGGTGAGGGTTTATGTGCGATTCGCAGGCGTTGAGGTGATTCCGGTTAGGAACCGAGTTTGGTTTGCATTTTCTTCTCATTATCTCTTTAATTCGTTGTTTGTTTTGGTTTTCTCTGCTTATGCCGTCGGGCCCCTTAGGGGTTTCGATGGGTGTTGCCCTATATGAAGATCCTGAAAGGATCTTGAAGAATAAAGTACAAAATATGGAATCAGAGTATGTTTGTTCTTCCAATCACTCGATTGAATTAAGGGAAGGAATTAAATCTTCTTCTATGCATGATTTACAATCGGAAAAATTTCTTTTCCTAAATCTTTCAAGGAAGCTTTATCTGGTTCTAGAAATGAAAATTGTGGTATCTCTATTTCTTCATCTTTGGTTAATGGATGCCGACATTGATTATTTCTGACGAGGATCTTAAGAAATTAGCTGAGCCTTACAAATTTGCATTAGTAGGAAAATTTTCTTTCAAATGCCTTTCATGGAAGAAATTAGAAAGTTTTTTCATTCTTTGAATCTTACGGGTTCTTTTACTGTTTCTCTTCTTGATGCGAGGCATGTTTTAATTAATCTTGCAAATGAGTTAGACTATAGTAGGGTGTTTTTGAGGAGATCTTATTATGTAAAGAATTGCCAAATGAGAATCTTGAAATGGTCTACTGATTTTGATATTCATGCGGAATCCCCTATATGCCCTGTTTGGTTATCTTTGTCAAATTTAAGAATGCATTTTTCCGATATAAAAATTTTGTAAGCTATTGGGTCTTTATTTGGAAGACCTCTACAGGTAGATCAGGCTATGGCAAATAATACTAGGCCTTCAGTGGCTAGAATTTTAATTGAGCTTAATATTACAAAGGATTATCCGAGTGAAATTTGGCTTGGAACTGATTCTTGTGGCTATTCCTAAAAGGTGGTTTTTGATAAATTTCCTATTTTTTGTTCACATTGCAAGTTGCATGGGCATGAGATCAATAATTGTTTTATTTTGAACCCTTCTTTGAAGGATAAGGTGGAGAAAAATCATCCTATCACTTCTACCTATTCTCCTTTTAATTCTCCTGTTAATTCACCAATCAAAGAGCAGATACAAGACAATTCTTTAAATGAATATTTAAAGAATGTTGAGGATGAATTGAGGGAACTTAAAGATCCGAATCATGTTAGTGATCCTAACAATGAATTGGATATTTTAAGTTCTACGGTTAAGGAGAATAATTTGGAATTAGTAATTTATAATGAAAATATTGCTTTAAATAGTAGATTTTGTTCTGCTGATTCTTTGATGCCTATTTTGCAAGATCAAACTGTTTCAAATAATGTTACTCCTACTCATTCTATTTATATAAAGGTTCCTGATGTTGATTCATTGAAATATTTGGATACTGATTTAGGACTTCTTAATGATATATGTACTTTGAATAAGGTTTCTGATTCTGTTTAGGAGGGTATTTCGATGAAAAAATTTGATGTGAACATAGAATTGGAGGAAAGAGAAATGGATTCTGGTTGTGTTAGTGAAACTGAATTGTTGGTTCGAAAAAATAAAGTTTTTCATTCGGTTTACAATACTAGAGGAAAGAATAAATCTGGTAAGATTTCTGAATCTTTAGCTAAATCCAATTCATTTTATAAATAATGATTAATTTTTTGGTTTGGAATGTGAGAGGGCTTGGTTCTCCTTCTGTTAAAAATAGAATTAGAAATCTTTATCGTATTCATTTTGTTGAGTTCATTGTTATAATTGAACCTTTGATTAGTAGTTCTAAGATTAAACATGTTGCTATTTTACTTGGTTTTGATCATTTCTTTTCCAATTGTTCTAATAAGATTTGGTTATTTTGGTCTAAAAATTTTATTTTAGAGGCTATGGAGGATTTTCCTCAACTTGTTAATATTTCTGTATCTTACTTTAATATGTTGGTTAAAGGTTCCTTGGTATATGCTTCGTGTAATAGAATTGAGAGAAGGATTCTTTATTCTCAATTAACTGTTTTTTCTTCTATGATTAATGAGCCCTGGTTTGTTGGAGGGGATTTTAATACTGTTTTGCATGCTTATGAAAGAAAAGGGGGTGCTTCTCATAATATGAGTTCTATGGAAGAATTTGCTAATATGATCATGGATTGTAAGCTTTCTAATGTTGGTTTTACTGGTTCTAATTATACTTGGAATAATAATAGGTTCTGGCAAATATTGGATAGAATTCTATTCAATCATTTATGGATTGATAAATGGCCTATTACTTATGTTGAGCATCTGAGCGGATGTCTATCGGATCATTTTCCTTTACTTATATCTCTTAAAAAAGAGAATAATATAGCCTATGGGGTTCCTAGTTTTAGATTTCAAAAGATGTGGATTCATCATAGTGATTTTCTTAAAGTTGTGGAGTCTAATTGAAAAGTTGCCCTGGCCCCGGATAATTCTGTTAGAGGTATGGTGAGATTATGGTTAAAATTAAAAAGGTTGAAATAATATCTTACTTGGTCGAATAAGAACCATTTCAAAAATATTTTTGCCAACATTAAAGAAATGGAACATGAAGTCTACCAGCTTGAGAATCTTCTTATATCTAATTCTTCTCATTTAAATGATTTGAATTTGGCCAAGGATAAGTTTATAAAGTTTTAAGACATGAAAGAAACTTATTGGAAGCAAAAAGCTTCTTCTAAACATATATCCGAGGGGGATAGAAAAACAAAATATTTTCATGCTTTAGTTAACAAAAAGAAATCTATTAATATTATTAGTAAGATTAGAGATGAGTTGGATTTCAGATAATGCATTGAAGGAATCAGTTATCAACTATTTTTCTAATATATTTTGCAATGATTTCAATATGCAACAGTTAGAAAAACCTTTTCTTATTGATAAAATTATTTCGGCAGAAGATAATATTGCTTTTACTGCCATTCCTTCTGAAAAAGAAATTCTTTCTTCTGTTATTTCTATGAATTGTGATTCTACGACTGGTACTGATGGTTATACTCCTCTATTCTTTCAAACTTGTTGGCAAATAATTAAGGATGAAATGGTTGAGGCTGTTGTTGATCTTTTTTAATGGGACTATAATGCCTAGATACTTTACATCTTCTGCCATTGTTCTTATTCCTAAGATGGAAAATCCTGTGAGCTGAAATGAATTTAGACCGATTAGCTTATGTACATTTTTCAATAAATTGACTTCCAAAATTATAACTTTAAGATTAGGTCCATTATTGCCTCGTATTTTTTCTCTTAATCAAACCGATTTTGTTTAAGGTAGACTTATTTTTGATAATATTTTGTTGGCTCAAGAGATGGTCCAGAATTTAGATCTTAAAATTATAGGAGGTAACATGTTTTTTAAGCTTGATATTTCTAAAGCTTATGATAATATCTCATGGAAGTTTATTTATAAAATCTTAGAGCTTTTTGATTTTTCTGATCATTTTATCAACCTTACTAATAATACGGTGGAAAATGTTTGATTTTCTATATTAATTAGTGGTGGTTCTAATGGTTTTTTTCACTCTAAACATGGGCTTAGGCAAGGAGACCCTTTATCTCCTTCTTTGTTTATTATATCTATGGAATATTTTTTGAGATGCATTAATCATATTTTTGAAAATAATCCTACCATGCATTTTCTAACCTAAGGTGGATTTTCGATTTCTCACTTGTGTTTTGCGGATGATTTCATTATTTTTTGCAATGGGAGCATCAACCATATTAAGAAAATTAAAAATTTTCTTAAAAAGTTTCATTTGCAAAGTGGTTTAGCCATTAGTGATTCTAAAAGTGCTTTTTTTACATCTAAGCATTTTAAGGTTACTAAGATATACAAAATTTCTACTATAACTCACTTTGTTCATCAAAGCTTACCCTTTAAGTATTTAGGTGCTCCCATTTTTAAAGGTTTAAGGAAATCTCATCTATTTGATGAAATCATTACCAAAATGTGTGATAAAATATCATCTTGGGAATTTCATTTCTTATCTTATGGTGGTAGGTTGACTGTTCTTAAAAGTATCCTTAATTCTATGGCATTTCATTTGTTCCAAGTGATTAAACCTAATATTGCTACAGTTTTGAGATTAGAGAGGATTCTTAATAAAATTTTTTGGGGTTCTAGAACTAGTATTAATAGAATGCATTGGACTTCCTAGAATAAACTTTGTTGTCCTCTTAGTTAAGGAGGCCTTGGTTGTAAATCTATTTCTGATTCTATCATTATTTCATCTTTGAAAATGTGGTGGACCTTTAGAAAAAAATGGAAGTCTCTGGACTAATTTTATGAATTTTAAGTATTGCAAGGGAAAGCATCCTTTATGTTATTTTTATAAGCATGGTGATTCTTTAATTTGGAAATGACTTTGTTTGATTAAACATACTATGGAGCCTCTTATTGCTTGGTGTTTAAATTCTGGAAATTCCTTCTTTTGGCAGGACAATTGGCTTCTTGAGGGTTCTATTGAGTCTTTTCTATCTACTGTTTCTACTTCTAGTGTGAAAGTTACTAGTTTTATTAATAACAATATTTGGGTTATAAATGCCATCCTTCAATTGGTTCCTACTAACATTGGTATGAAGATAAATAATTTGTATGTGGATAATCAGAACAAAGATCAAATCCTTTTTAAATTGTCATATAATGGTAATTTTATTTTTAAAGTTGCTTAGGATTTCATTAGAAATAAGAAAGATATTTCTGTGGTTTTTAATAGAATTTGGAGCAATAACATTCCTACATCCTCTTCTTTTTTAGTTTGGAGAATTATCAAAGGCTATATTCCTGTTGATGATGTTCTTCGGAAAAAAGGTTTTTCTCTTCCTTCTAAATGTTATTGTTGTTATCATATAGAAGATATCAACTATGTTTTTGTTAATGGTCCTATTGCGACTATAATTTGGACTTGGTTTGATAATTTCTTCAACACAAATTATTTTAGTGGGCATATCTTTTAATCATTTACTTACTTACAATCATTTGTCATAATACGACTATGGGCCATATAAAGATCATTACTGTTGTTTCTCTTATTTGGTTCTTGTGGATGGACAGAAATGAAGCTAAACACAGAAATATTCCTATGAATCACAATCGTATAACCGTAAGAGCTAAAGAAAAGATTAATAGCTTGTATAAAGTTAATTTGATTCATCAAAAGCAATTCCGTGGATTTAAATTTGTTGCCAATAAGTTAAATCCTAATATTTTTGAAGACCTTTATGATCCATACTTTAAGTTTGTAATATGGAAGAAGCCTAGCATTCATTGCATAAAAGTTAACACTGATGGTTCGGTTTCTGAAGGAAAATATGGATGTGGTGGTATTTTGAGAAATGATTAAGGTAATTTGATTATGGCTTTTGCCTCTCCTCTCAATAAATGTACTGTTATATTTGCGGAGCTTGTGGCAATTCATAAAGCCTTTCAAATTTGTTTATCTTCTGGTTATTTTAAAATTTGGATTGAGATTGATGCTATTTTAGTTATTAATTTGATTGATGATGATAACTTTGGTGATTTTCATACTTTATATATTTTGAAAGACATCAAAAGAATGTTGTCCCAATTGGATTATAGTATATCTCACATTTGGAGAGAAGGGAATTCTTGTGCTGATTTTTTAGCCAAGCATGGGGCTAATTTGACTAATTAAACTTTGTTTTCTAATGCTGATATTCCATCTATTCTTAGAGGTCATATTAACTTAGATAAATCTGGATTGCCTTATATTCATCATTAATTTTGGCTTGATGGTGCAGTTTGTTCTTGCGATTTTTGTTTTATGCCTTTGGCCTGGTTCTGTTTGGGTGGGTTTGTTATTGTTGTTGGTGGATTCCTTTGGTAGAGTTTCTGTTTGCTGTGTTGGAGTTTTATTTGGCTAGAGGGCTGGTTGTTGTTTTTGTCTTGGTGATGCATTTTGGCTGTTTTGGCTTGTTTTTGTTTGGTTGGTTGGGTTTGGATGTTGGCTATGATGAGGTCTTCATTAATCTTTTTATGAAAGATTTGTTTTGCCTTTTCTCTAAAGGTGTTGGTTTATGCTGCTGCTGTTGGCATTGTTGAGGTGAGGATATTATGTTGGTTATTGCCTCTCTTTGTGCTTTAGCAGTTGCTGGTTCTCGGGTTTCTTTTTGTTGGGTGTGGAGGTGATTGGTTGATGGGTAGCTTCTAGTTTCCAATTCTCTTTGGAGTCAATGGCATTCTAATTCTTCCATTAAAGATTTCTTTTGTTATGACACTATCCTGAACTGATATTTCTAACATTTCCTTTTATTTTATAGTATTGTTTGGTTTGGGTTTGTTGTTTGTTTTATCTTTTCAGGTTGGAGGATTTTCTTTCTATTGTGGTATTATGGTGGTTGCTGTTTGTTTTTTGAGAGCCTTAATTGTTGATGGACTTGGAGCTTTTGGTGGAGTTCTTTGGAGCTTTTGGAGTCTTGGTTTATTGGCCTAGGTCTTTTCTTTTTTTGTTTGTAGATCGTATCTAGGTGCATTGTATTTGGCTTTGTTTAGGGTTTAAGGTTTTCTTTTCCTTTCATATTGTAGCTGTTTTGAGCGGTAGAGAGCTAAAAGTCCTTTAAGGACTTCTTGTAATCTTTTTTCCTGAATAAACGCATGGCCCCAACAGGGGGTTTTAACCAAAAAAAAAAAAAAATCCTAAACCATAAACCCTAAAAACCCTAAAAGAAAAAGCCCTGAAACCCTAAACCCTAAACCTTAAACCCTAAAAACACTAAAAAACCCAAAACCCTAAAGCCTAAACCCTAAACCCTAAGAAAAACCCTAAACCCTAAAACACATAAACCCTAACCCTAAATCCTAAAACCTAAACTCTAAACTGTAAAACCCTAAACCCTAAAACACTAAAAAAAAATCCTAAACCCTAAAAAAACCAAAAACCCTAAAACACTAAAACCCTAAAAAACCCTAAACTCTAAAACCCTACACCCTAAACCGTAAAAACCGTAAAAAAAAAAACCTTAAGACCTAAAACCCAAAACGCTAAACCCTAAACACTAAAAACCCTAAAAAGCCCTAAACCATAAAAAAACTCTAAACCCTAAAACCAAAAAACCCTAAAAAACCCTATACCCCAAACCCTAAAACTCTAAACCCTATAACCTTAAAACCCTAAAAAAAAATCCTAAAAGCTTAAACCCTAAACACTAAAAATCCTAAAAAATCCTAAAAAGCCCTAAACCCTAACCTAAAAACCTTATAAAAAAACCCTAAATCCCTAAAGCCCCAACCCTAAACCCTAACCCTAAACCCAAAAAACCCTAAAAAAGCACAAAAAAATCTAAACCCTAAAAAAAACTCTAAACCCTAATCCCTAAACCCGAAAACCCTAAACCATAAACCCTAAACCCTAACCCCTAAACCGTAAACCTGAAATCCTAAACCCTTAAACCCTAAAAACCCTAAACCCTAAAACCATATACCCCAAACCCTAAAAACCCTAAAGAAACCTTTTTAAACCCTAATTCCTTAACCTAAAACCCTAAAAATTCTAAAAAACCCTAAACCCAAAATCCTAAAAAAAACCTAAACCCTAAAAACCTAAAACCCTAAACCCATAAAACCTAAAAAGAAACCCTAAACCCTAAACCCTAAAATAACCCTAAACCCTAAAACCCTAAAACCCTAAAAAATCCTAAACCTTAAAACCCCTAACCCTAAACCCTAAACCCTAAACTTTAAACTGTAAACCCTAAGCCCTAAAAACCATTAAAAAAAAACCTAAAATCCTAAACCCTAAAAATCCTAAAAAAACCCTTAAAAATCCAAAACCCTAAACCCTAAAAACCCTAAATAAAAAACCATCAAAAATCCTAAACCCTAAAAAAAACTCTAAACCCTAAACCCTAAAAACCTTAAATCCTAAACCCTAAAACCTTAAACCCTAAAACCCTAAAAAAAAACCCTCAAAAACCTAAACCCTAAACCCTAAAAAAACTCTACACCCTAAAAACCTAAAAACCCCTAAACCCTAAACCCTAAATTCTAAACCCTAAACCATAAACCCTAAATTCCTAAAAATCCTAAACCATAAACCATAAACCCTAAACTCTTAACCCAAAACTCTAACCCCTAAACCCTAAACACAAACCACTAAAAACCCTAACCCTAAACCTTAAACACTAAACCCTAAACCCTAAAACCCTAAACCCTAAACCCTACACCCTAAACCATAAACCTTAAACCATGAACCCTAAACTCTAAAAACACTAACCCCTAAACCCTAAACCCTAAAAACCCTAAACCCTAAACCCTAAACCTAAATTCCTAAAAATCCTAAACCCTATACCCTATACCCTAAAACCTTAAACCCTAAAGCCAAATCATAAACCCTAACCCCTAAACCCTAAACCATAAAAACCCTAAACCCTAACCCCTAAACGCTAAACCATAAACCCTATACCCTAAACTCTAAATCCTAAAACCCCAAACCCTAAATCCTGAACCCCAACACACTAATCCCTAAACCCTAAACTCTAAACCTTGAACCCCAAACGCTAAACCCTAAACGCTAAACCCTAAACCCTAAAAACCATAAACCCGAAACCCTAAACCCTAAACCATAAACTTGAAACCCTAAACCCTAACCGCTAATCATCCAGCATTCTCCATCTTTCTCTTTCTCTCTCTTGCTCTATCTCTCTCTTTATCTCTCTCTTGCTCTCTTTCTTTCTCTCTCTTTCCCTCTCATTGTTTCTAATTCACCATCATTCTCCCTCTTGTTCCACCTCCCTCCCTCTCTCGCTCTCTCTCTCATTATTTTTAATTTCCCATCATTTTCCCTTTTGCTCTATCGCCCTCTTTCCGTCTCTCTCTCTATTGCTCTCTCTCTCTCAATCTCTATCTCCTTCTTTATCTCTCTCTTGCTCTCTTTCTCTCTCTCTTTCCCTCTCATTATTTCTAATTCACCATCATTCTCCCTCTTGTTCCACCTCCCTCCCTCTCTCTCTCTCTCTCTCTCATTATTTTTAATTTCCCATCATTTTCCCTTTTGCTCTATCTCCCTCTTTCCGTCTCTCTCTCTCTCTCTCAATCTCTATCTCCCTCTTTATCTCTCTCTTGCTCTCTTTCTCTCTCTCTCCCTCTCATTATTACTAATTCACCATCATTCTCCCTCTTGCTCCACCTCCCTCCCTCTCTCGCTCTCTCTCTCATTATTTCTAATAGTCCATCATTTTCCCTTTTGCTCTATCTCCCTCTTTCCGTCTCTCAGTCTTTTGCTCCCTCTCTCTCTCTCTCTCTCTCTCTCTCTCTCTCTCTCTCTCTCTCTCTCTATCCCCTCTCTCTCTCACACATTGTTTCTAATTCTTACACTATCTCCCTCCCTCCCCTCTCTCGCTCTCATTATTTTAAATTCTCCATCTACTCCATTTTGCTCTATCTCCCTCTTGCTCTCTATCTCTTTCAGATTATTTCTAATTCTCCATCATTCTCCCTCATGCTTTATCTCCCACTTTTTTGTCTCTCTCTCTTGCTCTCTCTCTCTCTCCCTCTCCCTCTCCCTCTCTTATTATTTCTAATTCTTCGTCATCCTCTCTCTTGCTCTATATGCATCTCTCTCTCTCTCTCACTCTCTCTTTCTTTATTTCTAATTCTCCATCATTGTCCCTCTTGCTCTATCTCCTTCTTTCTTTCTTTCTCTCCTCTTCTCCTCTCTCTCTCTCTATATCTTTCTCCATCTCTTATTATTTCTAATTCTCCATCATTCTCCCTTTCTCTCTCTCTCCGCTCTCTCATTATTTCTAATTCTCCATCATTCTCCCTCTTGCTCTATCTCCCTCGTTCTCTCTCTCTCTCTATATCTCTCTCTCTTTCTCTCTCTATCTCCCTCTCTCATTATTTCTAATTTTCCATAATTCTCTCTCTCTCTCTCTCTCTCTCTCTCACACACACACACACACACATACATTATTTCTAATCTCCATTATTCTCCCTCATGCTATACCTCTCTCTTTCTCTCTCTTCCCCCTCTCTTATTATTTCTTATTCTCCATCGTTCTCCCTCTTACTCTATATCTCTCTCTCTCTCTCTCTCTCTCATTTTTTCTAATTCTCCATCATTCTCCCTCTCTCTTTATCTCTCTCTCTCTCCCTTTCTCTCTCTCTCACTCTCCCTCTATCATTATTTCTAATTCTCCATCATTCAACCTCTTGCTCTAAAACCCTCTCTCTCTCTCTCCCTCTCTCTCTCTCTCTCTCTCTTCTCTCTCTCTCCCTCTTTCTGTCTCTCTTTCTCTCTCTCCTATCTCTATCTCTCTCTACCTCTCTTATTATTCCTAATTCTCCATCATTCTCCCTCTCTCTCTCCCCCTCTCTAATTATTTCTAATTCTCTATCATTCTCCCTCTTGCTCTATCTCCCTCTTTCTCTCTATCTCTCTCTTTATCTCTCTCTCTCCCGCTCTCTTCCTTTCTCATTATTTCTAATTCTCCATCATTCCCCATCTTTCTCTCTCTCTCTCTCCTTGCTCTATCTCTCTCTCTCCCTCTCTCATTATTTCTAATTCTACATCCTTCTCCCTCTTGCTCCCTCTCCCTCTCTCTCCCTCTCTCTCTCACACACACTCTCTCTTGCTCTCTCTATCTCTCTCTCTGCTTCTCATTATTTCTAATTCACCATCATTCTCCCTCCCTCTCTCCCTCTCATTGTTTCTAATTCTTCATCATTCTGCCTCTTCTCTCTCTCTCTCTATCTTATTATTTCTAATTCTCCATCATTCTCCCTCTTGCCCAATCTTCTTCTTTCTTTTCCTCTCTCTCTCCCTCTCATTACTTCTAATTCACCATCATGCTCCCTCTTACTCCATCTCCCTCCTTCTCTCGCTTCTCTCTCTCTCTCTCTCTCTCTCATTATTTCTAATTGTCCACCATTCTCCCTTTTGCTCAATCTACCTCTTTCCATCTCTCTCTCTCTCTCTCTCTCTCTCCTATCTCTATCTCTACCTCTCTAATTATTCCTAATTCTCCATCTATGCCCCTCCCTCTCTCTCTCCCTCTCTCCCCTCTCTAATTATTTCTAATTCTCCATCATTCTCCCTCTTGCTCTATCTCCCACTCTCTCTCTCCCTCTCTCTCTCTCCCTTTCACATTATTTCTAATTCTCCATCATTCTCCCTCTTTCTCTCTCTCTCTCTCTCTCTCTCTCTGCCCCTCTCTCATTATTTCTAATTCTACATCATTTTCCCTCTTCCCCTATGCCTCTTTCTCTCTCTCTCTCATCTTCTCTCATTATTTCTAATTCTCCATCATTCTCCCCCCTCTCTCTCCCCCCTCCCTCATTATTTCTAATTCTCCATCACTCTCCTTAGTCTATCTCCCATTTTCTCTCTCTCTCTCTCCATCTCCCATTATTTCTAATTCTCCATCTTTCTCCCCACTACTCTATCTCCCTCCCTTCCTCTCTCTCTCTCTCCCCTCTCCCTCTCTCATAATTTCTTATTCTCCATCATTCTTCCTCTTGCTCTATCTCCCTCTCTCTCTCTCTCTCTCTCTCTCTCTCTCGTCATCTCTCATTATTTCTAATTCTCCATCATTCTCCCCCTCTGTCTCCCCCCTCCCTCATTATTTCTAATTCTCCATTATTCTCCCTCTTTCTCTCTCTCTCTTTCTCTCTATCTCTGTCTATCTCGCTCTCTCACTCTCCCTCTCTCATTATTTCTAATTCTCCGTCATTCTCCCTCTTGCTTAAACCCTAAAACCTAAACTCTAAACCCTAACCCTAAACCCTAAACGCTTAAAACCCCTAAAAAGAAAACCCTAAAACCGTAAACCCTAATCCATAAAAACACTAAAAAACCCAAAACCCTAAACCCAAAACACGAAATCCTAAACCCTAAAAAACCCTAAACCCTAAATCTTATAAAAAGACCCTAAAAAATATTAAACCGTAAAAAGCCTAAACCCTAAACCCTAAATTGTAAACCCTAAAAACCTAAACCCTAAAACCTTCAAAAAAAAAAAACATAAACCCTAAACACTAGAAACCTTAAACCCTAAACTCTAAACCCTAAAACCTAAAAAAAAACCTAAACCTTAAACCCAAAAAACTCTATAACGTAAACCTAAACCCTAAAAAAACCCTAAACACTAAAACCCGATAAAACTTTAAACCCTAAAACCATAAAACTTAAACCTAAACCCCAAAAACCCTAAAACCCTAAACCTTAAAACCTAAACCCTAAATTGTAAAAATCCTAAGAAAAAAAAATCCTAAAATCCTAAACCCTAAAACCTAAACCTTAAACCCTAAAAACCTTAATCCCTAAACCCTAAAAACCCTAAAGCATAAAAACTCTAAAAATTCTTAAAAACCCTAAGCCCTAAAATCTAAACCTTAAACCACAAAAAAACCCTAAACCCGAAAAACCTTAAATCCTAAACCCTAAACCCTATACCCTAAACCCTAAACCATGAAACCCCAGAAAAAATCTAAATCCTAAACCCTAAAACCCTAAAACCCTAAAAAACCCTAAACACTAAACCCTTATCCCTAAACCCTAAAAAAATCTTAAAACCCTAAACCCTAAACACTAAAAACGCTAAAAAAAAAAAACCTAAAACCCTAAATCATAAATTTTAAAAACTCTAAAAACCCTAACCCTAAACCCTAAAAAAAACTCTAAACCTAAAAAACTTAAACCCTAAACCCTAAAAATCCTAAACCCTAAACCATAAAAAACCTTAAACCCTAAAAAACCCTAATCCTTAAACCCTAAAACCCTAAACCCTAAATCTTAAATCCTAAACCCTAATCCATAAACCCTAAACCCTAATCTCTAAACCCTAAGCGCTAACCCCTAAAAACCCTAAACCCTAAACCCTATACAGTAAAACCCTAAACCCTAAACCTTAAGTTCTAAAAACCCTAAACCCTAAACCCTAAACCTTAAATCCTAAACCCCAACCCCTAAAAATCCTAAACCCTAATCTCTATACCCTATACCCTATAACCTTAAACCCTAAACCACAAACCCCTAAACCCTAAAACCCAAAACCCTAAACCCTAAACCCCAAACCCTAAACGCTAAACCATAAACCCTAAACCCTAAACCTTAACCCCTAAACCCTAAACCCTAAACCCTAACCCTAAACCCTAAACCCTAAAACCCTAAACCCTAAAACCCTAAACCCTAAAACCCTAAACCCTAAACCTTAAACCCTAAACCCTAAACCCTAAAACCCTAATCCCTAAACCCGAAACCCTAAAATCTAAACCCTAAACCTTAAACGCTAAACCCTAAACCTTGAACCCTAAACCCAAAACCCTAACTTTAAACCCTAAACCCTAATCCTTAAACCCTAAACCCTAAACCTTGAACCCTAAACCCTAAAACCTAACCCTAAACCCTAAACCCTAAGCCCTAAACCCTAAACCCTAAACTCTAAAAACCATAAACCCTAACCCCTAATTGCCCATCATTTTCCCTTTTTCTCTATCTCCCTCTTTCAGTCTCTATCTCTCTTGCTCCCTCTCTCTCTCTCTCTCTCAATCTCTATCTTCCTCTTTATCTCTCTCTTGCTCTCTTTCTCTCTCTCTCTCTCCCTCTCATTATTTCTAAGTCACCATCATTCTCCCTCTTGTTCCACCTTCCTCCCTCTCTGGCTAACTCTCTCAGTATTTCTAATTGCCCATCATTTTCCCTTTTTCTCTATCTCCCACTTTCCGTCTCTCTCTCTCTCTCTCTTGGTCCCTCTCTCTCTTCTCTGTCTCTTTCTCTCTCTCAATCTATATCTCCCTCTTCATCTCTCTCTTGCTCTCTTTCTCTCTCTCCCCCTCATTATTTCTAATTCACCATCATTCTCTCTCTTGCTCCACCTGCTTCCCTCTCTCGCTTGCTCTCTCTCATTATTTCTAATTGTCCATCATTTTCCCTTTTACTCTATCTCCCTCTTTCCGTCTCACTCTCTTGCTCCCTCTCTCTCTCTCTCTCTCTCTCTCTCTCTCTTTCTCTCCCTCTATCTCTCTCTCTCTATCCCCTCTCTCTCTCACATTATTTCTAATTCTTGCTCAATCTCCGTCCCTCTCTCTCTCTCTCCCTCTCTCTCTTCTTTCTCTCTCTCATTATTTCTAATTATCCATCATTCTCCATTTTGCTCTATCTCCCTCTAGCTCTCTATCTCTCTCACTTTATTTCTAATTCTCCATCATTCTCCCTCTTGCTCAATCTCCTCTTTCTCTCTCTTGCTCTTTTTCTCTCTCCTATCTTTCTCTCTCCCTCTCTTATTATTTCTAATTCTCCATCATTCTCCCTTTCTCTCCCTCACTCTCTCTCACTCTCTCTCCCCTCTCTCATTATTTATAATTCTCCATCATTCTCCCTCATGCTCTATCTCCCTCTTTCATTCTCTCTCTATCTCTATCTCCCTCTCTTTTGCTCTCTCTCTCCCTCTCTCATTTTTTCTAATTCCCCATCATTCTCCCTCTTTCTCTCTCTCTCTTACTCTCTCTCTCTATTATTTCTATTTCTCCATCATTCTCCCTCTTGCTCTATTCCCTCTTCTCCCTCTTGCTCTATTTCGCTCTTTTCCCTCTTTCTCTTGCTCTCTTCATTATTTCTAATTCTCCATCATTCTCCCTCTTGCTCTATCTCCCTCTTTCTCTCTTTTTCTCTCTTGCTCTATCTCCCTCTCCTCTCTCCTCTCTCTCTCTCCATCTCTTATTGTTTCTAATTCTCCATCATTCTCTCTCTCTCTCTCTCCACTCACTCATTATTTCTAATTCTCCATCATTATCCCTCTTACTCTATCTCCATCTTTCGCTCTCTATTTCTCTCTCTATACCTCTCTCTCCCACTCATTTTTTCTAATTCTCCATCATTCTCCCTCTCTCTCTCTCTCTGTCTCTCTCACATTTTTTCTAATTCTCCATCATTCTCCCTCTTGCTCTATCTCCCTCTTTCTCTCCCTCTCAATCTTACTCTCTCTCTCCCTCTCTCTCATTATTAACAGGTTTCTTAAGGGAGGATGGATTAGTGAAGTTGGACTTGGACAAGGCTAAGGGGAATATTGAGAAGTTGAACAGAGCATTAGTTGGGAGCTTGTTGGGTTGTCATATTCCATTTTGGGTGGTACAGAATGAACTTCAAGGTAGATGGGGGCACCTTGGTCTCACGCACATTACACCTATGGCTCGGATTGTTTCCTTTGTTGGTTTGAGAATAGGGAAGCTCGCAATAATGTTTTAATTGGAGGTCCATGGTATGTGGCTGGACAGATTATTGGGGTGGATCAATGGAGAACAGGCTTATCTTCAAGATCATGGAGAGGATTTACTTCACAAGTTTGGATTCTTCTTCCGAATTTACTGTTGGAGAATTGGGATGAATCTAACTTAGCTCGGTTGGCTGCAGGCATTGGAGAACCATTGTTCATGGATGATCAAACAAGGTCATGGAATAGGTGTGCTTTTGCAAGTATCTGTGTGCATTTGGATTTGTCTAAATGTCTACCTAAGGGAGTATGGGCACAAGGGCTGGGAGGAATCTTCTTCCAGCAGATAGAGTATGAGGGGATACCTTTGATTTGTTTGGGGTGTGGGAAAATTGGGCATAAGGCTGACGTGTGCAAGGAAGTATGCTCCCAACATAAGCAGCAGGATCTGGGCAATTCAGGAGTACTGGAGCATTCGGATCTACCTGGGTCTGGACGTGGGGCTGGAGTGGGTACAACTCAAGGGTGTGCAGGGTCTAATGTGATGATAGTGAAGGTGTTCGAGAAGGCTAGTACATCCCACGATCAATCCACGGCTGTGGATGTGGATTTTGGGGAATGGACTGTGGTTACCAGGAGAAGACGTTCTAACTATTCCATGATGGGGAATAGACGACAAACTATTAATGATAGGCCTGTTTCTCAGGTTGCGGATAGTAAGCCTGTTTGGAGGAAAGTTCAGAAGGATCAGGTTGATGTGAAGGTAAATATGCCGGATTTAAAGCTAGATAATGAGATGCTTGATGAAATTGTGTGACCCCGGATGGTATGCGGAAATCTCTGTGTCAGAACTTAGTGGATGAGCTGCAGGAAGGAAGTTGTGTGACTCTGGATGGTATGCTGCAATCCATTTCTCAGAAGCCGGGGAAGACTAGAAGTGGAAGGAGCCAAATGCTGTGGATTCCCCTTCTAAATTGTTGGTTCCCAAGCTGTTGAAGTTGGTGCACAGCAAATCTGGGAAGGCTGGAGTGGTGAAGCCTAAGAAAAAGCTTGACAGGAATTCTATGTCTCAGTTTGCGAAGGAATTATCTCTGCTTGGCCCATTAAAGAAGCTACCACGTGCTAGGAGGAGTAAGGCATTTGAGGCTGATTAGGGGGCCTCGTCTATAGAACAATTTGTTGTTGTAAAAGATAAATCTGGTTGTAAGATGGGAGTTAGTGCTGGTATGGATTTGGTGGATGCTTGTGGCGGGGACGCGTCCCCTATTGTGGATTAATGTTAAACTTCATTTGTTGGAATTGTAAGGGTTCTCGCAAGAAGGAAACCGGCAATTATTTACGGCACCTTATTGGGGAGTTTGATGTTAGTTTTATTGGATTACTTGAGACAAA
Source organism: Dendrobium chrysotoxum (assembly GCA_019925795.1). Classification (NCBI taxonomy): domain Eukaryota; kingdom Viridiplantae; phylum Streptophyta; class Magnoliopsida; order Asparagales; family Orchidaceae; genus Dendrobium; species Dendrobium chrysotoxum. The sequence continues at coordinate 36,719,096 of CM034300.1, read as the reverse complement.
GATGGATGTTTTTACAAGGATGGATATTGACAAGTTAGCGGGTAGAAATTGGGATTTTGTTTTCCAACCGGCTTGAGGTAGATCAGGTGGAATTCTTGTTATTTGGAATAACAATGTGGTTTCTTTTCAAATTACCTTTCAAACCAATCAATGCATTTTTGGAAAACTTCAGATGGCAAATTTTATTGATTAGGAGATTGCAGTGGTGTATGCTAATAAGGATAGGTACATCAGGAGGGAGGTCTGGGGGTATATATCTAGGTATCATAGTATTGGTTTTCCTCTTGTGGTTGGGGGAGACTTCAATTGTATCCTTTCAAAGGATGAGAAGAAGGGTGGTAAGGCTTTCCATTACACTTCGGCTGCAACTGAAATGGAGGAGTTTATAGCTAGTAATGACTTATTGGATCCCGGATTCTCTGGCCCTGCATTTACCTGGACAAACAATAAAGATGCTGGGAGCAAAATTTTTTGACGGTTGGATCGGTTTCTAGTTAGCTCTAATATTCTTGATACCTCTCAAGATCTTAAGGTTCGGCATCTTACTAGACTGGCTTCAGATCACTGCCCAATCTTATGCACTATCCAAGGGGAGGTGAGAAGGACTTATTCTCATTGGATCAAGTTTTAAGATATATGGGCAAGTTACCCGAAAGCTTGGCAGCTGGTTTGGGAGAAATTGAAAGTGGAGGATATGGGGAATGAGGCTTCCAAGTTACACAAGAAATGCCAAAGGTCTCTTAAGGTGCTTTTCTTTTGGAGTAAAAGCAAAATTAAGATGCTTAATAAGTTGAAGGAGGAACTTGATGTGGAGATTAAAGAGTTACAGGAAATTGAATGCATGCCTTGTGGACTTTTTGAGGACCAAGCCGACGCATTGAGGTATAAAGTACAGCTTTTGAATTGGACCTTAGCTCGAATTATGAATTGGTGGAAGCAACGTGCTAAGGTTAAATGGATTGAGGAAGGGGATGGGAACACTCGGTTTTTCCATTCTATGGCATCGGCACGTAGGAGATCGAATCGGATTGAGTCTTTGAAGTCACCGGATGGGACGCTCGTTTCAGAGGAGAAGGAGATTGTCAGGTTGGTTTCCTGTTTTATTGATCAAAAATGGCGTGGGAAATCGGTTTTGATTGATGGGTGACCTTCCTTTGAGAATCAAAGATGTTACCTGGGTCAATTTGCTGGTTCCCTGGATAGTGGTGTCATGAGGGAGGAAATTTGGACGGTGGTACGTTCTTTGGGCCGAAACAGATCTCCTGGACGGGATGGGATAACAGCTTCCTTTTTCAAGACTTTTTAGGAAATTGTGGGAGAATAGATTACAAATGCTTGTTTAGAATTTTTTGAATCTGGTTACATGGATCCAAGTTGGAAAGAAACAGTTGTAGTTCTTTTGCCTAAGGTTAAGAATCCTGATCATCCTTCCAAGTTTAGGCCGATAAGCCTTTGTCAAACAATTTATAAGATTGTTGCTAAGGTTTTGGTGAACAGGGTTAAGGGAGTGCTGTCGAGGTTGATCTCTGAGGAACAAGCCACGTTTGTCCCGGGCCGTTCAATTTCTAATCATTGTCTTTTGGGATAGGAATTAATGAACAAATTTAAGATTTCTACATCAGCTAAAGGATTATTGGCATTGAAAGTGGACATGGAACAGGCATATGATAAGATGAGTTGGCAGACCCAGGAGTTTGTTCTGAGGCGTATGAGATTTCCTCCCAGATTTAGTTCTTGGGTGTTGAATTGTGTCCAAACTCCTAGATTTTCCATTTTTGGTTAATGGGCAGCTCACTGAATGGATTAATGCTGAATGTGGATTCCGACAAGGGTGCCCATTATCGCCCTATTTGTTTATCCTTTGTTTTGAACTGCTGTCCTCTCATTTTCATCAGAATTTTCAGGAGCTGGGTGTGCCTATCAGTGGTGGGGGACCTCCTGTCTCCCATCTTCTTTATGCTGACGAATTTTGATTTGTGCAGGTGCTTCCATTCCTAATGTAAATAAGGTTAAATCACTTCTGGAGGATTATTGTTCATGGACTAGCCAAAGAGTTAATCAAGGCAAGTTTGTTATCTTATTCAGCAAATTGATGTCTTCCTCTACAAAGTCTCGGCTTGCAAAGCTTTTGGGTTTTAGAAAGGTAGAGGAGATGGAGTATTTAGGCATTAAATTTGCTTTGAGAAGTCTGACGAAGGATGACTTTGCTCCATTGCTTCAGAAGGCTCGTGCTTACACCTTGGCATGGGGTATTAGACATCTCTCTATAGTTGGACGGGTAACGTTAATTAATTTGGTACTACTTCCCTTGTCCGTGTATATGATGACTCATACTGCTGTTCCTAAAAGTGTATTAAAGGATATTGAAAAGCTATGTCGTTCTTTTCTTTGGGATAAGAATTCCAATCAGGAAGTCTCCACTATGCGTCATGGGAAGCCATCACTCGGGCTTGAAGGATGGGAGGACTTGGGTTTCATGCTAGTGATGACTGGATTGGGCCTTTGCGTGCTCGCATAACATGGGATTACATTCACAAGCCAATGGAATTTTTCCAGCGTGTATGAGGCAGAAATATGAAGATTGGCCTTGGGATCAAAGAGTCAAGCGTGGTGATTCAATTGGCTGGAAGATCATTTGTGACGGTACCAACAGCTTGAGTAGTTGTGTTCGCTGGAAAGTGTTTATTGGCAAGGAAATTGATGTATTAGACCATATTTGGATATTAGATAGAGCCATTTCTTCATGGCCAACGTTTTGTCACATTGAAGCTATTGAGGTATTAAAGGTATCTGATTTTATTACGGAAGATAGAGCATGGGATAGGCTGAAATTGAGTGCCTGCTTCGGTAAAATGCTGGTTAAAAGAATTTGTGAAAGTCCCATTTGTGACGATTTAAATTCTGATTCCTTGGATCTTATAAAGTGTCCCTTAAGCTCTATGATTTCGTCTGTTGTGTATAACAGGTGTTTCCAATTGGATGATGATCCGGTTTACAGAATTTTAAGGATTAGTTTGAGGCCCCGTGAAAGGCTTTTCTGGTGGAGAATTTATAAAGGTTTTGTTCCAACAAACTGCTGGTTGGCTGCCCGTGGACTGGGAAATAATATGGCTTGTTCTGTAGGATGCTACGAGAATGAGGATATTGACCATATAACTACAAGGTGTAAGCAGCTAAGAGACATATTGGATATGTTGGATAAATGGGCGCTTGTAACCCCTCGGTTTTCTTCCCTTAAGGAATTGCAGGATAGGTTGGAGGTACAAGCTGACTCTAAATGTAGCAGGGTGATCGTATATTGCTATGCTACTTATCAGAGCTGGGTTAGCAGGAATTATATTAAACATGGCAAAGGTTGTTGTTCACCTGTTGTCATGGCAGCTCATATCTTAGGAGTTCTCAATCAGGTTTCTTATTCTTCACGTTTGGAGCAACGGGACACTATCCAATCCGTTGGATTGTTTACAACTTCTTTTTGTGTCCCCTCCCCCCCCCCCCCCCCGCCTTCAGGCTGGTTGAAAATTAATGTAGATGGAGCGCTTCTTAGATCAAATGCAGGGGGAATTGGTATTGTTATTCGAAATGATTTTGGTGAGTTGGTGGTTGCAGGCGGTTGGAGTATCACTCATATGAATAGTACAAAGGTGGAATTTGATGCTTTTTATTATATTGATAAGCTTTTGCAGGATTGGATGTATGATTTGGATCGTATTATTATAGAGGGGGATATGCCAATGTTATACAATATATGCCAAACTTCAAACTAAGGGAGTTGTGGAAGGTATAGCCGATGGAATGGGAGAGATTGAACTGGATGAATATGTTCCATAAGGTGCTATTTGTGCATACCTATAGGGAGTTCAACAAAGTGGCTCACTTTTGTGCCCAAAGGGCCATAGATAGTTCTTTCTTTTGGTCTATGGTGAAAGATATTATAGTTGTATTCCTCAAGAATTTTTTGATATTCTTGAGGAAGATAGTACCTTTCCTTTTTTAGTTAGGGGCCGGTTGGCCTCTTATTTGGTTTTTTGATTTAATAGTTTTTCTTAGTTGAATGCTATATAACCAGATATTCATCTCTCATTATTTTATTTCTCCATCATTCTCCACTTGCTCTCTCTCTCTCTCTTATTATTTTTAATTCTCCATCATTCTCCCTCTTGCTCTATCTCCCTCTTTCTCCCTAGCTCTTGCTCTATCTATCTGTCTCTATCTCTCTCTCTTTCTCTCTCTCTGTCCCTCTCTCATTATTTCTAATTCTCCATCATTCTCCCTCATGCTCTATCTCCCTCTTTTTTGTCTCTCTCTCTTGCTCTCTCTCTCTCTCTCCCTCTCTCTCTCATTATTTCTAATTCTTCATCATCCTCTCTCTAACTCTATCTCCCTCTCTCTCTCACTCTCTCTCTCTCATTATTTCTAATTCTCCATCATTCTCCCTCTTGCTCTATCTTCCTCTTTCTCACTTTCTCTCTCTTGCTCTATCTTTCTCTCCTCTTCTCCTCTCTCTCTATATCTCTCCATCTCTTATTATTTCTAATTCTCCATCATTCTCCTCTCTCTCTCTCCGCACTCTCATTCTTTCTAATTATCCATCATTCTCCCTCTTTCTCTCTCTCTCTCTCTCTCTCTCTCTCTCTCTCTCTCTCTCTCTCTCCCTCTCTCATTTTTTTCTAATTCTCCATCATTCTCCCTCTCTCTCTCTCTCTCTCTCTCTCTCTCTCTCTCTCTCTCTCTCACTCACATTATTTGTAATTCTCCATCATTCTCCCTATTGCTCTATCTCTCTCTCTCCATCCCTCTCTCATTATTTCTAATTCTCCATCATTCTCCCTCTTGCTCTACCTCTCTCTCTCTCCCCCTCTCTTATTATTTCTAATTCTTCATCATTCTCCCTCTTGTTCTATCTCCGTCTTTCTCTCTCTCCTGCTCTATCTACCTACCTCTATCTCTCTCTCTCACTTTCTCTCTCTTTCTCCCTCTCTCATTATTTCTAATTCTCCATCATTCTCCCTCTCGCTCAATCTCCCTCTCCATCTCTCTCTTGCTCTCTCCCCCTCTCTTTCTCCCTCTCTTTCTCTCACTTTCCCTCTCTCATTTTTGTTCTCCATCATTCTCCCTCTTTCTCTATCTCCCTCTCTCTATGTCTCCTTGTCCCTCTCTCTCTCTATGTCTCTCTCTCCCCCTCTCATAATTTCTAATTCTCCATCATTCTCCCTCTTACTCTATCTCCCTGTTTCTCCCTCTCTCTCTCTCTCTCTCTCACCATCTCTCTCCCCTCTCATTATTTCTAATTCTACATCTTCTCCCTCTTGCTCTATTCCCGCTCTCTCTCCCTCTCCCCTTCTTCTCTTCCTCTTTCTCTACCACTCTCATTATTTCTAATTCTCCCTCATTCTGCCTCTTGCTCTATCTCCCTCTCCCTCTCTCTCTTGCTCTCTCTCTCTTTCTCTCTAAAAATCCTAAAAATCCTAAAAATCCTAAAGCCCAAAACCCGAAACCTTAAAGCATAAAAAACTCTAAACCCTAAAACCCAAAAAAGCCCTAAACCCCAAACCCTAAAAACCTTAAACCCTAAAAAACTCAAAACACTAACCCCCAAAAAAGCCCTAAACCCTAAAAACCTTAAACCCTTTACCCTAAACCCTAAAAACCCAAAAAAAACCCTAAAACCCTAAACCCTTATGCCTAAAAACCCCAAAAAATCCTAAATACTAAACCCTAAACCCTAAACCCAAACCCTAAAAACTAAACCCTAAACCATAAAAACCCCAAACCCTAAAAACCCTAAACCTATACCCAAAAAATGCTAAACCCTAAATCCTAAAAAAAACCTAAACCCTTAACCCTGAATCCCAAACCCTAAAAACACCCTAAACCCTAAAATTGTAAACAACTCTAAACCCTAAACCATAAACCCTAAACCCTAAGCCCTAAAAACCTTAAACCCTAAACCCTAAACCCTAAAATCCTAAACCTTAAAACCCTAAAAAAAACCCTAAACCCAAAACCTTAAACACTAAACACTAAACCCTAAAAAAACCCAAAAATACTAAAATCCTAGAAAACCCAAAACCCTAAACCCTAGTGCCTGAACCCTAAATCCATAAAAACCCTAAACCCTAAAGCAAAAACCCTAAACCCTAAACCCAGAATCCCTAAACCCTAAACCATAAAACCAAAACATTAAAACCCGTAAACCCTAAAAAACTCCAAACCCTAAAATCCCTAAACCGTAAACCCTAAAACCTAAAAATCCTAAACCCTAAACCCTAAAAACCCTAAACCTTAAACCCTAATCCCTAAACCCTAAAGCCTAATCCCAAAAACCCTAAACCCTACACCCGAAACCCTTAACCCTAAACCATAAAAAACCCTAAACCCTAAACCATAAACCCTGGAAACACTAAACCCCAAACCCTAAACCCTAATTGTCCATCATTCTGCCTCTTTCTCTCTCTCTCTTGCTCTACCAACCTCTTTCTCTGTCTCTCCCTCTCAATATTTCTAATTCACCATCATTCTCCCTCTTGCTCCATCTCCGTCCCTCTCTCGCTCTATCTCTCATTATTTCTAATTATCCATCCTTTTCCCTTTTGCTCAATCTCCCTCTTTCTCTGTTTCTCTCTATTGCTCCATCTCTCTCTCCTATCTCTCTCTCTCTACCTCTCTTATTATTTCTAATTCTCCATCATTTCCCCCCTCTCTCTCTCCCCCTCTCTCATTATTTCTAATTCTCAATCATTCTCCCACTTGCTCTATTTCCCTCCTTCTCTCTCTATCTCTCCCTCTCTCATTATTTCTAAAACCGTAAACCCTAAAACCCTAAAAAAAACCCCAAACCCTAAACTCTAAAAACTAAACCCTAAAAAAACCCTAAACCCTAAAACCCTAAAAAATCCTAAACCCTAAACCGTAAAAACCCTAAACCCTAAACCCTAAACCCGAAAACCCCTAAACTCTAAAACCTATACCCTAAACCCTAAACCCTAAAAAACCCCAAACCCAAAAAACACTAAACCCTAAACCTCTAATAAACCCTAAATCCTAACCCTAAATCCTAAACCCTAAACCCTAAACCCTAACCCTAAACCCTAAACCCTAACCCTAAACCCTAAACCCTAAACCCTAAAAACCCTAAAAAACCTTAAAAATCTTAAACCCTAAAAAACCCTTAAAAAAACCCCTAAAACCCTATACCCTAAACACCCTAAAAACCCTTAAAAACCCTAAACCCTATTGGGTTTTTAGGGGTTACGGTTTTAAGGTTTAAGGTTTAGAATTTTTAGAGATTTAGGGTTTAGGGCTTAGGGTTTAGGGTTTAGGGTTTATGATTTAGGATTTTAAGGTTTAGGATTTAGGGTTTTAGGATGTAATTATGGTTTAGTGTTTAGGGTTTAGGGTTTATGTTTTCGGTTTAGGATTTTAGGTTTAGGATTTTAGGGTTTAAGGTTTAGGGTTTAGGGTTTAGGGTTTAGGGTTTTGGATTTAGGGTTTAGGGTTTAGGGTTTTTAGGGGTTAGGTTTTAGGTTTTAGGGTTTAGGGTTTATGGTTTAGGGTTTTAAGGTTTAGTGTTTAGGGTTCAGAGTTTAGGGTTTAGGGTTATAGGGTTTAGGATTTAGGGTTTTTTAAGGTTTTAGGGTTTAGGATTTTTTTGGGGTTTAGGGTTTTTTTTTTAAGATTTTGGGGTTTAGGTTTAGGGTTTAGATACTAAACCTTAAACCCAAACCCTAAAAACTAAACCCTAAACCCTAAAAATCCCCAAACCCTAAAAACCCTAAACCCTAAACCCAAAAAACCCTAAACCCTAAACCCTAAAACCCTAAACCCTAAACCATAAACACTAAACCTTAAAACCCCTAAACTCTAAAACCTATACCCTAAACCCTAAACTCTAAAAACACCCTAAACCCTAAAATTGTAAAAAACGCTAAACCCTAAACCTTAAACCATAAACCATAAACCATGAACCATAAACCCTAAACCCTAAACCCTAAACCCTAAAAACCTTAAACCCTAAACCCTAAACCCTAAAATCCTAAACCTTAAAACCCTAAAAAAAACCCAAAACCCTAAACACCAAACACTAAACCCTAAATACTAAAATCCTACAAAACCCTAAACCTTAAACCCTAAACCCTAAATCCATAAAAACCCTAAACCCTAAACCCAAAACCCTTAACCCCAAACCATAAAACCAAAACATTAAAACCACTAAACCCTAAAAAACTCCAAACCCTAAAATCCCTAAACCGTAAACCCTAACCCTAAACCCTAAATACCCTAAACTCCAAACCCTAAATCCTAAACCCTAAACCCTAAAAACCCTAAACCTTAAACCCTAATCCCTAAACCCTAAACCCTAATCCAAAAACCCTAAACCCTAAACCCTACACCCCAAACCCTTAACTCTAAACCGAAAAAACCCTAAACCCTAAACCATAAACTCTGGAAACCCTAAACCCTAATTGTCCATCATTCTCTCTCTTTCTCTCTCTCTCTCTCTCTCACATCATTTCTAATTCTCCATCATTCTCCCTCTTGCTCTATCTCACTCTTTTTCTCTCCCTCTCATTATTTCTAATTCTCTATCATTCTCCCTCTGGCTCTCTCTCTCTCTCTCTCTCTCTCTCTCTCTCTCTCATTATTTCTTAAATCTAAACCCTAAAATCCAAAGAAAATCCAAAACCCAAAACCCTAAAAAAACCCTAAACCCTAAAAAATACTAAACCCTAAACCCTAACCCTAAAAACTAAACCCTAAACCCAAAAAACCCCAAACCCTAATAACTCTAAACCCTAAACCCAAAAAACCCTAAAACCCTAAACCCTAAACCCTAAAAAAAAATCTAAACCCTTAACCCTAAATCCACAACCCTAAAAACACCCTAAACCCTAAAATTGTAAAAAACCCTAAACCATAAATCCTAAACCATAAACCCTAAGCCCTAAACCCTAAAAACCTTAAACACTGAACCCTAAACCCTAAAATCCTAAACCTTAAAATACTAAAAATAACCCTAAACCCAAAACCTTAACACTAAACACTAAACCCTAAAAAATCCTAAACACTAAAATCCTAGAAAACCCTAAACCATAAACCCCAGTGCCTGAACCCTAAATCCATAAAAACTATAAACCCTAAACCCTAAACCCTAAACCCTAAACCATAAAACCAAAACATTAAAACCCCTAAACCATAAAAAACTCCAAACCCTAAAATCCCTAAACCGTAAACCCTAAACCCTAAAAACCCTAAACCCTAAACCCTAAATCCTAAATCCTAAACCCTAAACCCTAAACCCTAAACCCTAAACCCTAAAAATCCTAAACTTTAAACCCTTATCCCTAAACCCTAAACCCTAAATCCTAATCCCAAAAACACTATACCCTAAACCCTACACCCCAAACCCTTAACCCTAAACCATAAAAAACCCTAAACCCTAAACCATAAACCCTGGAAACCGTAAACCCCAAACCCTAAACCCTAATTGTCCATCATTCTTCCTCTTTCTCTCTCTCTCTTGCTCTATGTACCTCTTTCTCTCTCTCTAGCTCTCTTTCTCTATCTCTCCCTCTCATTATTTGTAATTCACCATCATTCTCCCTCTTGCTCCATCTTCGTCCCTCTCTCGCTCTATCTCTCATTATTTCTAATTATCCATCCTTTTCCCTTTTGCTCAATCTCC
>CM034300.1:36689712-36708911 GCA_019925795.1 Dendrobium chrysotoxum | reverse complement strand
TCTCAGTATTTTTAATTCCCCATCATTCTCTCTCTTTCTCTATCTCCCTCTTTCTCTCTCTATTACTCTCTCCCTCTCTCATTATTTCTAATTCTGTATCTTTCTCCCTTTTTCTCTATGTCTCTCTCTCACACATTATTTATAATTCTCCATCATGCTCCCTTTTGCTCTATCTCACTTTTACTCTCTCTCTCTCTCTCCCCTCTCTCATTATTTCTAATTCTCAATCATTCTTCCTCTTGTTCTCTCAGTCTATCTCTCTCTCCGCCTCTCTCATTATTTCTAATTCTCCATCATTCTCCCTCTTGCTCTACACCCATTTTCTCTCTCTCACTCTCTTGCCCTATCTCTCTCTCTCTCTCCCTATCTCATCCTTTCTAACTCTCCACCATTCACCCTCTTGCTCTCTCTTTCTCTCTCTATCTCTCTCTCTTTCTCTCTCTTTCCCTCTCTCATTTTTTCTAATTCTCCATCATTCTGCCTCCTACTCTATCTCCCTCTCTATCTCTCTCTCTACCCGGATCTCTCTCTCTCTCACTACTACCTTCTCTCTCTCTCATCCTCTCGCATTAATTCTAACTCCCCATCATTATCCCCCCCTCTCTCTCCCTACCTCATTATTTCTAATTATCCATCATTCTCCCTCTTTCTCTCTCTCGCCCTCCCTCTCTTATTATTTCTAATTTCCATCATTCTCTCTCGCTCCCTCCCTCTCTCTCTTTCTCTCCCTCACTCTTTATTTCAATTCTCCATCATTCTCCCTCTAGCTCTCTCTCTCTCTCTCCCTCTCATTATTTCCAATTCTCCATCATTCTCCCTCTTGCTCTCTTTCTCTCTCTCCCTCTCCCACTCTCCTCTCTCTATCTCTCTCTCCCCCCATCATACTCCTTACTCAATCTCCTCTCCTCTCCTCTCTCTCTCTCATTATCACGAATTCTCGATCATTCTCCCTTTTGCTCTCTCTCTCTCTCCCCCTCTCTATTATTTCTAATTCTCCATCATTCTCCTTCTTGCTCTATCTCCCTCTTTATCTCTCCCTATCTATTTGTATGTCTCTCTCTCTACCCCTCATTATTTCTAATTCTCCATCATTCTTCCTCTTACTCTCCTCTCTCTCTCTGTCCTCTTTCCCTCTCTCATTATTTCTAATTCTCCATCATTCTCCTTCTTGCTCAATCTCCCTCTTTCTCTCATGTCCTCTCTCTCTCTCTCTCTCATTCTCTCTCATCATCTCAAATTCTCGATCATTCTCCCTTTTGCTCTCTCTCTTTGTCATCTCTCTCTCTCTCCCACTCTCATTATTTCTAATTCTTCATCATTCTCCTTCTTACTCTGTCTCCCTCTTTCTCTCCCTCTATCTCTCTCTCTCTCTCTCTCCCTCTCTCTCTCTCTTTACTTCTTACTCTCCATCATTCTCATTCTTGCTCTCTCTCTCTCTCTATGTCTTCCTCTCTCATTATTTCTAATTCTTCATCAATCTCCCTCTCTCTCTCTCCGTCTCTTATTATTCTAATTCTCCATCATTCTCCCTTTTGCTCTCTTTCTCTCTCTATCATTATTTCTAATTCTCTATCATTCTCCCTCTTGCACTCTCTCTCACTATCTCATCTCTCTCTCCCTCTCTCATTATTTCTAATTCTCAATCATTCCCCTTCCCGCTCTATCTCCCTCTTTCTATACTCTCTCTCTCTCTTTCTCATTCTCTCTCATCATCTCAAATTCTTTATTATTCTACCTTTTGCTCTTTCTCTCTGTGTCTCTCTCTCTCTCCATCTCTAATTATTTCTAATTCTTCATTATTCTACTTCTTTCTCTATCTCCCTCTTAATCTACTGCTCTCTCTCTCTCTCTCTCTCTCTCTTTCTCTTTCCCTCTTTCATTATTTCTAATTCTCAATCATTCTCCTTCCCGCTCAATCTCCCTCTATGTCTTTCTGTCTCTCTCTCTGTCTCTCATTATTTCTAATTCTCCATCATACTCCTTGCTCAATCTCCTCTTCTCTCTCTCTCTCTCTCTCTCTCTCTCTCTCTCATTATCACCACTTCTCTATCATTCACCCTTTTGCTATCACTCTCTCTGTCCCTCTCTCATAATTTCTAATTCTCCATCATTCTCTTTCTTTCTCTATCTCCCCCTTTATCTCTCCCTATCTCTTTGTATGTCTCTCTCTAGCTCTCATTATTTCTAATTCTTCATCATTCTCCCTCTTACTCTCCTCTCTCTCTCTTTCATTCTCTCCCTCTCTCATTATTTCCAATTCTCAATCATTCTCCTTCCCGCTCAATCTCCCTCTTTCTCCCTCTCCGCTCTCTCTCTGTCTTTGTCTCATTATTTCTAATTCTCCATCATGCTCCTTGCTCAATCTCCTCTCTCTCTCTCTCTCTCTCTATCATTATCACGAATTCTTAATCATTCTCCCTTTTGCTCTCTCTCTCTCTCTCCCTCTCTCATTATTCTAATTCTCTATCATTCTCCTTCTTGCTCTATCTCCCTCTTTATTTCTCCCTATCTATCTGTATGGCTCTCTCTCTACCTCTCATTATTTCTAATTCTCTATCATTCTCCCTCTTACTCTCCTCTCTCTCTCTTTTTCCCTCTCTCTCTATCCCCCTCTCTCATTATTTCTAATTCTCCATCATTCTCCTTCTTCCTCAATCTCCCACTCTCTCTCCTCTCCTCTCTCTCTCACTCATTCTCTATCATCATCTCGAAATCTTGATCATTCTTCCTTTTGCTCTCTCTCTCTATCTCTCTCTCTCCCTCTCTCATTATTTCTAATTCTTCATTTTTCTCCTTCTTGCTCTATCTCCCTCTCTCTCCTTTCTCTCTCTCGCTCTCTATCTCACTATCCCTATCGCATTACTTCTTAGTCTCCATCATTCTCATTCTTGCTCTATCTCCCGTTCTCTCTCTCTCTCACTCACTCTCGCTCTATCTCCCTCGTTATTTCTAACTCTTCATCAATCTCCCTCTCTCTCTGTCCCTCTCTCATTATTTCTAATTCTCCATTATTCTCCCTTTTGCTCTCTTTCTCTCTCTCTCGCTCATTATTTCTAATTCTCTATCATTCTCCCTCTTGCTCTCTTTCTCTCATCTCTCTCCCTCTCTCATTATTTCTAATTCTCAATCATTCTCCTACCGGCTCTATCTCCCTCTCTCTCTCTCTCTCTCTCTCTCTCTCTCTCTCTCTCTCATTATTTCTAATTCTCCATCATGCTCCTTGCTCAATCTCCTCTCTATCTCTCTCTCTCATTATCACAAATTCTCTATCATTCTCCCTTTTACTCTCTCTCTCTCACTCCCATTCTCATTATTTCTAATTCTCCATCATTCTCCTTCCTGCTCTATCTCCCTCTTTATCTCTCCCTATCTATTTGTATGTCTCTCTCTACCTCTCATTATTTCTAATTCTCCATCATTCTCCCTCTTACTCTCCTCTCTCTCTCTCTCCCTCTCTTATTATTTCTAATTCTCCATCATTCTCCTTCTTGCTCAATCTCCCTCTTTCGCTCATATGCTCTCTCTCTCTCATTCTTTCTCATCATCTCAAATTCTCAATCGTTCTCTCTTTTGCTCTCTCTCTCTCTCCTCTCTCATTATTTCTAATTCTCCATCATTCTCCTTCTTGCTCTATCTCCCTCTTTATTTCTCCCTATCTATCTGTATGTCTCTCTATTTACCTCTCATTATTTTTAATTCTCCATCATTCTCACTCTTACTCCCCTCTCTCTCTCTCTCTTTCCCTCTCTCTCTCTCTCCCTCTCTCATTATTTATAATTCTCCATCATTCTCCTTCTTGCTCAATCTACCTCTTTCTCTCATATCCTTTCTCTCTCTCATTCTCTCTCATCATCTCAAATTCTCGATCATTCCCCCTTTTTTTCTCTTTCTCTCTCTCTCTCATAATTTCTAATTCTCAATAATTCTCCCTTTTGCTCTCTCCCTCTCTATGTCTCTTTCTCTCTCTCTCTCTCTCCCCCTCTCTCTCTCACACATTATTTCTAATTTCTATCATTCTCCCTTTTGCTCTATCAACCTCTTCCTCCCCCCCCCTCTCTCCCTCTCACACTCTCTCTCTCTTGCTCTATCTCTCTCTCCTCTATCTCTCCTATCTTTCTCTCTCGCTCTCTCATTATTTGTAATTTTCCATCATTCTCCATCTTGCCTTATCTCCCTCTTTATCTCTCTCTCTCTCTCTCACTCTCTCCCTCTCTCATTATTTTTAATTCTCCGACATTCTTCCTCTTTCTCTCTCTCTCTCTCTCTCTCACATTATTTCTAATTCTCCATCATTCTCCCTCTTGCTCTATCTCCCTCTTTCTCTCACACTCTCTCTCCCCCTCTCCCTCTATAATATTTCTAATTCTCCATCATTCTCCCTCTTGCTCTATCTCCCTCTTTCTCTCACTCTGTCTTTGTCCCCCTCTCCCTCTCTAATATTTCTAATTCACCATCATTCTTCCTCTTGCTCTATCTCCCTCTCTCTCTTGCCATCTCTCTCTCTTTCTCTCTGTCTCTCTTTCTCTCTCTCTGTCTCTCTCCTCCTCTCTCATTATTTCTAATTCTCTGTCATTCTCCCTCTTTCTCTCTCTCTCTCTCTCTCTCTCTCTCTCTCTCTCTCTCTCTCTCTTGCTTTATCTCTCTCTCTCCCCCTCTCTCATTATTTCGCATTTTGTCTCAGGAGGATAAGAAGGGTGGGAAGGCTTTTCATTATTCATCGGCTGCTAGTGAAATGGAAGAGTTTATGGGCATCAATGACTTGCTTGATCCGAGATTTTCTGGTCCAGCTTTCACTTGGACTAATTACAAGGATGCAAGAAGCAGAATTTTTACAAGATTGGTTCGGTTCCTTGTTAGCTCCTCGATTCTTGATTCATTTCAAAGATTAAAAGTTAAGCACCTTACTAGGTTGGCATCCGATCATTGCCCGATTCTATGTACCTTTCAGGAAGGTATGAAATGTGTTTCTTCTCATTGGATTAAGTTTGAGGATATTTGGGCAAGTTATCCAAAGGCGTGGCATCTGGTTTGGGACAAATGGAGAGTGAATGATATGGGTAATGAAGCTTCCAAATTACAGAAAAAATGACAAAGGTCGCTTAAGGCATTGTTCTTTTGGAGTAGAAACAAACTTAAAATGCTGAATCAGCTGAAGGATGAGCTAGATGGAGAAATTAAAGCACTGCAGGAGATCGAATGCTTGCCTTGTGGATTATCTGAAATACAAGCTGAAGCTCTTAGATATAAGGTACAGCTTTTGAACAATACACTTGCTCGAATCATGAACTGGTGGAGGCAATGTGCGAAAGTGAGATGGATTGAAGAGGGGGATGGCAATACCATTCTATGGCTTCTGCACGTAGGAGGTCCAATTGGATTGATTCTCTAAAGTTGTCGGATGGGGAACTAATTTCAGATGAGGAAGGTATCTCTAAGTTTGTTTCAGATTTCTTTGATAAAAAATGGAGAGGGCAGGATATTCTACAGGATGGTTGGCCTTCATTTGAGAATCATAGAGAAGTGGTGGTTCGGTTTAAGGAAATTCTGGATATGGAAGTTACGGGTGAGGAGGTTTGGACTGTTGTTCGTTCTCTTGGCCAAAACAGATCACCTGGACGGGACGGGATTACAGCCTCTTTTTTCAAATTCTTTTGGGAGATTGTGGGAGAGCAAGTGATTAATGCTTGTCTGGAATTTTTCTCCACGGGGTGTATGGATCCATCTTGGAAGGAAACGGTGGTAGTACTTTTGCCTAAGGTAAAGAATCCAGATCATCCTTCAAAGTTTAGACCGATTAGTCTGTGCCAAACAATCTATAAGATTGTTTCGAAGATTTTGGTTAACAGAATTAAGGGAATTTTGCCTGAGTTGATCTCTGAAGAACAAGCTGCCTTTTTTTCGGGGCGTTCAATTTCAAATCATTGCTTGTTGGGTCAGGAGTTAATGAATAAGTTCAAGCTTTCATCTTCATCAGTAGGGTTTTTAGCCTTGAAAGTTGATATGAAACAGGCGTATGACAAGATGAGCTGGCAGAATCTTGAATTGGTGTTGAAACGGATGGGATTTCCAACAAAGTTCAGTTCGTGGGTGATGAACTGCATTCAATATCCTAAGTTCTCTATTTTGGTTAATGGAAAACTTACCGAATGGATTACTGCAGACTGTGGTTTTCGCCAAGGGTGTCCTTTATCACCCTACTTGTTTATTCTCTGCTCAGAATTGTTATCTCTTCATTTCAGTCAGAACTTTCAGGAGCTCGGTGTGCCTATCAGTGTGGGGGGACCTTTTGTCTCCCACCTTCTTTATGCTGACGACATTTTAATTTTTGCAGGTGCTTCTATCCCCAATGTTAAGAAGATTATGTCCATTTTGGATGCTTATTGTTCTTGGACGGGCCAAAATGTTAACAGAGACAAGTCTGTGATTTTATTCAGTAAGTGGACTTCTTCCACTACAAAGTCTAGGTTGGCAAGGCTTACTGGATTTCGTAAGGTGACGGAGATGGAATATCTTGGCATTAAGTTTGCATTGAGGAGGTTAACCAAGGTGGATATTGCCCCACTGTTACAGAAAGCTCGCGCCTGCACGCTTACATGGGGGATTAGACACCTTTCATTGGCAGGAAGGGTAACTTTGATTAATTCTGTGTTACTTCCTTTATCTATGTATATGATGGCTCATACAGCGGTACCAAAGCAAGTGTTAAATGACATTGAAAGGCTTTGTCGAAGCTTCCTGTGGGATAGAGAGTCTAACAGGAGAAGTGTTCACTATGCTGCTTGGGAAAGTATTGCTCGGCCAAGTCGTTTGGGAGGGCTTGGATTCCATGCTTGTGCTAAATGGATTGGTCCGCTGCGGGCACGTATTGCGTGGGAGTTCATTAGCAAACCAACAAATCTTTTCCAGAGGTGTATGAAAAAGAAATATGGTGAGTGGCCTTGGGAAAAGAATGTTAAACGGGTAGATTCAATTGGCTGGAGGATTATTTGTGAAGGTTCTGCCAGCTTAAATAAATGCATTCGATGGAGGATACATAATGGTAGGGAAATTGATGTATTAAATCATGTTTGGATTTTGGATAGAGCAATCTCTTCTTGGCCTACTTTCTGTGATATTGAAGCAATTGAAAGCTCCACATTAGATGAATTCATCACGGTAGATAGATGCTGGGATATACCGAAATTGCTTGTTTGCTTTGGGAAGCTACTGGTTGATAGGATTTGTGAGATTCAGATTATAAAAGATGGGAATGCTGATTCATTAGAACTTATGAAAAGCTCTATAGGTTCCACGGTTTCAGCTATAGCGTATAACAGCTTGTTCCAGCAGGATGATGATCCGGTTTGCACTATTCTCAGGTTGGGATTGAGGCCTCGGGAAAGGCTGTTTTGGTGGAGAATCTATAAAGGCTTTGTACCAACTAAGAGCTGGTTGTTTGTGCGTGGACTTGAGGGTAATTTGGATTGCCCAGTTGGATGTCTGGAAATGGAGAATCTAGATCATATCACAACTAGTTGCAAATAGTTAAGAGATATATTGGATGTATTAGATAGTTGGGGGTTTATTACTCCTCGGTTTGCTTCACTTAAGGAGTTACAGATGTCGATGGAGAATTGTTGTGGTAACAAGAATAGTTGGGTGCTAATTCATTGCTATGCTACTTATCAAAGTTGGAGAAACAGAAATTCAATTAAGCATAGTAAGGGGGCCTGCACACCTGCAGTTTTGGCAATGAATGTGTTGGAAGCTCTTAAACCGATTGGTTTTTCATCCATCCTGGAGCAACAGGGCACCTTTCAATCTTTTGGATTGTTTGTTCCTTCTTCCTGGTGTCCTCCCCCTACAGGTTGGTTAAAGATTAATGTGGATGGAGCTCTTCGTAGATCATATGCTTGTGGAATTGGCATTGTTATCCGAGACAATCATGGTTCGTTAATTGTTGCAGCTGGTTGGAATATTACACATTGGGATAGTACAAAGGTGGAGTTGTTAGCTCTTTACTACATTGATAAGCTTCTTCTTGATTGGATGTTTGAAGTGAAGGGTGTTCTTGTGGAGGGGGATAATGCTAGTGTCATTCATTTTATGCAAAACTTCAAGCATAGAGAATTGTGGAAGACGCAGCCAGAGGATGGTGACAAAATGAATTGGATAAAGTTGTTCCAAAAGGTCTTATTTGTGCATACTTATAGGAGGTTCAACAAAGCTGCTCACTTTTGTGCCCAAAGGGCTATAGATAGTTCTTTTATTTGGCATACAGGAGATAGGGTTAATAATTGTATTCCTCAAGAATTTTTTGATATTCTTGAGGAAGATAGTAGTTCTTTTATTCTGTTTAGAGGCTGTTTGGTCTGTTTTTTTACATGGTTGTAATAGTTTTTTAGTTGAATGCAATATAAGCAAATATTCAGCCCTCTCTCATTATTTCTATTTCTACATCATTCTCCCTCTTGATCTATTCCCTCTCTCTCTCCCCTCTCTCTATCTCTTTCTCCCTCTTTCTCTCCGTCTCTCTTTCTCTCTCTTTCTCTTTCTCTCCTCCTCTCGCATTATTTTTAATTCTCCGTCATTCTCCCTCTTTCTCTCTCTCTCGCTCTCTCTCTCTAGATCTATCTCTCTCTCTCCCTCTCTCATTATTTCTAATTCTACATCATTCTCCCTCTTGATCTATTCCCTCTCTCTCTCCCTCTCTCTCTCCCCTCTCTCTACCTCTCTCTCTCTCCCCCTCTCTCTACCTCTCTCTCCCTCTAATTATTTCTAATTCTCCATCATTCTCCTCTTGCCTAAATCATAAACCCTAAACCCTAAAAAAAATCCTTAAACCCTAAAAACCCTAAAAAACCCAAAATCCAAAACCCAAAAAACCCTAAACCCTAACCATAAACCCTAAACCCTAAATCCCTAAAAAAAACCATAAACCTTAAAAAATCCTAAAACACTAAACAACACTAAATCCTAAACCCTAATCCCTAAAAACTCTAAACCCTAAACCATAAAAAACCCTAAACCCTAAAACCCTAAATAACACTAAATCCTGAAGCCTAAGCCCTAAACCCTAAACACTAAACCCTAAACCCTAAAAATGCTAAAAAAAAAAAGCCCTAAAATCCTAAATCCTAAATCATAAACCCTAAACACTACAGCTCTAAAGCCCTAAACCCTAAACAATAAAATTCTTAACCCCTCTCTCTCTCTCTCTCTCTCTCTCTCTATCGCTCTCTCATTATTTCTAATTCTCCATCTTTCTCCCTTTTGCTCTCTCCCTCTTTCTGTCTCTTTCTCTCCTGCTCTCTCTTTCATATTCAGCTCCCCCTCTCTCTCTCACAAACATTGTTTCTAATTCTCTAACATTCTCCCTCTTGCTGTATCTCCTTATTTCTCTCCCCCCTCTCTCTCTCTCTCACACACAAAAACTTTATCTTGCTCTATCTCTCTCTCATCTCTCTCTCCTATCTCTCTCTCTCTCTCTCTCTCAAAATTTCTAATTCTCTGTCATTCTCTCTCTGTCTCCCTGTCTGTCTCTCTCTCTCCCCCCTCTCTTATTATTTCTAATTCCCCATCATTCTCCCTCTTGCTCTATCTCCCTCTTTCTCTCTTCGTTTCTCTTTCTCTCTCTCATTATTTCTAATTCTGTATCATTCTCCCTCTTTCTCTGTCTCTCTCTCATACATTATTTCTAATTCTCCATTGTGCTCCCTCTTGCTCTCTCTCTCTCTCCTTCACTTATTATTTCTAATTCTCAGTCATTCTCCCTCTTGCTCTCTCACTCTATCTCTCTCTCCACCTCTCTCATTATTTCTGATTCTCCATCATTCTCCCTTTGCTCTACACCCATTTTCTCTCTATCTCTCTCTCTTGCCCTATCTTTCTCTCTCTCTCCCTCTCTCATTCATATAAACTCTCCACCATTCACCCTCTTGCTCTCTCTCTCTCTCTCTCTCTCTCTCTCTCTCTCTCTCTTTCCCTCTCTCATTTTTGCTAATTCTCCATCATTCTCCCTCCTACCCTATCTCCCTCTATATCTCTCTCTCTCTCTACCCCGATCTCTCTCTCTCACTATTGCCTTCTCTCTTTCTCTCTCTCATCCTCTCGCATTAATTCTAACTCTCCATCATTCTCCCCCCTCTCTCACTCCCTCCCTCATTATTTCTAATTATCCATCATTCTCCCTCTTTCTCTCTCTCTCTCCCTCTCTTATTATTTCTAATTTCCATCATTCTCTCTCGCTCCCTCCCTCTCTCTCTTTCTCTCCCTCACTCTTTATTTCAATTCTCCATCATTCTCCCTCTTGCTCTCTCTCTCTCTCTCCCTCTCATTATTTCTAATTCTCTATCATTCTCCCTCTTGCTCTCTCTCTCTGTCTCCCTCTCCCACACACTCTCTCTCTCCCTACCTCTCCCTCCTATCATTCTTTCTAATTCTCTATCATTCTCCTTCTAACTCTATCTCCCTCTTTCTCTCCTCTCTATCTCTATCTCCCTCTCATTATTTCTAATTCTCAATCATTGCCCCTCTCTCTCTCTCTCCCTCTCTCATTATTTCGAATTCTCCATCATTCTCCCTCTGTTGTTATTTCTAATTCTGCATCATTCTCTCTCTCTCTCCTTCTCTCTCTTTCTCTCCCTCTCTCATTATTTCTAATTCTCTATCATTCTCCCTCTTTCTCAACTCTCTCTATCTCTCCACTATCTCTCTCTCTCTCTCTCAATATTTCTAATTCTCCATTTATCTCCATTTTGCTCTTTCCCTCTTTCTGTCTCTTTCTCTCTCTCTCTCCCCCTCCCTCTCTCTCTCACAAACATTATTTCTAATTCCCTAACATTCTCCTCTTGCTGTATCTCTCTATTTCTCACCCTCTCTCTCTCTCTCACACACACACTTTCTCTTACTCTATCTCTCTCTCTCCTCTCTCTCTCTCTCTCTCTCTCTCTCTCTCGCTCGCTCTCTCAATATTTCTAATTCTGCATCATTCTCTCTCTGTCTCTCTCTCCCACCACTCTCTCAGTATTTTAATTCCCCATCATTCTCCCTCTTTCTCTATCTCCCTCTTTCTCTCTCTATTCCTCTCTCCCTCTCTCATTATTTCTAATTCTGTATCTTTCTCCCTCTTTCTCTATGTCTCTCTCTCACACATTATTTGTAATTCTCCATCATGCTCCCTCTTGCTCTATCTCAATTTTACTCTCTCTCTCTCTCCCCTCGCTCATTATTTCTAATTCTCAATCATTCTTCCTCTTGTTCTCTCACTCTATCTCTCTCTCCGCCTCTCTCATTATTTCTAATTCTCCATCATTCTCCCTCTTGCTCTACACCCATTTTCTCTCTCTCACTCTCTTGCCCTATCTCTCTCTCCCTCTCCCTATCTCATTCTTTCTAACTCTCCACCATTCACCCTCTTGCTCTCTCTTTCTCTCTCTATCTCTCTCTTTCTCTCTCTTTCCCTCTCCCATTTTTTTTAATTCTCCATCATTCTGCCTCCTACTCTATCTCCCTCTCTATCTCTCTCTCTCTCTACCCCAATCTCTCTCTCTCACTACTGCCTTCTCTCTCTCTCTCATCCTCTCGCATTAATTCTAACTCTCCATCATTCTCCCCCTCTCTCTCTCCCTCCCTCATTATTTCTAATTATCCATCATTCTCCCTCTTTCTCTCTTTCTCGCCCTCCCTCTCTTACTATTTCTAATTTCCATCATTCTCTCTCCCTCCCTCCCTCTCTCTCTTTCTCTCCCTCACTCTTTATTTCAATTCTCCATCATTCTCCCTCTAGCTCTCTCTCTCTCTCTCCCTCTCATTATTTCCAATTCTCCATCATTCTCCCTCTTGCTCTCTTTCTCTCTCTCCCTCTCCCACTCTCCTCTCTCTATCTCTCTCTCCCCCCATCATACTCCTTACTCAATCTCCTCTCCTCTCCTCTCTCTCTCTCATTATCACGAATTCTCGATCATTCTCCCTTTTGCTCTCTCTCTCTCTCCCCCCTCTCTATTATTTCTAATTCTCCATCATTCTCCTTCTTGCTCTATCTCCCTCTTTATCTCTCCCTATCTATTTGTATGTCTCTCTCTCTACCCCTCATTATTTCTAATTCTCCATCATTCTTCCTCTTACTCTCCTCTCTCTCTCTGTCCTCTTTCCCTCTCTCATTATTTCTAATTCTCCATCATTCTCCTTCTTGCTCAATCTCCCTCTTTCTCTCATGTCCTCTCTCTCTCTCTCATTCTCTCTCATCATCTCAAATTCTCGATCATTCTCCCTTTTGCTCTCTCTCTCTCTGTCATCTCTCTCTCTCCCGCTCTCATTATTTCTAATTCTTCATCATTCTCCTTCTTACTCTGTCTCCCTCTTTCTCTCCCTCTCTCTCTCTATCCCTCTCTCTCTCTCTTTACTTCTTACTCTCCATCATTCTCATTCTTGCTCTATCTCTCTCTCTCTCTCTCTGTCTTCCTCTCTCATTATTTCTAATTCTTCATCAATCTCCCTCTCTCTCTCTCCGTCTCTTATTATTTCTAATTCTCCATCATTCTCCCTTTTGCTCTCTTTCTCTCTCTATCATTATTTCTAATTCTCTATCATTCTCCCTCTTGCACTCTCTCTCACTATCTCATCTCTCTCTCCATCTCTCATTATTTCTAATATTCAATCATTCCCCTTCCCGCTCTATCTCCCTCTTTCTATACTCTCTCTCTCTCTCTCTTTCTCATTCTCTCTCATCATCTCAAATTCTTGATTATTCTACCTTTTGCTCTTTCTCTCTGTCTCTCTCTCTCTCTCCATCTCTAATTATTTCTAATTCTTCATTATTCTACTTCTTTCTCTATCTCCCTCTTAATCTCCCGCTCTCTCTCTCTCTCTCTCTTTCCCTCTTTCATTATTTCTAATTCTCAATCATTCTCCTTCCCGCTCAATCTCCCTCTAGGTCTTTCTCTCTCTCTTTCTCTGTCTCTCATTATTTCTAATTCTCCATCATACTCCTTGCTCAATCTCCTCTTCTCTCTCTCTCTCTCTCTCTCTCTCTCTCTCATTATCACCACTTCTCTATCATTCACCCTTTTGCTATCACTCTCTCTGTCCCTCTCTCATTATTTCTAATTCTCCATCATTCTCTTTCTTTCTCTATCTCCCCCTTTATCTCTCCCTATCTCTTTGTATGTCTCTCTCTCTAGCTCTCATTATTTCTAATTCTCCATCATTCTCCCTCTTACTCTCCTCTCTCTCTCTTTCCTTCTTTCGCTCTCTCATTATGTCTAATTCTCAATCATTCTCCTTCCCGCTCAATCTCCCTCTTTCTCCCTCTCCGCTCTCTCTCTCTCTCTCTCTCTCTCTCTCATTATTTCTAATTCTCCATCATACTCCTTGCTCAATCTCCTCTCTCTCTCTCTCTATCATTATCACGAATTCTTAATCAGTCTCCCTTTTTCTCTCTCTCTCTCTCCCTCTCTCATTATTTCTAATTCTCTATCATTCTCCTTCTTGCTCTATCTCCCTCTTTATTTCTCCCTATCTATCTGTATGGCTCTCTCTCTACCTCTCATTATTTCTAATTCTCTATCATTCTCCCTCTTACTCTTCTCTCTCTCTCTTTTTCCCTCTCTCTATCTCCCTCTCTCATTATTTCTAATTCTCCATCATTCTCCTTCTTGCTCAATCTCCCACTCTCTCTCCTCTCCTCTCTCTCTCTCTCATTCTCTATCATCATCTTGAATTCTTGATCATTCTCCCTTTTGCTCTCTCTCTCTCTATCTCTCTCTCCCTCTCTCATTATTTCTAATTCTTCATTATTCTCCTTCTTGCTCTATCTCCCTCTCTCTCCTTTCTCTCTCTATATATCTCTCTCTCGCTCTCTATCTCACTATCCCTATCGCATTACTTCTTAGTCTCCATCATTCTCATTCTTGCTCTATCTCCCGTTCTCTCTCTCTCTCACTCATTCTCGCTCTCTCTCCCTCTCTCGTTATTTCTAACTCTTCATCAATCTCCCTCTCTCTCTATCCCTCTCTCATTATTTCTAATTCTCCATTATTCTCCCTTTTGCTCTCTTTCTCTCTCTCTCTCTCATTATTTCTAATTCTCTATCATTCTCCCTCTTGCTCTCTTTCTCTCATCTCTCTCCCTCTCTCATTATTTCTAATTCTCAATCATTCTCCTACCGGCTCTATCTCTCTCTCTCTCTCTCTCTCTCTCTCTCTCTCTCTCTCTCTCTCATTATTTCTAATTCTCCATCATGCTCCTTGCTCAATCTCCTCTCTCTCTCTCTCTCTCTCTCTCTCTCTCTCTCTAATTATCACAAATTCTCTATCATTCTCCCTTTTTCTCTCTCTCTCACTCCCATTCTCATTATTTCTAATTCTCCATCATTCTCCCTCTTACTCTCCTCTCTCTCTCTCTCTCCCTCCCTCTCTCATTATTTCTAATTCTCCATCATTCTCCTTCTTGCTCAATCTCCCTCTTTCGCTCATATGCTCTCTCTCTCTCTCTCATTCTTTCTCATCATCTCAAATTCTCAATCGTTCTCTCTTTTGCTCTCTCTCTCTCTCCCTTTCTCATTATTTCTAATTCTCCATCATTCTCCTTCTTGCTCTATCTCCCTCTTTATTTCTCCCTATCTATCTGTATGTCTCTCTATCTACCTCTCATTATTTTTAATTCTCCATCATTCTCACTCTTACTCGCCTCTCTCTCTCTCTTTCCCTCTCTCTCTCTCCCTCTCTCATTATTTCTAATTCTCCATCATTCTCCTTCTTGCTCAATCTACCTCTTTCTCTCATATCCTTTCTCTCTCTCATTCTCTCTCATCATCTCAAATTCTCGATCATTCCCCCTTTTTTTCTCTCTCTCTCTCTCTCATAATTTCTAATTCTCAATAATTCTCCCTTTTGCTCTCTCCCTCTCTATGTCTCTCTCTCTCTCTCTCTCTCTCTCTCTCTCTCTCTCTCTCTCTCTCTCTCTCTCTCTCTCTCTCTCCCCCTCTCTCTCTCACACATTATTTCTAATTTCTATCATTCTCCCTTTTGCTCTATCAACCTCTTCCTCCCCCCCCCCTCTCTCCCTCTCACTTTCTCTCTCTCTCTTGCTCTATCTCTCTCTCCTCTATCTCTCCTATCTTTCTCTCTCGCTCTCTCATTATTTGTAATTTTCCATCATTCTCCATCTTGCCCTATCTCCCTCTTTATCTCTCTCTCTCTCTCTCACTCTCTCCCTCTCTCATTATTTTTAATTCTCCGACATTCTTCCTCTTTCTCTCTCTCTCTCTCTCTCTCTCTCTCACATTATTTCTAATTCTCCATCATTCTCCCTCTTGCTCTATCTCCCTCTTTCTCTCACTCTCTCTCCCCCCCTCTCCCTCTCTAATATTTCTAATTCTCCATCATTCTCCCTCTTGCTCTATCTCCCTCTTCTCTCACTCTGTCTCTGTCCCCCTCTCCCTCTCTAATATTTCTAATTCACCATCATTCTTCCTCTTGCTCGATCTCCCTCTCTCTCTCTTGCCATCTCTCTGTCTTTCTCTCTGTCTCTCTTTCTCTCTCTCTCTCCTCCTCTCTCATTATTTCTAATTCTCTGTCATTCTCCCTCTTTCTCTCTCTTTTTCTCTTTCTCTCTCTCTCTCTCTCTTGCTTTATCTCTCTCTCTCCCTCTCTCATTATTTCGCATTTTGTCTCAGGAGGATAAGAAGGGTGGGAAGGCTTTTCATTATTCATCGGCTGCTAGTGAAATGGAAGAGTTTATGGGCATCAATGACTTGCTTGATCCGAGATTTTCTGGTCCAGCTTTCACTTGGACTAATAACAAGGATGCAAGAAGCAGAATTTTTACAAGATTGGATCGGTGCCTTGTTAGCTCCTCGATTCTTGATTCATTTCAAAGATTAAAAGTTAAGCACCTTACTAGGTTCGCATCCAATCATTGCCCGATTCTATGTACCTTTCAGGAAGGTATGAAATGTGTTTCTTCTCATTGGATTAAGTTTGAGGATATTTGGGCAAGTTATCCAAAGGCGTGGCATCTGGTTTGGGACAAATGGAGAGTGAATGATATGGGTAATGAAGCTTCCAAATTACAGAAAAAGTGCCAAAGGTCGCTTAAGGCATTGTTCTTTTGGAGTAGAAACAAACTTAAAATGCTGAATCAGCTGAAGGATGAGCTAGATGGAGAAATTAAAGCACTGCAGGAGATCGAATGCTTGCCTTGTGGATTATCTGAAATACAAGCTGAAGCTCTTAGATATAAGGTACAGCTTTTGAACAATACACTTGCTCGAATCATGAATTGGTGGAGGCAATGTGCGAAAGTGAGATGGATTGAAGAGGGAGATGGCAATACCTGTTTTTTCCATTCTATGGCTTCTGCACGTAGGAGGTCCAATTGGATTGATTCTCTAAAGTTGTCGGATGGGGAACTAATTTCAGATGAGGAAGGTATCTCTAAGTTTGTTTCAGATTTCTTTGATAAAAAATTGAGAGGGCAGGATATTCTACAGGATGGTTGGCCTTCATTTGAGAATCATAGAGAAGTGGTGGTTCGGTTTACAGAAATTCTGGATATGGAAGTTACGAGTGAGGAGGTTTGGACTGTTGTTCGTTCTCTTGGCCAAAACAGATCACCTGGACGGGACGGGATTACAGCCTCTTTTTTCAAATTCTTTTGGGAGATTGTGGGAGAGCAAGTGATTAATGCTTGTCTGGAATTTTTCTCCACGGGGTGTATGGATCCATCTTGGAAGGAAACGGTGGTAGTACTTTTGCCTAAGATAAAGAATCCAGATCATCCTTCAAAGTTTAGACCGATTAGTCTGTGCCAAACAATCTATAAGATTGTTTCGAAGATTTTGGTTAACAGAATTAAGGGAATTTTGCCTGAGTTGATCTCTGAAGAACAAGCTGCCTTTTTTCCGGGGCGTTCAATTTCAAATCATTGCTTGTTGGGTCAGGAGTTAATGAATAAGTTCAAGCTTTCATCTTCATCAGTAGGGTTTTTAGCCTTGAAAGTTGATATGGAACAGGCGTATGACAAGATGAGCTGGCAGACTCTTGAATTGGTGTTGAAACGGATGGGATTTCTGACAAAGTTCAGTTCATGGGTGATGAACTGCATTCAATATCCTAAGTTCTCTATTTTGGTTAATGGAAAACTTACCGAATGGATTACTGCAGACTGTGGTTTTCGCCAAGGGTGTCCTTTATCACCCTACTTGTTTATTCTCTGCTCAGAATTGTTATCTCTTCATTTCAGTCAGAACTTTCAGGAGCTCGGTGTGCCTATCGGTGTGGGGGGACCTTCTGTCTCCCACCTTCTTTATGCTAACGACATTTTAATTTTTGCAGGTGCTTCTATCCCCAATGTTAAGAAGATTATGTCCATTTTGGATGCTTATTGTTCTTGGACGGGCCAAAATGTTAACAGAGACAAGTCTGTGATTTTATTCAGTAAGTGGACTTCTTCCACTACAAAGTCTAGGTTGGCAAGGCTTATTGGATTTCGTAAGGTGACGGAGATGGAATATCTTGGCATTAAGTTTGCATTGAGGAGGTTAACCAAGGTGGATTTTGCCCCACTGTTACAGAAAGCTCGCGCCTGCACGCTTACATGGGGGATTAGACACCTTTCATTGGCAGGAAGGGTAACTTTGATTAATTCTGTGTTACTTCCTTTATCTATGTATATGATGGCTCATACAGCGGTACCAAAGCAAGTGTTAAATGACATTGAAAGGCTTTGTCGAAGCTTCCTGTGGGATAGAGAGTCTAACAGGAGAAGTGTTCACTATGCTGCTTGGGAAAGTATTGCTCGGCCAAGACGTTTGGGAGGGCTTGGATTCCATGCTTGTGCTAAATGGATTGGTCCGCTGCGGGCACGTATTGCATGGGAGTTCATTAGCAAACCAACAAATCTTTTCCAGAGGTGTATGAAAAAGAAATATGGTGAGTGGCCTTGGGAACAGAATGTTAAACGGGTAGATTCAATTGGCTGGAGGATTATTTGTGAAGGTGCTGCCAGCTTAAATAAATGCATTCGATGGAGGATACATAATGGTAGGGAAATTGATGTATTAAATCATGTTTGGATTTTGGATAGAGCAATCTCTTCTTGGCCTACTTTCTGTGATATTGAAGCAATTGAAAGCTCCACATTAGATGAATTCATCACGGTAGATAGATGCTGGGATATACCGAAATTGCTTGTTTGCTTTGGGAAGCTACTGGTTGATAGGATTTGTGAGATTCAGATTATAAAAGATGGGAATGCTGATTCATTAGAACATATGAAAAGCTCTATAGGTTCCACGGTTTCAGCTATAGCGTATAACAGCTTGTTCCAGCAGGATGATGATCCGGTTTGCACTATTCTCAGGTTGGGATTGAGGCCTCGGGAAAGGCTGTTTTGGTGGAGAATCCATAAAGGCTTTGTACCAACTAAGAGCTGGTTGTTTGTGCGTGGACTTGAGGGTAATTTGGATTGCCCAGTTGGATGTCTGGAAATGGAGAATCTAGATCATATCACAACTAGTTGCAAACAGTTAAGAGATATATTGGATGTATTAGATAGTTGGGGGTTTATTACTCCTCGGTTTGCTTCACTTAAGGAGTTACAGATGTCGATGGAGAATTGTTGTGGTGACAAGAATAGTTGGGTGCTAATTTATTGCTATGCTACTTATCAAAGTTGGAGAAACAGAAATTCAATTAAGCATAGTAAGGGGGCCTGCACACCTGCAGTTTTGGCAATGAATGTGTTGGAAGCTCTTAAACCGATTGGTTTTTCATCCATCCTGGAGCAACAGGGCACCTTTCAATCTTTTGGATTGTTTGTTTCTTCTTCCTGGTGTCCTCCCCCTACAGGTTGGTTAAAGATTAATGTGGATGGAGCTCTTCGTAGATCATATGCTTGTGGAATTGGCATTGTTATCCGAGACAATCATGGTTCGTTAATTGTTGCAACTGGTTGGAATATTACACATTGGGATAGTACAAAGGTGGAGTTATTAGCTCTTTACTACATTGATAAGCTTCTTCTTGATTGGATGTTTGAAGTGAAGGGTGTTATTGTGGAGGGGGATAATGCTAGTGTCATTCATTTTATGCAAAACATCAAGCATAGAGAATTGTGGAAGACGCAGCCAGAGGATGGTGACAAAATGAATTGGATAAAGTTGTTCCAAAAGGTCTTATTTGTGCATACTTATAGGAGGTTCAACAAAGCTGCTCACT
>CM034300.1:36669712-36684712 GCA_019925795.1 Dendrobium chrysotoxum | reverse complement strand
GTAACCCCCGGTAAGACCGCCGGTTTTATGTTTTACAGTCGCAATTACTGGCGGTGGAAACTGCCGGTGACAAGTAATTTTTTTCGGCATCCATAACCACCGTAAAACCGCCGGATATTGACCTAATATTGGCCATCCCGAGCCCTTTCTCTTCATTACTTCTGCTTGTTCTCGCTGCACAAGCTCTGTCACGATCGCACCTCTCGCAGCACACGCTAGCTACGCCGCCGACGAGCTACCTCCGGCCACCGATGAGTTTCCTCTACTGACGAGCTCCCTTCGGTTTGGTTTTATTTTTTCTGAAATTTGCAATTGCTTTATTCATGGATGTTCTCACTAGACAGTTTGAAGAGGATGTACCTTGATGTTTGCTTATTGCTCATGATATTCTTGTTGTTGATAAGATTTGGGAGGGAGTTAAAGTTGAAATTCGCATTTCCTTTATTCATGGATGTTCTCACTTGGATGCTTATATTATTCAAGTCATTAGGGATATGTATGTAGGAGTGATGTACCTTGGTGTTTGCTTATTGCTCATGATATTCTTCTTGTTGATAAGATTAGAGAGGGAGTTCAAGTTGAAATTTGCAATACTTTATTGATGGATGTTCTCACTTGGATGCTTATATTATTCAAGTCATTAGGGATATGTATGTAGGAGAGATGTACCTTGGTGTTTGCTTATTGCTCATGATATTCTTCTTGTTGATAAGATTAGAGAAGGAGTTCAAGGTGAAATTTGCACTTCCTTTATTCATGGATGTTCTCACTTGGATGCTTATATTATTCAAGTCATTAGGGATATGTATGTAGGAGCAATTACTTGTGTTTGAACACAAGATTGTTTGACCAAGTATTTCCCTTTTTCAATTGGATTACATTAAGGATCAGTCTTAAGCCCATATCTTTTTTCTTTAGTCATGGATGTTCTAACTAGAAATTTGTATGAGGTAATTGTACCCTGGTGTATGCTTTTTGTTGATGATATTCTTCTTGTTGATAAGTTCCCAACTATATGGAAAAATTCTATAAAATGTTAGTGAGACCTGCAATACTTTATGGTGCAGAATTTTTGCCATTCATACTGGTGCATAATATTAAGTTAAGTAATGCAGAGATATGTATGTAGGAGCTATTACTTGTGTTTGAAGAGATTAGGATGCTCAAGTGGATTAGTGGCTTTACTCTTAAAGACCGGATACGAAATGAGCATATACGTAATGAGACCTACAACACTTTGTGGAAAAAATCTATAAATGTTGGTGAGACCTGCAATACTTTATGGTGCAGAATTTTTGCCATTAAAAGAGAAGCATAATATTAAGTTAAGTATTGCAGAGATTAGTTTCTTTTGAATTTTTTATGCTATCCTATGATGGAAGACATCCAATGAGCATGAGTAGGTAGTGCTTGGGCATGGCAAACTTTAGGTGTGCTAGCTACTTGGGTTCTTTGAGTTTTTGGGCTGCTGGATAATTTTGGGGTTTGGCTTGGCTGCTTGGTTTTGGGTTGTGTTTTTGGGAGTTGCTTGGTTCTAGCTTTAGGGTTTAAGGCTTGACCTGCTGTTTTATGTCATTATTTGGGAAAGTTATGTGGAGTTGAGTCTTACCTTTCCCCTTCGCTGTGTTTTTGAGAGATGTTTGTTGGATGATTTGGTGACATTTGCGGAGAAGTTTGGTTGACATTGGACCTTGTATCTGTGGTGGACCCTTGGTTTATGTAAGCCCTAAGCACTTTTTTAATATTGCCTACTTTTTCGTTTCATGCGAGGAAACCACTTGCCGGCTGTTCTGAGGGTAGTTTTTTTTTGTTTTAATTTTGTTTCGTTTATTTGGATGTCAGTTACTAGTTTTGAATTGACTTATGTTCTACTAGACCTAGTGTTCTCTCTCTTGGCTCGTTCAAAATTAAATAATGTACACTTGTTCACGCTGCATATCTAAATGACTATCCAAGAAGAAAGATATTGGATGTATAATAGATTATTACCAGGGCGAAGAGGATTGACAGATGAATTTATACAAGGAGTGAGACTTTTATTCAAGTTGCATCTCAACTACCTTCATTTAAGTTAGATGGAATGTTTAGATGTCCATGTTCGAAGCACAAAAATCAAGCATTCCTCAAGCTGATGATGTGAAGGTTGATTTATATCATAAGGGATTTGTTCCAAACTATTGGATTTGGACCTCACATGGCGAGTACAAGCCACACAGAGATACTCATGCCGGTCCATCCATAACTTTTGAAACATATGATGAAGATCAAATGACTAGACCATATGAAGAGCTTATTTTTGATGTAGCATGTCCTAATTTAAGGGCTAATGTGGAAGAGCCACCAAATGCAGAAACTCAAAAATTCTTTGAGTTACTAAATGTAGCTCAAAAACTAATTTGGGATGGTTGCAAAACTCATTCAAAATTATCGATTGCAGTGAGGATACTGAGTATCAAAATTGAATATAATATTTCTCGTGATTGTTTCAATGACTTCATTGGTCTTCTCAAGGAAACAAATCCAACAGACAATTTAATTCCCTCAGATTTGTACCGAATGAAGAAATTAGTATCCAAGTTGGGTCTTACTGCCACAAAAATTGATTGTTGTATCAATGGATGTATGTTGTACTACAAGGATGATGCAACAGAAGTTTATTGTCACACCTACAATGCACCTCGGTTTAAGTCAAACGGGAAAACAAAGTCGTCAAAAGAAAGATGTTTCATTTTCCCGTTTATTTTATTTACTGATCATTCCAAGACTTTAGCGGCTTTATGCATCAATGAGTTCAGCAGGTCATATGAGACAGCATAAGGAGAAATTAAAAAATAGTATTCTTTCTCATCCATCAGATGTTGAAGCATGGAAACATTTTGATCGAGTACATGCTTCATTTGATGTTGAACCACGCAACATAAGATTGGGATTATGTGTTGATGGTTTTTATCCCATATAGTCAAACAGCTTCACCGTACTCTTGTTGGCCAGTTATACTAACAACATAAAACCTTCCACCAAAGTTGTGTATGATTACCCCGTACATGTTCTTAACACTTATAATATCTAGACCACAAAATCCAAAAGCAAAAATTGAAATTTTTTTGCAACCATTAATTGATGATCTCAAGTTATTATGGGAACAAGGTGTCCTCACATATGACATTTCAACTAAACAAAATTTTCTTCTTCGAGCTGCATTGCTTTGGACCATTGGTGATTTTCCAGCTTATGGTATGTTGTCTGGTTGGAGCACAGCAGGAAAATTAGCTTGCCCTTACTGCATGGAGAATAGTAAAGTTTTCACACTAAAACATGGAGGAAAAAAATACTTGGTTTAATTGTCATTGTATGTTCCTACCTGCTGATCATCCGTTTAGGAGGAATAATGATGCATTCGTTAAAAACAGAGTTGAAAAGTCACCTCCTCCACCCATATTAAATGGTGATGACGTACTACAGAGACTTTCTAACTTTTCATCAATTATTGATTTTCCAATGTTATCAGAGTCTAAATTTCTGGGATATGGTGTTGAATATAATTGGATTAAAAAAAGTATTTTCTGGACATTACCATATTGGAGAACAAATTTGATAAGGCATAATCTGGATGTTATGCACATTGAGAAGAACTTCCTGGATAACATTTTTAATACAATTATGGATGTCAAAGGTAAGAGCAAGGATAATGTCAAAGCTAGGATGGACATTAAAGAGTACTGTCGTGGAAAAAAATTAGAGTTAGTAACAACCATCGACGAAAAAATTATGAAGCCCAAAGCACCTTACTCATTCACGTTAGAGCAAAGAAGATCAATATGTCAGTGGTTTAAAGGTTTAAAAATGCCTGATGACTATGGATCAAACTTAAGCCGATGTGTTGATCTTAAATCTGCAAGGTTATTTGGACTAAAAAGTCATGATTGTCACATAATCATGGAGGTTCTCCTTCCAATCATAGTGCGTATGTTACCAAATTACATATCGAATCCATTAACTGAGCTTAGCATGTTCTTCAAAGATTTACGTTCATCTAAATTAAGCAAAGATGCTTTAAGGAGGTACGAGGAGAACATACCAATCATCTTATGCAAGTTAGAAAAAATATTTCCTCCGGGATTTTTTGATTCTATGGAACATCTTCCAGTCCATCTACCTTACGAAGCTAGAGTTGGTGGACCTGTACAATATCGGTTGATGTATCCTTTCAAGAGGTAAAACATATTTTTATTTAGTTATTTAAAATATTTTTGAACAAGTTGAAAACATAAGTTTACTAACTTGATATTTTTAATTGTTTAATAGATATTTGATCAAGTTGAAGAAATATGTTAAGAATAAAGCACGACCAGAAGGATCGATATGTGAAGCATATTTATCTCAAGAAACAACCCACTTCTGCTCTTACTACTTCGAGCCCCATGTAAGGAGTACAAGAACAAAGATTGGTTGTAATATGGACTTCGATGTACAAGAACAATCTCAGGGTGCACTATCAGTCTTTAGAAGTCATGGAATGCCCAGTGGCAAATGCATTGAAAGATTTCTCAACGATTTATAAATCAAAACAGCGACTTTATATGTGCTACTGAACTGTGAAAAGTCCAACCAATCTTAGAGTAAGTTCTTCCATAATGTACAAAATGAGTAATATTTATTTGAAATACTAAAGTATTATTTGGATGATTTCTCACCAGGTATTTCGTAAGCAATTTGCCTCTAACAGATACTATAGATATTGAGCAAGTTGTTACAAATGAATTCCCAACTTGGTTTAAATCTTATGTGAGTCCTTAAATTTTAAATTTTTTATTTGAATTATATCTTATTAAATACTAAATACATGTAAAAATTTTCTTAGGTACATAACGCTGATAACAAGTATTTCGATAAAGGTCTGCAAGCACTGGCATGGGGCCCAATGCGTAAAGTGAAGACCTGGCGAATATATGTAGTGAATGGGTTCAGATTTCATTTCAAATCATGGAGTGAAGGAAGAAAAACTGAAAATTGTGGAGTATGTGTTAGAGGGAATACTCATGAAGAAGTTGAGTGTGAAATTATGGCATTCTGAATGAGATTCTTGACCTGAAGTATTTAGGCAAAGATGAAAACTTTGTATGTTTGTTTAACTGTCAATGGTATGATCCAGTACATAATAGAGGCACAAGGGTTCATCCTATGTATGGTTTAGTAGATGTAAAACGTAGCAGAAGATATGAAAAGTTTGATCCATTTGTGTTAGCAAGTCAAGCTGTTCAAGTTTATTTCAACAAATATCCCAGTGGTCATAGGGATAAACAAGATTGGCTAGCTGTCATTAAAACAAAAGCACGTGGGATAATTGATCAATAGTACGTTGTAGCAACTGCACATCAAGAGGATGAGATGTCAAATTGTAGGTCTGTTGAAATTGAGGAGATGCCAACTACATCCCATAATATTGAAATGCAGTTAGAAACTGTGAATAGTTCAACTAGCTCATCAAGTGAGAACGATGATGAAATTGAAGATACCCTAGAGAGCAGTGAAAATATTTCAGATTCTGAATAGTTTTTTCAAATCTTTTTTGTATGTTAATTATTATTTTGTATTATGTAATTCTTTCTATTTGTTGTAATTTTTTTATCTACATTCTATTTGTAAACCTCTAAATCCTAAACCTTAACCCCTAAAAATCATAAACCCTAAACCCAAAACCATAAATCCTAAAAACCTAAACACTAAACCCTTAGTCCTAAACTCTAACCCCTAATCCCTAAACCCTAAATTCTAACCCCTAAAAACCCTAAACCCTAAACCTTAGAAACCCTAAACCCTAAACATTAAAAACCCTATAAAAAAACCCTAAAACCCTAAACCCTAAAAACCCTTAAAAACCTTAAACCTTAAAAAACCCTAAACCCTAAAAGCCATAAAACACTAAAAACTCTAAAACCCAATCCTAAACCCTAAACCCTAAACCCTAAACACTAAAAACACTAAAAAAAAATCCTAAAACCCTGAACACTAAACCCTAAATCCTAAAAATCTTAAAAATACCCTAAACCATAAACCCTTAACCTTAAAAATAACTCTAAACCCTAAACCCTAAAAATCCTAAAAAACCCTAAACTCTAAAAAAAAACCCTAAACCCTAAAACCTTAAACCCAAAATCCTAAAACCCTTTAAAAAGCCCTAAACCCTAACCCTAAAAAAACCCTACACCCTAAAACCCTAAAAAACCCTAAAACCTAAACCTTAAATCCTAAATCATAAACCCTAAACCCAAAATCCTAAACCCTAAACCCCAACCCCTAAAAACACTAAACCCTAAACACTAAACCCTAAACCTTAAAATAAACTTTATACCCTAAAAACCATAAAACCCTAAACCCTAAAAACCCTAAAAGAAAACCCTAAAATCCTTAACACTAAACCCTAAAAATCCTAAAAAATCGTAAAAAACACTAAACCCTAACCCTAAAAACACTAAAAAAATCCTAAAACCCTAAGCCATGAACCTAAAACCCTAAACCCTAAAAACTGTAATCTCTATACCCTAAAAAAAACTCTAAACACTAAACCTAACCTAAACCCTAAAACCCTAAACTCTAAACTTTAAAAATCCTAAAACCCTAAATCCCTAAATACCCCTAAACAATCCTAAACCCTAAACCCTTAAAAAAACTCTAAACCCTAAAAACCCTAGAAAACCCTAAACCCTAAACTCCAATCCCTAAACCCTAAAAACCCTAAAAAAAAACCCTAAACCCTAAACCTTAAAAATCCTAAAGAACTCTAAAGAATCCTAAACCCTAAACCCTACACACAAAAAAATCCTCAAATACTAAACCCTAAACCTTAAAATCTAAACCCAAAAAACCCTAAAACCCTAAAAAACCCTAAACCTTAAACCCAAAAAACCTTTAAAAAAATCCTTAAACCCTAAAAATCCTAAAAATGCTAAAAATCCTAAACCCTAAACACTAAAAACCATAAAAAAATCCTAAATCCCAACATCCTAAAACCTAAATCCTAAACCCTAAAAACCATAAACCCGAAACCCTAAAAAAAACTCTAAACCCTAAACCCTAAAAAGAACCATAAACCCTAAAAAACCCTAAACCCTTTACCCTAAAATCCCTAAAAAACCATAAACCCTAAACCCTAAAACCCTAAACCCTAAACCCTAAAACCCAAAAAAACCATAAAAAATCAAAAAGCCTAATACCTAAACCTTCAAAACCGTAAAAAAAAACACTAAAACCCTAAACCCTAAACCCTAAAAACCCTAAATCCCTAAACAATCCTAAACCCAAAACCCAAAAAAACCCTAAAACACTAACCCTATACCCTAAAAACCCTAAAAATTCCTAAACCCGAAACACTAAACTCTAAAGCCTAAAAACCCAAAAAAAAATCGTAAATCCCTAAACCCTAAACCCTAAAATCTAAACCCTAAAACCCTAAAAAAACCTAAACCATAAACCTTAAACCCTAGCAAAAAACCCTAAAAAAAACCTTAAAACCCTAAATACTAAACCCTAAACCCTAAAAAACCTAAAAAACCCCAAACCCTAAACCCTAAAAATCCTTTTAAAAAAATCCAAAAATCCTAAACCCTAAAACCTAAGCCTTAAACCCTAAAAATCCTAAACCTAAAAAAAACTCTAAACCCTAAACCCTAAAAACCTTAAACCCTAAACCCTAAACCCTAAAACCCAAAAATCCTAAAAAAACCCTAAAAAATCATAAACCCTAACACTAAACACTAAACTCTAAACCCTAAAAAAAACTCAAAAACCATAAACCCTAAAACCTAAAACCGAAAACCCTAAAAAACCCTAAACTCTAAAACCTTAAACGTTAAACCCTAAACCCTAAACCCTAAAAAAGCTTAAAACCCTAAACACTAAACCCTAAAAATCCTAAAAAACCATAAAAAACCCTAAAAAAAACCTTAAACACTAAATCCCAAACCCTAAAAATCCTATAATTCATAAAAAACCCTAAATTCTAAAAACCCTTAAAAAAATCCTAAAACCCTAAACCCTAAAACCTAAACCCTAAACCCTAAAAAAAACTCTAAACCTTGAAAACCTTAAACCCTAAACCCTAAAATCCTAAACCCTTAAAACCATAAAAAAATCCTAAACCCTAAACCCTAAAAACCCTAAACCCTAAAAAAACCCTAACCCTAAAAAAACTATAAACCCTAAACCCTAAAGAAAAAATCCTAAACCCTAAAAACCGCAAAAGAAAAAAACCCTAAAACCCTAAACCGTAATTCCTAAACACTAAAAATCCAAAAGAACCATAAAAACCCTAAACCCCAAACCTTAAAAACCCTTAAAAAAACACTAAAACCCTAAGCCCTAGCTCAAAAAACCCTGAAAAACTCTAACCCTAAAAACCCAAAAACCTTAAAAAACCCTAATCCCTAAATTCAAAAAATCCTAAAAAAACTCTAAAAAATCCTAAACCCTAAACACTAAACCCTAAAAACCCTTTGGGGGGGGGGGGGGGGGGGGGGGGGGTTTAAGGGTTTAGGGATTAGGGCCCTGCATTTGCGTTCTTCAAGCTTCGCTTAGGTGATTGTAGGGCGATTTGCTGTTTCAGTCTAGATTCGACTGCAAATTCTTCGGATTTTTGATCGGTTTGAGTTTCTATCTCATTTTCCCTTTGGATTTTCATTTTGATTCTTTCTTTGTTATGCCGTCAAGCCCTTTTAGGGTTTCGACGGATGGTTGTGATGGGGAAGATTCATCTCGAATCTTTCTTAATAGAGATTTAGCTATGGATAAAGATTATTTCTCTTGTTTTAGTCACTCGTTTGAGATTATGGAAGGAAACAAATCATCCTCGAAGGATGAATTGAAACGGATGGCAAGAAGAATTCGGAGATCTTACCGAATTTTCCCAAGAAAGTTTCATTGCCTAAGTCCTTTAAAGAAGCATTATCTGGAACTAATAATATGGAGAAATCTGGTATTTCTATTTCTTCTTCTTCTGTTAATGGTATGCCTGCTCTCTTGCTTTCTGAAAATGACTTACAGAAACTGGCGGAGCCATATAAATTTGCTTTAGTTGGTAAATTTTCATTTCGCAGACCTTATATGGAAGAGATTCGAAAGTTTTTTCATAGTTTGCATCTTACAGGAATCTTTTCTGTTTCTCTTCTTGATGCCAGACATGTCTTTATTAATCTTTCTAATGAGTTGGATTATAGTAGAGTTTTCTTGAGAAGAACTTATTTCGTTAGAAATTGCCAAATGCGTCTTCTGAAATGGTCTACGGATTTTGATATTCATGCGGAATCTCCGATTTGTCCTGTTTGGTTATCTTTACCTAATTTGAGAATGCATTTTTTTGATATTAAAATATTACAAGCGATTGGTTCTTTGTTTGGGAGACCACTTCAAGTGGATCAAGCTACTGCAAATAAGACTATGCCATCTGTTGCTAGAATATTAGTTGAAATTGATATTACTAAGGAATATCCTAAAGAAATTTGGTTAGGTTCTGAAACGTTTGGTTACTCTCAAAAGGTGGAATTTGAAAAATTTCGGTTTTCTGTTCTCATTGCAAGTTACATGGACATGATTTGAATAATTATTTTGTTCTAAATCCTCATTTGAAAGGGAAAATTGTGCATCGTAGTCCTATTACACATCCGGTTTCGGTTAGTAATACTAATACTCCAAATTCTCCTATTAAAGAACAGATACTTGCTAATTCTTTAAATGAATATTTAGAGAAGGTGGAAGCTGATTTAAAAGAACTTAAAGATCCTAAAATTGTTAGTGAATCTAACATGGATAAGGATGGTTTAAGTTCTTTTCCTAAGGAGGTGAATTTGGATATTGTTTTGTATGATGAAAAGGTGGCTTTTAATAATGCTATTCTTATTGATGAATCTGTTCCTTCTAAAGATTTTGAATATGTTGTTGTTAATTCTTCTTCTTCTAAAGAAGATTTATCTGCTGTGGATTATTTGCAAAAATCTGACAAAGTTTTTTGTTTGGAAAGCAATTCCTGTGCTTTAAATAAGTCTTCTTCTTCTGGTAATGACGGTAATTCTTCTGATAAGTTGGATGTGAATAAAGATCTGGAGGAAGGTGAATTCGATTCGGGTGCTCTAAGTTAAACGGAATTGTTAGTTGGGAAGAATAAGATTTGGCATTCGGTTTATAATACAAGAGGGAAGAATAAAAAAGGAAAGGAGTTCAGTAAGGCCAAGTCCATATCTAAATCTAATTCTTTTCATAAATAATGATTAATTTTTTATTATGGAATGTGAGAGGTATTGGTTCTCTTTCTATCAAAAATAGAATTAGAAATTTATGTCGTATTCATTCTATTGAATTCTTAGCCATTACAGAACCTATGGTTAACAATGCTAAAATTTCTCATGTTGCCATAAAGTTGGGTTTTCAGCATTTTTTCTTTAACTCTTCTAATAAAATTTGGTTATTTTGGTCTAGGAATGTTACTTTGAATATTATTGAGGATTTTCCTCAAGTGGTTAATGTTTCTATTTCTTATTTTGATGTTTCTGTTAAAGGTTCTATGTTTATGCTTCTTGTATTAGGTTGGAGAGGAGGATCCTTTGGGAACAGATTGTTTCTTTTTCTTCTAATATTACTGACCCTTGGTTTGTTGGTGGAGATTTCAATACTATTCTCTATGCTAATGAGAGAAAAGGTGGTAATTCCCCTAATTTGCATTCCATGGAAGATTTTTCTAACATGATCATTGATTGTAATCTTGTTGATATTGGTTTTGTTGGATCAAATTTTACTTGGAATAATGGTAGATTATGGCAACGTCTTGATAGAATTTTATTTAATCATTTTTGGATTGCTAAATGGTCTGTTACTTTGGTTGAACATCTTAGTAGGAGCTTATCTGATCATTGTCCTTTATTGATTTCTATAAAAAAGGAAAACAATGTTTCTAATTTATTCCTTCATTTAGATTTCAGAATATGTGGATTCAGCATCCTAATTTTCTTAATGTGGTGGAAGCTAATTTGAATGCTACTCTTGTTCCTGATAACTCTATTAAAGACATGATTAGATTTTGGCTCAAGTTAAAAAGACTAAAGCATTATCTCGACCGGTGGAATAAGCATCATTTTAAAAATATTTTTGCTAACATTAAAGAGATAGAAAAGAAGGTTTGTGAGCTTGAGAATTTAGCCATGAATGATCCAATTTTTTTAAATGATCTGAATATAGCCAAAGATCAGCTTATTAAATTTCAGGATATGGAAGAAACTTTTTGGAAACAAAAAGCTTCATCTCATCATATTTCTGAAGGGGATAGGAACACTAAATATTTTCATGCTTTAGTCAACAAAAAGAAATCTATTAATTATATTAAAAAAATTTAGGATGACAATGGAGAATGGATTTCGGATTCTATGCTTTTTGATTCTGCTATTTCTCATTTCTCTAATATTCTTTGTAGTAAGGTCAATGTTCAGCATTTATCTTTTCCTAATCTTATTGAAAGCATTATTTCTATTGAGGACAATATTTCCCTTACTTGTAATCCTTCGAGAATGAGATTTTTTCAGCTTTGATGTCCATTAATGGTGAAGCTACGGCTGGTACTGAGGGCTATACTTCTCTTTTTTTCCAAAAGTGTTGGCTTATTATTAAAAGGATTTAATTGATGCTGTTTTGGATTTTTTTAATGGTAATGCTATTCCAAAATACTTTACTTCTACTGCTATTGCTTTGATTCCTAAGAAAGTTAATCCTGAAAGGTGGGATGATTTTAGACCTATCAGTTTATGTACTTGTTTCAATAAACTTATTTCTAAGATTATTGCCATAAGATTGAGACCTTTGTTAGCTAATCTTATTTCTTTAAACCAAACTGCATTTGTTAAGGGTAGATTGATATCTGATAATATTTTACTTACTCAAGAACTTGTGCATGATCTTGATTTGAAAGTTAGAGGTGATAAAATGTTATTTAAAATTGATATTTCAAAAGCCTATGATACTCTATCTTGGAATTTTTTATACAAAGTGCTATCCCTTTTTGGATTTTCTGATAAATTTATTACTCTTGTTCAAAATCTAGTGGATAATGCTTGGTTTTCGATTTTGATCAATGGTGTGTTTCTACTGGTTTCTTTAATTCCTCTCAAGGCCTTAGGCAAGGAGATCCATTATCTCCTTCCCTTTTATTATTGCTATGGAATATTTTTCTAGAGGTATTAATGCTATTTTTGATCTTTATCCTAGTATGCATTTTAGAACCAAAGATGGCTTTCCTATATCTCATTTGTGTTTTGCTGATGACTTCATAATTTTTTATCTTATGGTGGTAGACTTACCATCCTTAAAAGCACTCTTAACTCTATGGTTTTTCATTTATTTCAAGTTATTAAGCCTAATGTAGCTACTGTCTTGAGAATGGAAAGGATCCTTAATAAATTTTTTTGGGGTTCTAGATCTAATGTGAATAGAATGCATTGGACTTCTTGGAATAAACTTTGCGGCCTTTAAATGAAGGGGGTTTAGGTTGGAAATCTCTATCTGATTCTATTTCTGTTTCTTCTTTAAAACTGTGGTGGAACTTTAGGAAAAATAATAGTCTTTGGGCTTCCTTTTTACATTCTAAATATTGTCATGGTAAACATCCTTTATATTGTTTTTATAAACATGGTGATTCTCCTATTTGGAAGAGATTATGCTCTATTAAGCATAAGATGGAGTCTCTTATTGGCTGGGGTCTTAATTATGGAAACTCTTATTTTTGGCAAGATAATTGGCTTATGGAGAAATCTATTGAAAATTTTCTTAATACCTGCTCTCTCTCTCTTCTATAAAAGTTCACAATTTTTATATTAATAATGCTTGGAATTTGGATGCTTTGCTGAATTTACTTCCTATGGAT
The DNA here is from genome assembly GCA_019925795.1 of Dendrobium chrysotoxum. Lineage (NCBI taxonomy): Eukaryota > Viridiplantae > Streptophyta > Magnoliopsida > Asparagales > Orchidaceae > Dendrobium > Dendrobium chrysotoxum. Next base: position 36,671,814 of record CM034300.1, on the reverse strand, counting down.
ATTGCTCTTAAACTTAAAGAGTTAACTGTGGATAGTAAGAAGAATGATCAAATTCTTTTTAAACTTTCTTATAATGGTAGTTTCATTTTCAAAGATGCTTGGAATTTCATTAGGGAAAAAGCTCATAAAACTGCTGTTTTTGAGAAAATCTGGAGCAATAACATACCCACTTCTTACTCTATTCTGGTTTGGAGAATTTTAAAGAGATTTATTCCTGTTGACTCTATTCTTTGGAATAAAGGATTTTACATTCCTTCTAAGTGTCAATGCTGTTTTCATATTGAAAATATTAATCATGTGTTTGTTAATGGTTCTATAGCTGCTAGAGTTTGGCTGTGGTATTATAATTTTTTTAATACTAATTGTTTTACTGGCAATTTGACTTTTAATCATTTTCTCACTGTTATTTTTCACAAAACTTCAAAAGGTCATATTAAAATTATCATGGCTGTTTGTCTTATATGGTTCATTTGGATGGATAGGAATGATGCTAAGTATAGGAATATTCCTATGAACCATAAGAAGATTATTGCTAGAACTCTGGATAAGATAAATTTTTTATTTAAGGCTGGTTTAATCAAGAATTTCCAATTCCGTGGTTGTAAGTTTGTTATGAAGAAGTTAAACAGCAATCTGTTGGAAAACTTTAATGAGGTTTGTTTTAAATTTGTTATTTGGAAAAAACTAGTTGAAAATTTCATTAAGGTTAATACGGACGGTTCTATGAACAAGGATAATTCTGGTTTTGGTGGCATTTTTAGAGATTATAAAGGGAATATGATTCTTGCTTTTGCTCCCCCCATGTCTAACTGTAATGCTATTGGTGCTGAATTTATGGCTATTCATAGAGCTCTACAAATTTGTCTGTCTAAAGGGTTTTTTAGAGTTTGGATTGAAGTTGATGCTCTTTTAGTTAATCAATTTATCTTACAAAATAAGTTTGGTAATTATGATAACTATTATGTTATTAAAGACATCAAAAGAATGCTTTCTCATTTAGATTTTAAGATTTCTCATATTTGGAGAGAAGGTAACTCTTGTGCAGATTTTTGGCTAAAATGGGAGCTAAGCTGCAGCAATTTACTGTTTTCTCTAGTTTGGATATTCTTTTTTTGCTAAGAGGCCTTATTAATCTTGACAAAACAGGTCTTCCTTATATTCGTTCCAAGTAATTAGTATGCTCCATTTTGCTTGTGGTTTAGTTTTTGTTTGAGCTTGGCAATGATGTTGGTTTCTTTTAATCTTTTTATGGAAGGATTCTTTTGCCATTTCTCTGAGTTTCTGGCTTTGGTGTTTATTAGGATTGGTGGTTTTGTTGGTTGCTGGTTTCTGTGGGGTTTATTTGAGGACCTCTTGTTGTCGGGTTATGAGGTTGCTCCTTTGTTGGCTTTTCTTTGGGTTGTTTATTTTGTTGTTGCTGGTTGGTTGTTGGAACTGCTTTGGTGGAGGATTTCGGGTGTTGGTGTTATGGTGTTGGTGGTGTTGCTTAGTTCTTGCTGTAATGTTTGCTGGATGGTGAGGGGTTTGGTGCTTTGGTGGTGGGTGTGGGAAATGGGTGTTTTCTGTATTTACATTTTGGTGGCTGTTGTTGAGGTTCTGATTAAGTGCTGCTCTCTTTTGCCATTTATTGGAGATCTCTGGTATTTTAGTTCTTCCATAAATGATTATCTGAGACTTTATTATCCTTAGCCAATTTATTCAATTCCTCAAACATTACTCAGGCATGATTGCTTTCTCTCTTATTATTTTGTTGTTGTTATGTTATCTAATTTCTTTTGTTTAGTTGTTGGCAGCTATGCAGGTTAACTTGCTCTTATTTTTCATTGGGAAGGCTGGTAGCTTCTTAGGTCTTTGGTGGAGTTCTACCTGTCTTTGCTCTTTGGAGGCTGTTTGGCTTTCTTTTTTTGGCTTAGTTTTTCTTGTAGCCTTTTGGATTTGTTTTTTATTTCTCTTTGTAACTAGTTAAGGACTTTAGGCTCTTTAGGTTTCTTTTTCGTTTTATTGTAGCTCTTTGAGCAATTTTAGTTGAGCATTTAGTCCTTTTAAGGAATTTGTGTAATCTTCTTTTAAATAAACGCGAAGGCCCCAATAGAATGTTTTAA
>CM034300.1:36643299-36669212 GCA_019925795.1 Dendrobium chrysotoxum | reverse complement strand
TAACCTAATAACTAATTATAATAATAAATAATAAATAACCTAAACTAAATAATAACCTAAACCTAAACCTAAACTAAACTAAACTAAATAATAACCTAAACCTAAACCTAAACCTAAACTAAACTAAACTAAACTAAACTAAACTAAATAATAAACTAAATAACTAAACTAAACTAAATAAAACTAAACTAATAAAACTAAATAAGAAGAATAACCTAAACCTAAACGAAACCCAAAAAACCCCCGCGATCCTGAGTGAGTTCTTGGAGCGTTCTTGTGCGATTTGGGGGCAATTTGCGTTCTTCTGTCCAATTTTTGAGAGTTTTTTGTTAGAGTATTGATTGGTTTGCTTTCTGTATCTCAATTTCCTTTCGGATTTTAATTTTGATTCTTTGGTTATGCCGTCAAGCCCTTTTAGGGTTTCGACATATACTTGCAATGAGGAAGATTCGCCTCGAATCTTTCTAAATAGAAATTTATCTATGGACAAAGAATACTTTTCTTATTTTAATCACTCGGTTGAGATCTTGGGAGGACTGAAATCATCTTCTAAGGATGATTTGAAAAAGGACGGTAAAAGGGATTCAAAGGTTTTACAAAATGTTCCCAAGAAAGAATTGTCGCCTAAATCTTTTAAAGAAGCATTATCGGGAAGTGATAATAATGAGAATTCTTGTATTTCAATTGCTTCTTCTTCTGTTAATGGTATGCCTATGCTGTTGGTTTTTGAAAATGATTTATGAAAACTTGCTGAGCTGTATAAATTTGCTTTAGTTGTTAAATTCTTGTTTCGTAGACCGTATATGGAAGAAATTCAAAAATTTTTTCATAGTTTGCATCTTACAGGAATGTTCTCAGTTACCCTTCTTGCCAGACATGTTTTTATTAATCTTTTGAATGAGTTAGATTATAGTAGAGTTTTCTTGAGGAGATCTTATTTTGTTAGGAATTGCCAAATGCATCTTCTGAAATGGTCTACGGATTTTGCTATTCATGTAAAATCACCTATTTGTCCGGTTTGGTTATCTTTGCAAAATTTGAGAATGCATTTTTTTGGTATTAAAGTGTTGCAAGCTATTGGTTCTTTATTTGGGAGACCTCTTCAAGTTGATCAAGCTACTGTTAATAAAACTAGGCCTTCTATTGCTAGAATATTAGTTGAAATTGACATTACTAAGGAATACCCTAAAGAAATTTGGTTGGGCTCTGAATCGTATGGTTATTCTCAAAAGGTGGAATTCGATAAATTCCTAATTTTTTGTTCTCAATGCAAGTTACATGGAAATGATTTGTAAAATTGTTTTATTTTAAATTTTCATTTGAAAGGAAAAATTGCTCATCATAGTCCTATTACAAATCCTATTTCAGTTAGCAACACTATTAATCCAAATTCTCCCATCAAAGAAAAGATACATGCTAATTCTTTAAATGAATATTTAGAGAATGTTGAAGCAGATTTGAAAGAACTTAAGGATCCGAACATGGTTAGTGAATTTAACATGGAAATGGATGGTTTAAGTTCTTCTCCTAAGGAGAAGAATTTGGATATTATTTTATATGATGAAAATGTTGCTCTTTATAATGCAAATCTTATTGATGAACCTGTTCTTTCTAATGATTTGGAACATGTGGTTTCGAATTTTTCTGTTTCTAAAGAGGATTTGTCTGCTATGGTTTGTTTGCAAAAACCTGAGATTGTTCATACCTTGGAAAATGATGCATGTGCTTTAAATAAGTCTTCTTCTTCTGGTCTTTTGAAAAGTTGGATAGTAATAAAGATTTGGAGGAAGGTGAATTTGATTCTGGTGCTTTAAGTGAAACAGAATTGCTGGTTGGTAAGAATAATATTTGGAATTCTATTTACAATATGAGAGGGAAGAATAAAAGGGAACGGATTTCAGTAAGGCTAAGCCCATAGCTAATTCCAATTCTTTTCATAAATAATGATTAATTTTTTAGTTTGGAATGTGAGAGGTATTGGTTCTCTTTCTTTCAAAAATAGAATTAGAAATTTATGTTGTATTCATTCTATTGAGTTTTTAGCCATTACTAATCCTATGGTTAACAATGCAAAAATTTCTCATGTTGCCAGAATGTTGGGTTTTCAACAATTTTTCTTTAACTCTTCTAATAAAATGTGGTTATTTTGGTCTAGGAATGTTACTTTGAATATTATTGAGGATTTTCCACAAGTTGTTAATGTTTCTATTTCTTATTTTGATGTTTCTATTAAAGGTTCTATAGTTTATGCTTCATGTATTAGGTTGGAGAGGAAGATTCTTTGGGAACAGATTTTTACTTTTTCTTCTAATATTTCTGACCCTTGGTTTGTTGGTGGAGATTTCAATACTATTCTCCATGCTAATGAGAGAAAAGGTGGTAATTCCCCTAATTTGCATTCCATGGAAGATTTTTCTAACATGATCATTAATTGTAATCTTGTTGATATTGGTTATGTAGGATCAAATTTTACTTGGAATAATGGTAGATTATGGCAACGTCTTGATAGAGTTTTATTTAATCATTCTTGGATTTCTAAATGGTCGTTTACTTTGGTTGAACATCTTAGTAGGAGTTTATCTGATCATTATCCTTTATTGATTTCTATAAAAAAGGAGAATAATGTTTCTATTTCTATTCCTTTGTTTAGATTTTAGAATATGTGGATACAACATCCTAATTTTCTTAATGTGGTGGAATCTAATTGGAATGCTTTTCTTGTTCCTGATAACTCTATTAAAGGCATGCCTAGATTTTGGCTCAAGTTAAAAAGGCTTAAGCATTATCTTAACTTGTGGAATAAGCATCATTTTAAAAATATTTTTGCTAACATTAAAGAGATGGAAAAGAAGGCTTGTGAGCTTGAGAATTTATCCATGATTGATTCTATTTTTTTAAATGAATTGAATATAGCCAAAGATCAGCTTATTAAATTTCAGGATATGGAAGAAACTTTTTGGAAACAAAAATCTTCGTCTCATCATATTTCTGAAGGGCATAGGAATACTAAATATTTTCATGCTTTAGTCAACAAAAAGAAATCTATTAATTATATCAAAAAAATCAAGAATGACAATGGAGAATGGATTTTGGATTATATGCTTTTTGATTATGCTATTTCTCATTTCTCCAATATTTTTGTTGTAAGTTTAATGTTTAGCATTTATCTTTTCCTCATCTTATTGAAAGCCTTATTTCTATTGAGGACAATATTTCCCTTACTTGTAATCCTTCAGAGAATGAAATATTTTTAGCTTTGATGTCCATTAATGGTGAAGCTACGGCTGGTATTGAGGGCTATACTTCTCTTTTCTTTCAAAAATGTTGGCATATTATTAAGAAGGATTTAATTAATGCTATATTAGATTTTTTATAATGGTAATGCTATTCCTAAATTCTTTACTTCTACTACTATTGCTTTGATTCCAAAGAAAGTTAATCCTGAAAGGTGGGATGACTTTAGACCTATAAGTTTATGTACTTATTGCAATAAACTTATTTCTAAGATTATTGCCATAAGATTGGGACCTTTGTTACCTAATCTTATTTCTTTAAGCCAAACTGCATTTGTTAAAGGTAGACTGATATCTGATAACATTTTACTTACTCAAGAACTTGTGCATGATCTTGATTTGAAAGTTAGAGGTGGTAATAGGTTATTCAAAATTGATATTTCTAAAGCCTATGATACTCTATCTTGGAATTTTTTATACAAAGTGCTATCCCTTTTTGGATTTTCTAATAAATTTATTACTCTTGTTCAAAATGTGGTGGTTAATGCTTGGTTTTCCATTTTGATCAATGGTGTTTCTACTGTTTTCTTTCATTCCTCTCAAGGGCTTAGGCAAGGAGATCCATTATCTCCTTCCCTTTTTATTATTGCTATGGAATATTTTTTAACAGGTATTAATGCTATTTTTGAGCTTTATCCTAGTATGCATTTTAGAACCAAAGATGGCCTTCCAATTTCTCATTTGTGTTTTGCTGATGACTTCATTATTTTTTGCAATGGTAGCATTCATCATATTAAGAAAATTAAAAAATTCCTAGATTACTTATATTTGGACAGTGGCTTAGCTATTAATGATTCTAAGAGCTCTTTTTTCACCTCTAAATCTATTACTTTGTCTAAGATAATTAGAATTTCTGCTTTAACTAAATTTTCTCATCAAAATTTGCCTTTTAAATAACTTGGTGCTCCAATTTATAAGGGTTTGAAAAAGTATCATCTTTTAGATGAAATTATTCAAAAATGTGCAACAATATCTCTTCTTGGGAGCATCATTTTTTATCTTATGGTGGTAGACATACTATCCTTAAAAGCACTCTTAACTCTATGGCTTTTCATTTATTTCAAATTATTAAGCCTAATGTAGCTACTGTCTTGAGAATGGAAAGAATTCTTAACAAGTTTTTTTTTGGGTTCTAGATCTAATGTGAATAGAATGCATTGGACTTCTTGGAATAAACTTTGCGGGCCTTTAAATGAAGGTGGTTTAGGTTGTAAATCTCTATCTGATTATATTACTGTTTCTTCATTAAAAATTTGGTGGAACTTTACGAAAAAGAATAGTCTTTGGGCTTCTTTTTTACATTCTAAATATTGTCATGGTAAACACCCTTTATATCATTTTTATAAACATGGTGATTCTCCTATTTGGAAGAGATTATGCTCTATTAAGCATAAGATGGACTCTTATGGCTGGGGTCTTAATTCTGGTAACTCTTATTTTTGGAAAGATAATTGGCTTGTGGAGAAATCTATTAACAACTTTCTTAATACCTGCTCTCTCTCTTTTATTAAAGTTCGCATTTTTTATATTAATAATGCTTGGAATTTGGATGCTTTGCTGAATTTAGTTCCTATGGATATTGTTCTTAAAATTAAAGGTTTAACTATGGATAGTGAGATGAATGATCAAATTTTATTTAAACTTTCTTATAATGGTAGTTTCATTTTTAAAGATGCTTGGAATTTTATTAGGGAAAAAGCTGATAAAACTGCTGTGTTTGAGAAAATCTGGAGCAATAATATACCTACTTCTTACTCTATTCTGGTTTGGAAGTTTTTAAAGAGATTTATTCCTGTTGACTCTATTCTTTGGAATAAAGGATTTTACATTCCTTCTAAGTGTCAGTGCGGTTTTCATATTGAAAATATTAATCATGTGTTTGTTAATGGTTCTATAGCTGTTAAAGTTTGGCTTTGGTATGATAATTTTTTTAAAACTAATTGTTTTAGTGGCCACTTGACTTTTAATCATTTTCTCAGTGTTATTTTTCACAAAACTTCAAAAGGGCATATTAAAATTATTATGACTGTTTGTCTTATTTGGTTCATTTGGATGGATAGGAATGATGCTAAGTTTAGGAATGTTCCTATGAACCATAATAGGATTATTGCTAGAACTTTGGATAAGATATATTGTCTTTTTAAGACTGGTTTAATTAAGAATTTCCAATTTCGTGGCTGTAAGTTTGTTATTAAAAAGTTAAACAATAATCTGTTAGATAACTTTAATGAGGTTTGGTTTAAATTTGTTATCTGGAAAAAACCTATTGAGAATTTCATTAAGGTTAATACGGAAGGTTATGTGAATAAGGAAATTTCTGGTTTTGGTGGCAATTTCAGAGATCATAATGGTAACATAATTTTAGCTATTGCTTCTCCCATGTCTAATTGCAGTGCTATTGATGCTGAATTTATGGCTATTCATAGAGCTCTACAGATTTGTTTATCTAGAGGGTTTTTTAGAGTTTGGCTTGAAGTTGAAGCTCTTTTAGTTATTCAATTTATCTTACATAATAATTTTGTCAATTATGATAACTATTATGTCATTAAAGTCATTAAAAGAATGCTTTCTCATTTAGATTTTAAGAATTCTCATATTTGGAGAGAAGGTAACTCTTGTGCAGATTTTTTGGCTAAAATGGGAGCTGAGTTGCAGCAATTTACTGTTTTCTCTACTCTTGATATTCCTTTCTTGCTAAGAGGGCTTATTAATCTTGACAAAACAGGCCTTCCTTATATTCGTTCCAAGTAATTTCTTTGTTTCATATCTGCTTGTGGTTGGGTTTTTGTTTGAGCTTGGTAATGATGATGGTTTTTTTATCCTTTTATGGAAGAGTATTTTTGCCATTTCTCTGAAATTTTGGTTAGTGGTGTTTATGTGGTTTGGTTGTTTGTTGGTTCTGGTTTCTATGGGGGTTTTGGAGGAGCATTTGTTGTAGGGTTGTGAGGGTGTTTCTCAGTTAGATTTTCTCTTGTTTAGCCTGGTTTTGGTGTTGCTGTGTTTGGTTGTTCCTGCTGTGGTGTTGGTGTTCTTTTGTTGGGGTTGTGGTGCTATGGAGTTTGGTAGTTGGTTTTGGTTTGTGGGTTTGGTGGTGGTTGTTGGAGTTGGTTGTATTTGGGTGGGTGTTTGGGTTACTGTGGCCTATTTGGGTTCTTTTTTGTTCTGTCATTTGTTGGAGATTTTTGGTATTCTACTTCTTCCATAAATGATTATTGATCTTCATTTTTCTGAGCAAATTGTCTCTAATTCTCAAACATTATTCAAGCATTGGTTTATTCCTCTCTTATGTCGTTTGGTTTATTGGTTATTTTATTTGATTGTTTGGTTTAGATGTTTGCTGGTTTGCAGGTTTCCTTTGCTCCTCTTGTTCTTTGGTTGGAGGGTGGTTACTTTGAGTTGGTGGAGATCTTCCTGGGTCTACTCTTTGGTGGCTCTTTCATGATCCTTGGGGCTTGGTTTCTTTTGGGTTTCTTGGTGTTTCTTTAATTGTTTCCTTGTTGTAATTAGTTTAGGACTTTAGGCTCATTAGGTTTCTTTTTTTCTTTTCTTTGTAGCTCTTTGAGCATTTAGTTTGAGCCTTTAGTCCTTTTAAGGACTTTTTGTAATCCTTATTTTTAATAAACGCGAAGGCCCCTACATAGGGTTTCAACAAAAAAAAAACCCCTAAAAGCCCTAAATCCTAAAAAAATCCTAAACCCTAAAACCCTGAAAAACCCTAAACCCTAAACCCTAAAACCCTAACCTCTAAACCCTAAACCCTAAAGCCTAAACCGTAAACCCTAAACCCTAAATCCCTAAAAACACTAAACCCTAAATCCCTAAAAACACTAAACCCTAAAGTCTAAACTCCAAACCCTAAACCCTAAAAACACTAAAAAACCCTAAACCCTAAACCCTAAACCCTAAAAACCCTAAAAAAAAAACCCCAAAACCCTAAACCCCGAACCCTAAAAACCCTGAAAAACTCTAAAAAACCCTAAACTCTAAACCCTAAAAACCCTAAAAAAAAACCCTAAACCCTAAACCCTAAAAACTCTAAAAAACTTTAAACATTAAACCCTAAACCCTAAACACTAACCCCTAAAAAAAAACCCTAAACCTTAAAAACCTTAAACCTTAAACCCTAAACCCTAAACCCTAAACCCTAAAAACCTAAACCGAAAACAATAAAAAAAACCCTAAACCCTAAAACACTAAAACCTTAACAAACACTAAAACCCTAAACCCTAAAAACCCTAAAAACCCTCAGCCCTAAACCCTTAAATCCCTAAAATAAAAAAAAACCCTAAAACCCTAACCCTAAACCCTAAACCCTAAAACACTAAAAAATACCGTAAACCCTAAACCCTTAACCCTAAACCCTAAACTAGAAACCCTAAAAGCCCTAAACCGAAAGCTCTAAATCATAAAACCCTAAACTCTTAAACCCTAAAACCTAAACCCTAAACCCTAAACACAAAACCCTAAACCCTAAACCTTAAACCCTAAAACCCTAAACCCTAAAACCCAAAAAAAACCCTAAACCCTAACATTAAAAACCCTAAACCCTAAACCCTAAAAAAATTCTAAACCCTAATACCCTAAAACTCTAAATCCTAAACCCTAAAACCCTAACCACTAAACCCTAAACCCTAAACCCTAAACGCTAAAACTTAAACCCTAAACCTTAAAACCATAAACCATAAACCCTAAATAAAAAAACCGTAAAACCCTAAACCATAAACCCTAAAAATCTTAAAAAACTCTGAAAAACCCAAAACCCAAAACCCTAATAACGCTAAAAAACCATAGACCCTAAACCCTAAACCCTAAACCCCAAACCCTAAACCCTTAACCAAAAAAACCATAAACCATACACGATAAACCCTAAACCCTAAACCCTAATCCCTAAACCGTATAATCCTAAACCCTAAAATCCTAAAAAAACCCTAAACCCTATACCCTAAAAAAACCAAAAACCCTAAAACCCTAAAAAATCCTAAACCCTAAAACCCTACACCCTAAACCCTAAACCGTAAACCCTGAAAACCCTAAAAAAAATATATTAAAACCCTAAACCCTAAACCTTAAATCTTAAACCCTATAAAACCTAAAAAAGCCTAAACCCAAAACCCTAAACCCTAAAAACCTTAAAAAAAATAAACCATAAAATCCTAAACCCTAAGACCCTTAAACCGTAAGAACCCTAAAAAAACCCTAAACCCTAAACCCTAAAAACCCTAAAAAAATAAACCCTAAATTTCTAAACCCCGAACCAAAAAAATCCTGAAAAATCTTAAAAAACCCTAAACCCTAAACCCTAAAAACCCTAAACAGAAAACCCAAAACACAAAACCCCAAACCTTAAATCCTAAACCCTTAACCCTAAACTCTAAAAATCCTAAAATAAAAAAAAATCCTAAACCCAATAGCCTAAACCACAAAAACCTTAAACCCTAAACCCTTAAACCTATACTGTAAAACCCTAAACCCTAAAACCCTAAAAAAAACCTTAAACCCTAAACCCTAAATCGTAAAACCCTAAACCCTAAATTCACAAAAAAAAAACGCTAAACCCTAAACCCGAAAACCCAAAAAATCCGTAAACCCTAAAACCCTATACCCTAAACCATAAACCCTAAACCCTAAACTCTAAACCTTAAAAAGTTTAGAAAAAAATTCTAAAATCCTAAACACTAAACCCTAAACCCTATGCCCTAAACCCTAAACACTAAACTCTAAAACCTAAAAACCCTAAACCCTAAACCCTAAACCCTAAATACTAAACCCTAAACCCCTAAACCATAAACCCTACATCCTAAACCTTAAACCCTAAAACCCTAACCCCTAAAACCCTAAAAAGAATCCTAAACCCTAAACCTTAAAAACCCTAAACTGTAAACCCTAAACCCTAAACCCTAAAAAAACCCAATACTCTAAAACCCTAAAACCCTAAACCCTAAACACTAAAACCCTAACCACTAAACCCTAAACCCTAAACCATAAAACTTAAACCCTAACCCTAAACCCTAAATCCTAAATCCCTAAAAACACTAAACCCTAAACCCTAAAAACCCTAAACCCTAAACCCAAAATTTTAAAAAAAAACCATAAATCATGAAAACCTTAAACCCTAAACCCTGAACCCTAAAACCATAAAAAAACCCTAAACCCTAAACCCTAAACCCTAAAATCCTAAAAAACCCTAAATCCTAAACCCTAAACCCTAAACCCCAAACCCTAAAAACCTAAATAAAAAAACCCTAAAACCCTAAACCATAAACCCTAAAAAACTTAAAAAACACTAAAAAACCCAAAATCCTAAACCCTAAAACCTAAACCCTAAAAACCCTAAAAAATCCCAAAACCATAAACCATAAACCCTAAACCCCAACCTTAAACCCTAAAACTAAAAAAACCTAAACCATAAACCCTATACCCCAAGAAAACCCAAAACCCTAAAACACTAAAACCCTAAAAAACCCTAAACCCTAAACACTAGAAACCCTAAATAAAAAACACTAAAACCCTAAACCCTAAACCCTAAACCTTAAACCCTAAAAACCCTAAAAAACCAAAAACCTTAAAAACTCTTAAAAAATAAACCCTAAAACCCTAAACCCTAATACCCTAAAACCCTTAAAACTAAAAAACCCTAAACCGTAAACACTAAAAACCCTAAAAAAAAAAAAAACCCTCAAATCCTAAACCCTGAACCCTAAAAACTCTGAAAACCCTAAAAAATCCTATTTCCTAAACCCTAAACCCTAAAAACACTAAAAAAAACCCTAACCCTAAACCCTAGACCATAAACCCTAAACCCTAAACCCTCAAAATCCTAAAATAAAAAAAACCCCTAAACCCTAATCCGTAAACCCTAAAAACCTTAAACACTAAACCCTAAAAGCAAAACCCTAAACCGAAATACCCTAAACCCTAAAACCCTAAAAAAAAACCTAAACCCTAAAATCTATAAACCCTAACCCATAAACCCTAAACCCTAAACCGTAAAACCAGAAACCCTAAAAAAACCATAAACCCTAAACCCTAAACCCTATCCCTAAACCGTAAAAAACCCTAAACCTAAAGCCTAAAAACCCTAAACCCTAAAGCCTAAACCTTAAACCCTAAACCCTAAAAAAAACCCTAAAGCCTAAACCCTAAAGAAAACAATAAACCCTAAAAACTTTAAACCGTATAACCCTAAACCCTAAACCGTAAAACCCTCAACCCTAAAACCCTAAAAAAAAAATCCTAAACCCTAAAAAAAACCTAAACCATAAAACCCTAAAAAACCCTAAACCTTAAACCCTAACAAGTAAACCCTAAACCCGAAACCCTAAATTCCTAAAAACCCTAAACCCTAAAAACCCTAAACCCTAAAACCTTAAAAAAATCCTAAACCCTAAACAATAATCCCTAAAAAAACCCTAAATCCTAAAACCCTAAAACCCTAAAAAACCCTAAACCCTAAACCCCAAAACCCTAAACCCTAAACCCTAAACTCTAAACCCTAAATCCCTAAACCCCTAAACCCTAAACCCTAAACCCTAAACCCCTAAACCCTAAACCATAAACCCTAAACCCTAAATCCTAAACTCTAAACCCTAAACCCTCAAACCCTAAAAAAAACCCCTAAACCCCTAAACCCTAAACCCCTAAACCCTAACCCCTAAACCTTAAACCCCTAAACGCTAAACCTTAAACCCTAAACCCTAAATCCTAAACTCTAAACCCCAAAACCTAAAAAAACCCTAAACCCTAATCCATAAAAAAATCCTAAACCCTAAAACCCTTAACCATAAACCCTAAAAAACTTAAAAAACACTAAAAACCCCAAAACAAAAAAACTAAACCCTAAAAACTAAACCCTAAAAACCCTAAACCCTAAACCCTAAACCATAAACCCTAAACCCTAAACCCTAAACCCTAAACCCAAAAAACCCTAAACCCTAAAAAAAAACCTAAACCCTAAAAACCGTAAACCGTAAACCCTAAACCCTAATCCCTAAACCTAAACCCTAAAACCCTAAAAAAACCCTTACCTTAAAAAATCCTAAACCCTATACCCTAAGAAAACCCAAAACCCTAAAACACTAAAAAACATAAACCCTAAACCTTTAACCCAAAAAACCCAAAAAAACCCTAAACCCTAAACCCTAAAAACTCTTAAAAAAATAAACCCTAAACCCTAAAACCCTTAAACCCTAAAAACTAAAAAACCCCAAACTGTAAACACTAAAAAACATAAAAAGAAAAATAAACCCTAAAATCCTAAACTCTGAACCCTAAAAACCCTGAAAAACTCTAAAAAATCCTAAACCCTAAACCTTAAAAAAAAACCCTAACCCTAATCCCTAGACCATAAACCCTAAACCCTAAACCCTAAACCCTAAATATCCTAAAATAAAAAAAACCCTAAATCCTAAACCCTAAACCCTAAAAACCATAAACCCTAAACCCTAAACCGTAAAACCCTAAACCCTAAAACCCTAAAAAAAACCCTAAACCCTAAATCCTTAAACCCTAAAAACCCTAAACCCTAAACCCTAAACCCTAAACCTTAAATCTAAAACCCTAAAAAAACCCTAAACCCTAAACCCTAAAGATAACCATAAACCCTAAAAACTTGAAACCGTAAAACCCTAAACCCTAAACCCTAAAACCCAAAAAACCCTATACCCTAAAAAATCCTAAACCCAAAACCCTAAACCGTAAAACCCTCAACCCTAAAACCCTAAAAAAACCCGAAACCCTAAAAAAACCTAAACCCTAAAACCCTAAAAAACCATAACCCCTATTCCCTAAAACCTTAACTAGTAAACCCTTAACCCTAAACCCTAAATCCCTAAAAACCCTAAACCCTAAAAACCCTAAACCCTAAACCCTAAACACAAAACCCTAAACCCCTTAAAAAACCCTAAACCCTAAAAACCTAAACCCTAAAACCCTAAAATAAAACCCTAAACCCTAATCCCTAAAAAACCCTAAATCCTAAAACCCTAAAACCCTAAAAAACCCTAAACCCTAAAATCCTGACCCCTTACCCTAAACCCTAAACCCTAAACCCCATAAACCCTAAACCTTAAACCCTAAACCCTAATCCATAAAAAAATCCTAAACCCTAAAACACTAAAACCCCATAAAACCCTAAACCCTAAAACCCTAACCCCTTCCCCAAAACCCTAGACCCTAAACCCTAAACCCTAAAGCCCAAAACCCTAAACCTTAAACCCTAAACCCTAAACCCCAAACCATAAACCATGAACCCTAAAAAATATCCTAAACCCAAAAACCTTAAACCCTAAACGATAAACCCAAAACCATAAACCATAAACCCTAAACTCTAAGCCGTAAAACCCTAGTCCCTAAAACCCTAAAAAAACCCTAAACCCTAAAAGCCTAAAACCCTAAAAACCCTAAAACCTAAACCATAAACCCTAAACCCTAAAAATCTAAAAAAAAAAAAATCCTAAAATCCTAAACCCTAAACCCAAAACCCTAAAAACCTAAAACCCTATACCCTAAAAAAACCCTAAAGCCTAAAACCCTAAAAAATCCTAAACCTTAAACCCTGACACTAAAAAAAATTCTAAACCCTAAAAACCTTAAACCTTTAAATCGTAAACCCTAAACTCTAAACCCTAAATCCCTAAAAATCCTAAACCCTAAACCCCAATCCCTAAACCCTAAACCCTAAACACAAAAAACCCTAAACCCTAAACCCTAAAACCCTAAACCCTAAACCCTAATAAACTTAAAACTTAAACCATAGAATCCTAAAGCCTAAAACCCTAAGAAAAATCCTAAACCCTAAACCCTAAAAAAATCTTAAACCCTAAAACCCTAAAACCCTAAAAAACCCTAAACCCTAAACCCTAAAATCCTAAACCCTAAACCCTAAAAACCCTAAAAAAAGCCCCTAAAACCCTAAACCCTAAAAACCATAAAAAACCCTAAAAAACCTTAAACTATAAACCCGAAACCCTAACTACCCTAAAAAAAACCCTAAAACTAAAAAACCCTAGAAACACAAAACCCGAAACCCTAAACCCTAAAAAAACCCTAAACCCTAAACACTAAAACCCTAAACCCAAAAACCCTAAAAAAACCCGAAACCTTAAACCTAAACCCTAAACCCTAAACTCTAAAAAAAACCCTAAACCCTAAATCCCTAAAACCCTAAAAAACCATAAACCCTAGACCTTAAATCCCTAAACCCTAAACGCTAAACTCTAAACCGTAAACCCTAAGATCCCTAAACCCTAAAAACCCTAAAAAAAATCCTAAAACCCTAAACCCTAAAAAACCTAAAAAACCCTAAACCCGAAACCATAAAATCCTAAACCCTAAACCCTAAAAACCCTAAAAAAATACTCTAAAACCCTAAACCTTAAAAACCATAAAAAACCCTAAAAAACCTTAAACTATAAACCCGAAACCCTAAATACCCTAAAAAAAACCCTAGGACTAAAAAACCCTAGAAACACAAAACCCTAAACCCTAAACCCTAAAAAAACCCTAAGCCCTAAAAACCTTAAACCCTAAATCCTAAACCCTAAACACTAAAACCCTAAACCCAGTAACCCTAAAAAAACCTGAAACCTTAAACCTAAACCCTAAAAACCCTAAAAAAAAATCCTAAAACCCTAAACCCTAATAACCCAAAAAAACCCTAAACCCTAAACCCTAAAACCCTAAACCTTAAAAGACCCTAAACCCTAAACCCTAAACCCTAAACCCTAAAAAAATACTCTAAAACCCTAAACCTTAAAAACCATAAAAAACCCTAAAAAACCTTAAACTATAAACCCGAAACCCTAAATACCCTAAAAAAAACCCTAGGACTAAAAAACCCTAGAAACACAAAACCCTAAACCCTAAACCCTAAAAAAACCCTAAGCCCTAAAAACCTTAAACCCTAAATCCTAAACCCTAAACACTAAAACCCTAAACCCAGTAACCCTAAAAAAACCTGAAACCTTAAACCTAAACCCTAAAAACCCTAAAAAAAAATCCTAAAACCCTAAACCCTAATAACCCAAAAAAACCCTAAACCCTAAACCCTAAAACCCTAAACCTTAAAAGACCCTAAACCCTAAGCCCTAAACCCTAAACCCTAAAAACCCTAAACCCGAAACCCTAAACCCTAAACCCTAAAAACCCTAAAAAAAAACCCTAAAACCCTAAACCCTAAAAACCATAAAAAACCCTAAAAAATCTTAAACTATAAACTCAAAACCCTAAATACCCTAAAAAAAACCCTAGAACTAAAGAACCCTAGAAACACAAAACCCTAAACCCTAAAAAAACCCTAAACCCTAAAAACTTTAAACTCTAAACCCTAAACCCTAAACACTAAAACCCAAAACCCAATAACCCTAAAAAAAACTGAAACCTTAAACCTAAACCCTAAACCCTAAACCCTAAAAAAACCCTAAACCCTAAATCCCTAAAACCCTAAAAAACCCTAAACCCTAGACCTTAAATCCCTAAACCCTAAACCCTAAATTCTAAACCCTAAACCCTAAACCCTAAACAATAAAAACCTTAAAAAACCCTGTAAAACTCTAAATTGTAAACCCTAAACCCTAAAAACACTAAAAAAAAATCCTAAAACCGTAAACCCTAAAAACCCAAAAAAAGCCCTAAACCCTAAACCCTAAACACTAAACCCTAAAAAACCTAAACCCTAAACCCTAAAACCCTAAACCCTAAAAGACCCTAAACCCTAAGCCCCAAACCCTAAACCCTAAAAACCCTAAACCCGAAACCCTAAACCCTAAAAACCTAGCCCTAAACCCTAAACACTAAACCATAAACCCTAAAAAAAATCCTAAACCCTAACAACCTTAAACCTTAAACCCTAAACCAAAAACATAAAACCCTAAAACAAAAATTATAAAACCCTAAATCTGAAAACCCTAAAAAAAACCCTAAACCCTTAAAAAACCTAAACCCTAAAATCCTAAAACCCTAAAAAACCCTAAACCCTAAAACCCTAAACCCTAAAAACCTTTAAAAAAAACCCTAAAACCTAAACCCTAAAAACCCTAAAAAATCCTAAAAACCCCTAAACCCTAAAAATCCTAAAAACCCTAAAAAACCCTAAACCCTAAACCCTAAACCCTAAACCCTAAGCCCTAAGCCCTAAACCCTAAACCCTAAACCCTAAACACTAAACCATAAACCCTAAACCCTAAAAACCATAAACCCTAAATCCTATACCCTAAACCATAAACCCTAAAAAAACCCTAAACCCTTAAAATCTTAAACCCTAAACCCTAAACCCTAAACCATTAACCGTAAAACCATAAACCCTAAAACCCTAAAAAAACTCTAAACCCTAAAACATAAAAAAAAACCCTAAACCTTAAAACCCTAAAACCCTAAACCCCAAATCCTAAATCCCTAAACCGTAAACCCTGATCCCTAAACCCTAAAAACCCTAAAAAAAAAACCTTAAAACTCATAGCCCTAAACCCTAAAAACCCTAAAAAACCCTAAAAAATACTAAACCCTAAACCCTAAAAACCATTAAAAAAACCTTAAAACCCTAAACCGTAAACCCTCAAACCCTAAACCCTAAAAAACCTAAAAAACCCTAAACCCTAAACCCTAAAAACCCTTAAAAAAACCATAAAACCCTAAACCCTAAACTCTAAACCCTAAACCATAAAAACCCTAAACCCTAAAACCTTAAACCCTAAAACCTAAATAATAAACCCCCAAAACCCTAAAAACCTTAAACCCTAAACCCTAAACAATAAAAACCTTAAAAAACACTATAAAACTCTAAACTGTAAACCCTAAACCCTAAAAACCCTAAAAAAAAATCCTAAAACCCTAAACCCTAAAAACCCAAAAAAACCCTAAACCCTAAACCCTAAACACTAAACCCTAAAAAACCTAAACCCTAAACCCTAAACCCTAAACCCTAAAAGACCCTAAAACCAAAGCCCCAAACCCTAAACCCTAAACACCCTAAACCCGAAACCCTAAACCCTAAAACCCTAGCCCTAAACCCTAAACCCTAAACCCTAAGCCCTAAAAAAAATCTTAAACCCCAAAAACCTTAAACCCTAAACCAAAAACTCAAAACCCAAAACCCTAAAACAAAAATTATAAAACCCTAAATCCAAAAACCCTAAAAAAAACCCTAAACCCTTAAAAAACCTAAACCCTAAAATCCTAAAACCCTAAAAAACCCTAAACCCTAAAACCCTAAAACCCTAAACCCTAAACCCTAAAAGCAGATCATGATTGCCAAAGCATTCACCATAAACCCTAAACCCTAAATAATAAAAACACTATAAAACTCTAAACTGTAAACCCTAAAGCCTAAAAACCCTAAAAAAAAATCCTAAAACCATAAACCCTAAAAACCCAAAAAAACCTAAACCCTAAACCCTAGCTATGATTAATTTTTGAAATAGAGATTATTTTATCTTCCTATAGTAATCTGCCTCATATCAATAGTGTTTTTCAAAGTCTTGAGTCATTAGTTTGATTTTCTAAACCAAGTGATTGCATTTATCATATGTTGTATGGCTTTTGTTTTGTGAATCGTTCTTCCTTACTACGGAGAGTCATCTCCTATGTCTGGAAGATAATCTCACAGCTGAGACTCTTTAATGATTATGAAAAGGAGAAAGCTTATAAAAGATGCGCAGTGCGCCAGATAATTTGAAAAAGAGGCATAAAATGAGCCCAAAACTGAAAAGATAAAAAATTGCCAAATTGAATACACAAAGTGTATAAAAAATATCAAAAGATGCGCAAAGCGCCAACCAATTTGAAAAAGAGGCACAAAATGAGCCCAAAACAAGCTTTCTTCCCTTTCAGATTTTTAAATGTCTTAGAAAAATCTGTACGCCACTTAATATTTTCAAAAGCTTGAGTCTTGAAAATCCTGATTTCTGATTTTTTACTTTGTAACACATTTATATCAGATATTTTTCTGGAACGAGGTTTGAAAAGATTTCTTTTCAAATCTAATGTCTTTTATTCTGAATCGGATTTTTATTTTGAAAGAGGTTTGCATCGATAAGGTGCCCGGGGTCGGAGCTACAAACGTTGATTATTTCCAACCTTTTCTGGATTTCAGCGCTGTCAATCATCCTGTCATTGGTTTTCGAATCTAAAGTCAAGGAAAAATTCTGATTTTCTAAGAGCAGCTTAATAAAAAAAAAATACTTCTATGTGTTTTTGCGGTCAGTTTTATTCATCTTTTTGTTATTTTGATTTCATGGTTGTATTTTTTGGATCCTGATCGATCATCTTCATCCTCCATTCTTTTCTGCTTTTCTTCCGTGTTATGTTTTTCGCTCCTCCCTTTTGTGATGTCAAAAGGGGGAGTCAGCTGTAGTCGTGTCTATTTCTATTTTTTGAGTCATGTTTCATGTATTGTTTTAGCTGTTAAATGAAAATTTAAAAAATGTTTGTTTGTTGGATCTCCTAGTTTACTTTTATTTTCAGACTACTTTACAAATGTTTGCCATTATCAAAAAGGGGGAGATTGTTGCAAATTTGGTTTTGATGAAGACAAACATGTTTCCAGTGTGTTTTGCTTGGCTAATCTGTTTCAGACACAAAAGACCGTGAGCCACTCAAGCCAACTCAAGATCGGGTCCAAGTGTGTCAAATGTATAATTTTTCTTTTTGTTGAGTCAATTGTAATGTAACTGATTCCCTAGCTAAGTAACCTTGCACACACACAATCAGGGAGAGAGATTGAGTGAATTAGAGTTTCTGTTAAAAATTTGTTCAGATCGTCCTAGACGATATCCACATCGTCCTGGACGATCCAATTAAAACAGAAACCCTAATTAGGGCGACTAAGTTAAGAGGGTCTGATTGAGCCGATCGTCCTGGACGATCTCCGGATCGTACGGGACGATATGCCCAAATCAGAAATTCTTAGCCGCCAGATCAAGTTAGGCAAGTTCTTATTTTTAGATACTTGGTCTGATCGTCCCGGACGATACGTGTATCGTCCCGGACGATCCAGTACAATCATGCCTAATTTAATCTGGTAATTAAGGAAAGCAATTTATTTTTGGTTGATACGATCATATCGTCCTGGACGATCTTGATCGTCTAGTGCATCTAAGCTGTACGTCCAGAACTATATACAGGATGATTTGGGGCCTTTTTGAACTAATCGTACCGGACGATGACCATATCGTCCGGGACGATCAAGTTATTTTTTGGTTGTCCAGCACAGATTTCTCTGGATGACCCGAACTGTCTTCTGGACGATTTCCCTCAATTTGAACTAATCGTCCCGGACGATCGCAGGATCGTACGGGACGAAATGAACAACTTTTTCTACTGATCGTCCAGAAGAGCCAGATCGTCCAGGCTGAAACAGCTGAATTTGAACTGATCGTACAGGACGATCTACCGATCATCCTGGACGATCTTGGCCGACTAGTTGAGATTTAGGGCAAATTTTAAGCCCTCCTTTAAAAGAACTTTTTCCAAATTTTGGAAAAATTTTTTGCTGCCTTCCTTCCCTGAGAAACCCTAGAGAGAGAGAGAGTTGGGAGAGAGAGAGAAGATCTTGTGAGGGGGAGTTAGTGAGGGATTCACTAAGGTTGCTCCGAGCACGGATCAGAGTCGTCTTCTCCGCTTGTCGTCTTTCATCTAGTCAGTATTCGTCGTGGGAGGATCGTTCGCAAGAAGATCCGGGGTTCTCTGCCCGCTTCAGGTGGAAGCAAAAGGAGTTCATAGGTTCTCTGCCTACTTTAGGAGGAAGCGAAAGGAGTTCGAAGGTTCTCTGCCTGCTTCAGGAGGAAGCGAAAGGAGGTCGGGTTCTCTGCCTCACCGTGTGGTGAAAAGGAGATTTTTGTACAGGCTTCTCCGCCTTGCTGTGGGAGCAAAAGGAGAGACACTTCTATTTAGTGCAATACCCGGAGGGGAGGCTCTGGGGAGTGGACGTAGGTCAAGTTGATCGAACCACTATAAAATCTGGTTTGCTTTTTCTGATTCAATTCTGCACTTTAATTTTTCCTGATATTAACTGCTTGGGTGAATATCTTTGGTTGATCTTTTTATCGTTGTTTTAATTCGTTTCCACTGCACGTTATAAAAAGATTTTTATAGTTATCGTGAAATTTTTAAATAACCAATTCACCCCCCCTCTTGGTTAGCCTCGGGACTAGTTCACTAGGGCTTAACATCCCTATCGAACTTTCAAGTGGTATCAGAGCGGGATTCAAAATTTAGGTTTAAAAACTTTTGAATTTGATCAATGGCTAACTGTAATAATCGTAATACTGCTGAAGGATATTCTATTACAAGACCACCGTTGTTTGACAATATTCCTTTTAATTTTTGGAAAACACGCATGTCTACTTTTCTATAGTCTATTGATTATCGCATGTGGATGTTAGTTAAGGATGGATACGAACCACCTTTTAGACTGATTAACAATGTGAAAACTGAACTGCCTTTTACTGATTGGACCTTTGATGATCGTGATTTAGCATAGTTAAATGCAAAATACTTGAACTGTTTCTTTTGTGCTTTAAAATCCGAAGACTATATGCGTGTTTCTACTTGTACAACGGGAAAGGAAATCTGGGATAGATTATGCATAACATACGAAGGTACAACTGAAGTCAAACAGTCTAGGTTAAACATCTTGTTACATGATTACGAACTTTTTCGCATCAAACCTAGTGAGACTATTTCAGAAATGTACACAAGATTCACTCAGATTGTTACCTCTTTGCATGTTCTAGGTAGAGAACTTACTAACTACGAAAGAGTGAACAAAATTCTAAGATGTTTGCCTACTTCTTATGATGCTAAGATTACTGTTATTACAGAATCTAAAGATTTAAATACTTACTCTATTGATAGCTTACTTGGATCACTCATTGCTTACGAGCAAGGGGTGAACCAAAGGCAACTTGATGCAGGTGAACGCAAGAAAGAGAAGACAGTGGCACTAAAGGCCAAGGATTCAGATGCTAGCTCTTCCAGGTCTGATAGCGATGATGTTGCCTTAATCACAAGGTAATTCAAAAGCTTTCTAAGGAAGAAACATAAGAACTATCAGAAGTGGAATAAGGGTAAGTCTAATAAAAATTTTAAGAGTTCATCTGAATCTATTTGTTTTGAATGCAGGAAGCCTGGACACATAAAGGCTGATTGTCTAACACTTAAAGCTCACCCAAGCAAGGAGAAGGGTGAGGAGAAACCGAAGTTCAGAAAGGACAAGAAGCGGATTCAGAAGGCGTTCTGGGCAGACTCTGCATCCGACTCTTCTGAGACTGAAGCTGAAGAGGAGGAAGCAAACTTGTGTCTTATGGCTGATGATCACCCTGGTCAGTCGGATCAGGAAGAGGTATGTGAGCTTACCTACGATCAATTATTTGAAGTTTCTGAAAGAATTCATACATCTTATAGGAAGCTTAAAAAACTCATGCTAGTTTGAAATTAGATTACTTAAAATTGCAAAAAGAGCATGATTCTATAGTTAAAGATCATTCCACACTTGATTCAAATCACATGTCTTTGCTTGATGAATTCGATGAGTTGAATAAAAAATATTCTGATTTAGTTTCTGAGCATGATTCATTGAAAACTACGCATGTGGACTTAGAAAGAGCTTTTAAAGAATTAGATACAATGGCATGTGAAGTAGAAAGTAGCAAGGGAACCTTGAAATTTGAAATTGCAAGCTTAAAGAAAGAAAATGAGTTTTTGAAAGTAAAGATCAGTGCTTTTGAAAAGAACAAAACACCGCCTACTTTTGAACAGTTTTATGCACCGCAATTTTTTGAAAAATCTGTTGTAAGCTCTTCAAAGCATGTTTCATATACATCTAGGAAGAGGCATTATCATCCATGTAGATTAGTTAACCCTTTTCCTGGTGTTAGATGTTTTTCATGTGGCATGTTAGGACATATTTCTCACACCTGCACTGTTCACCGTAGTACACATTGGGTGTGGAAACCCAAACTGCCTGTTTCACAGCACAGCACGCATGTATTGCATTCTTCATTTCATAAGAAGGAACCCTAACCTGTTTGGGTTCCTAAGACTGACGTTTGATACTTTTGTAGGTGTGCTCTCACACAAGACCTCGTGAGAGCATGTGGTACCTAGACAGCGGATGTTTTAGACATATGACTGGAGATGCAAATCAGTTCATTTCGCTGGAGGCCAGAGCTGGAGGCAAGGTTACACTTGGAGATAACACCACCAGGAAGGTGGTAAGCACAGGTATAATTGGTGATTCAAAGAACTTTATGATTGATAATGTTTTGCTTGTAGATGGACTGAAACACAACCTGTTGAGCATCAGTCAACTCTATGACAAGGGATACAGCATCAAATTCCTGCCCATTGGCTGCATTTTAAGCTTAAATGATGAAGTTGTTTTGCAGGGGCAAAGGATCAACAATGTCTACAAGCTGGATGTAAGTAGCATTAAATCTGATAATTCAATTTGCTTAAAAACTGCTGCTGATGAGTCTTGGTTATGGCATAGGAGATTGTGTCATGCTAGTATGAAAACCCTTAGGAGAGTCACCCAAAAGGACTTAGTCAGAGGTGTGCCCAAGATTAAGTTCACTAAGGATCACCTGTGTGATGCCTGTTAGTTGGGGAAGCAAGTCCAGTCCTCTTTTCACTCTGTTAAGGACATTAGCACCTCTAGACCTTTAGAAGTTCTTCACATGGACCTCTTTGGACCCATTAGCACTGCCAGCTTAGGGGGGAGAGTCTATGGTTTTGTGATTGTAGATGATTATTCGAGGTTCACTTGGGTTAAGTTTTTGTCACATAAATCTGAGTCATTTGATGAGTTTAGATCCTTCTCTACTTGGATTCAGAAGAAGTTAGGATGTGAGATTATTACCATCCATAGTGATCACGGAGGGGAGTTTGAAAATGAAAGATTTGGAAGTTTTTGTGAGGATCATGGGATTAGTCACAATTTTTCAGCTCCTAGGACCCCTCAGCAGAACGGGGTAGCTGAAAGGAAGAACAGGACCTTAGTGGAAACCGCTAGAGCCATGCTTGCCGAGTATTCACTTCCAAAATACTTTTGGGCTGAAGCGGTGAACACTGCATGTTATGTGCTGAATAGGGTGAATGTGAGAGTCAAACTGAGCAAGACACCTTATGAGATCATTAAGGGTAGAACTCCAAATCTGTCCCACCTCCATGTCTTTGGCTGTAAGGTTTTCATTCTGAACAACGGGAAGTCACCCTTAGGAAAATTTGACCCCAAATCTGATGAAGGAGTGTTCTTAGGATATTCAAGTGTGGGGAAATCTTTTAGGGTGTTCAATAGGAGGACTTTGGTGGTGGAAGAAACAACCCATGTAGTGTTTGATGAATCTGAACCTAAGGAGTCTAGATCTGAAGTAGAAGATGAAGAGATTATTGAGGCTACCCAAGGAGTTGGAAATATAAATTTGGAGGAAAGGGTAGAACCTCAAACAGAGTTGCCTAGAGATTGGAGATATTCTTCGAGTCATCCTAAAGAACTGATCTTAGGAGACCCTTCTGAAGGTGTTAGGACTAGGCATGGACTTAGGAAGGAAGTAAACCATTCTGCCTTTATCTCAATGACTGAACCCACCAACATCAATCAAGCCCTGTCGGATGAATTTTGGATTTTAGCTATGCAGGAAGAATTGAATCAATTTGTAAGGAATGATGTTTGGGAGTTAGTAGAAAGACCTAAAAATCAAAGTATTATGGGAACCAAGTGGGTCTTTAAGAATAAGATGAATGATTCTGGTGTGGTGGTGAGAAATAAGGCATGATTGGTGGCTAAGGGGTATAATCAGATAGAAGGGATTGATTTTGAGGAGACTTTTGCCCCTGTAGCTAGATTGGAAGCCATTAGAGTGCTATTAGCCTTTGCCTGTTATAAGGGATTTAAGTTGTTTCAAATGGATGTTAAGAGTGCCTTTTTAACTCGGGTAATTAAAGAAGATATTTTTGTAGAACAACCCCCAGGTTTTGAGAGTTCCCAATATCCAAGTCATGTCTATAAATTAAAAAAGGCCTTATATGGATTGAAACAGGCACCCAGAGCTTGGTGTGAGAGGCTTAGCACATTCCTGTTAGAAAGAGAGTTTGTTAAGGGGAGCGTAGACACCATCCTTTTTCTGAGGAGATTAGGAGATGACTTACTCATTGTCCAGATCTATGTTGATGATATAATTTTTGGATCTTCTGATAAATACTTATGTGAAGAGTTTTCTAAAACAATGAGTAAAGAGTTTGAGATGAGTATGATGGGAGAATTGTCCTACTTTTTGGGGTTTAGCATAAGGCAAACGGATGATGGAACCTTTCTCAATCAATCAAAATACACTAAGGACATTTTGAAGAAATATGAAATGGACAAAGCCAAGCCAATCAATACTCCCATGCCCTCCTCAGTTCAGTTAGATAAGGATTCAAATGGAAAATCTGTTGATCAGAAGAAGTATAGAGGGATAATAGGTTCAGTGCTTTACCTGACTGCTAGCAGACCTGATATCATGTTTAGTGTCTGTCTTTGTGCTAGGTTTCAGGCTGATCCTAAAGAGTCCCACCTGACTGCTGTTAAGAGAATTCTTAGATATCTTTTAGGAACCCCAAACCTAGGAATTTGGTACCCTAGGCACAGTACCTCTTTTTAGATCATTGGATATTCTGATTCTGACTTTGCGGGGTGTAGGGTGGATAGGAAGAGTACTTCTAGGACTTATCAATTTATAGGACAGTCGTTAGTCTCCTGGTCCAGTAGAAAATAGAACTCAGTTGCACTTTCCACTGCTAAAGCTGAGTACATTGCCTTAGGGAGTTGTGTGGCCCAAGTTCTTTGGTTGAAGCAGCAAGTCTTGGATTTATGAGTACCTGTTGGCACAATTTCTATTCTGTGTGATAATACTAGTGCCATCTGTATCTCTAAGAATCCAATCCAACATTCTAGGACCAAACACATTGATATTAGGCATCACTTCATTAGGGACCATATTACAAAAGGGGACATTGAGCTACACCACGTAGCAACTGAAAATCAGCTGGCTGACATATTCACTAAACCACTGGCCTTTGACTCATTCAGCATTTTGAGAACCAGATTAGGAGTGATTGATATAAATACTTGATTCTGATGACTGCTGATTTATGATTGTTATGATTGGTATTCTGATTTCTGTTAGTTAGTTTTCGTATTCTGTTTTCTGATTTCTGTTAGTTAGTTTTTGTATTTTGATTTCTGATTTCTATTAGTTAGTTTTGGTTTGATTATTTGCTTTCAGTTGATTTTATTTCTTCTGCTGATTTCTGTGTTACCCTTATTGTTAGTTTGATTTGAGTATTTACTTTGCTATGATTTTCTACCTGTTTTTATTTATTTACTGGTTCATATCTTACACTTACTGTTTTATGCTTTTCAAGATCTGATCACCGCTCACTACTTCTGGTGATCTGAATTTTGACTGGGAGTTTTTACCTTGTTTTGGTTTGGAAGCTGATAAGCAGTGATTGACTTCACTGAATCTGTTAAAGGGAAGAAACATTGATAATTGTTTCTCTTCCTCTAACTCCTTTACTGGTGTGTAGTTTCTTTTGAATAAAAATTCTTTTCAAAATTAAAATGTTAGTTTTTGAAATAGAGATTATTTTATCTTCCTACAGTAATCTGCCTCATATCAATAGTGTTTTTCAAAGTCTTGAGTCATTAGTTTGATTTTCAAAACCAAGTGATTGCATTTATCATATGTTGTATGGCTTTTGTTTTGTCAATCGTTCTTCCTTACTGCGGAGAGTCATCTCCTATGTCTGGAAGATAATCTCACAGCTGAGACTCTTTAATGATTATGAAAAGGAGAAAGCTTATAAAAGATGCGCAGTGCGCCAGATAATTTGAAAAAGAGGCATAAAATGAGCCCAAAACTGAAAAGATGAGAAATTGTCAAATTGAATACACAAAGTGTATCAAAAAATCAAAAGATGCGCAAAGCGCCAACCAATTTGAAAAAGAGGCACAAAATGAGCCCAAAACAAGCTTTCTTCCCTTTCAGATTATTAAATGTCTTAGAAAAATCTGTACGCCACTTAATATTTTCAAAAGCTTGAGTCTTGAAAATCATGATTTCTGATTTTTTACTTTGTAACACTATTATATCAGATATTTTTCTGGAACGAGGTTTGAAAGGATTTCTTTTCAAATCTAATGTCTTTTACTCTGAATCAGATTTTTGTTTTGAAAGAGGTTTGCATCGATAAGGTGCCCGGGGTCGGAGCTACGAACGTTGATTATTTCCAACCTTTTCTGGATTTCAGCGTTGTCAATCGTCCTGTCATTGTTTTTCGAATCTAAAGTCAAGGAAAAATTCTAATTTTCTAGAAGCAGCTTAATAAAAAAAAAAATACTTCTATGTGTTTTTGCGGTCAGTTTTATTCATCTTTTTGTTATTTTGATTTCATGGTTGTGTTTTCTGGATCCTGATCGATCATCTTCATCCTCCATTCTTTTCTGCTTTTCTTCCGTGTTATGTTTTTCGCTCCTCCTTTTTGTGATGTCAAAAGGGGGAGTCAGCTGTAGTCGTGTCTGTTTCTATTTTTTGAGTCATATTTTATGTATTATTTTAGCTATTAAATGAAAATTTAAAAAAT
>CM034300.1:36464802-36642799 GCA_019925795.1 Dendrobium chrysotoxum | reverse complement strand
AACCCGTTTCAGGCACAAAAGATCACGAGCAAATCAAGCCAACTCAAGATCGAGTCCAAGTGTGTCCAATGTATGATTTTTCTTTTTATTGAGTCAATTGTAATGTAACTGATCCCCTAGCTAAGTAACCTTGCACACACACATTCAGGGGGAGAGCTTGAGTGAATTAGAGTTTATGTTCAAGTTTTTGTTCAGATCGTCCTGGACGATAATCACATCGTCCTGGACGATCAGGTAAAAACAGAAACCCTAATTAGGGCGACCAAGTTAAGAGGGTCTGATTAAGAAGATCGTCCTGGACGATCTTTGGATCGTACGGGACGATATGCTCAAATCAGAAATTCTCAGCCGCCAGATCAAGTTAGGCAAGTTCATATTTTTAGATACTTGGTCTGATCGTCCTGGACGATCCAGTACAATCATGCCTAAATTAGTCTGGTAATTAAGGAAAGCAATTAATACTTGATTGATACGATCATATTGTCTTGGATGATCGCAGGATCGTCCCGGACGATCATGATCGTCTAGTGCATTTCAGCTATACGACCCGAACTGTGTTCAGGACGATTTGGGGGCTTTTTGAACTAATCGTACAGGACGATATTCATATCGTCCTGGACGATCAAGTCATTTTTGAGTCGTCCAGCACAAGTTTCTCTGGACGACCCGAACTGTCTCCTGGACGATATTCCTCGATTTACACTAATCGTCCCGGACGATCGCAGGATCGTACGGGACGATATGAATAACTTTTTGAACTAATCGTCCAGAAGAGCCAAATCGTCCAGACTGAATCAGCTGATTTTGAACTGATTGTACAGGACGATATTTCGATCGTCCTGGATGATCTAGGCCGACCAGTTGAGATTTAGGGCTGGTTTTGAGCCCTCATATAAAAGATCTTTTTCTTTGTTTAGAAAAATCTCTTTTGCCAGTTTCCTTCCCAGAGAAACCCTAGAGAGAGAGAGAGTTGGGAGAGAGAGAGAGGATCTTGTGAGGGGGAGTTAGTGAGGGATTCGCTAAGGTTGCTCCAAGCAAGGATCAGAGTCATCTTCTCCGCTCGTCGTCTTTCGTCTAGTTGGTGTTCGTCGTGGGAGGATCGTTCGCAAGAAGATCTGGGTTCTCTGCCCGCTTCAAGAGAAAGAAAAAGGAGTTCTGGGTTCTCTGCCCGCTTCAGGAGGAAGCAAAATGAGTCCAGGGTTCTCTGCCCGCTTCAGCTGGAAGCAAAAGGAGGTCGGGTTCTTTACCTCATCGTGTGGTGAAAAGGAGGTCTTGTACAAGCTTCTCCGCCTTGCTGTGGGAGCAAAAGGAGAGACAATTTCGTTTAGTGCAATACCCGGAGGGGAGGCTCCGGGGAGTGGACGTAGGTCAAGTTGACCGAACCACTATAAAATCTGATTTGCTTTTTTGATTCAGTTCTGCATTTTACTTTTTGGTATTAACTGCGTAGGTGAATATCTAAGATTGATCTTTTCGTTCTTGTTTAATTGTTTCCGCTGCTAAGTATCGAAAAGATTTTTCATTATTGTTGTGAAATTTTTAAATAACCAATTCACCCCCCCCTCTTGGTTAGCCTCGGGACTAGTTCACTTGGGCTTAATATCCCTATCGAACTTTCAAGTGGTATCAGAGCGGGATTCAAAATTTCTG
The DNA here is from genome assembly GCA_019925795.1 of Dendrobium chrysotoxum. NCBI lineage: Eukaryota > Viridiplantae > Streptophyta > Magnoliopsida > Asparagales > Orchidaceae > Dendrobium > Dendrobium chrysotoxum. The sequence goes on along the minus strand of CM034300.1, from coordinate 36,641,149 downwards.
TTTAAAAACTTTTGAATTTGATCAATGGCTAACTGTAACAATCGTAGTACTGCTGAAGGTTATTCTATTACTAGACCACCGTTGTTTGATAACATTCCTTTTCATTTTTGGTAAACACACATGTCTACTTTTCTGTAATCTATTGATTATCGTATGTGGATGTTAGTTAAGGATGGCTATGAAGCACCACATAGAATTGTTAATAGTATTAAAACTGAACTGCCCTTTGCAGATTGGACTTTTGATGATCGTGATTTAGCACAGTTAAATGCAAAATGTTTGAACTGTTTCTTTTGTGCTTTAAAATCTGAAGACTATATGCGTGTTTCAACTTGTACAACAGGAAAAGAAATCTGGGATAGATTATGTATATCATACGAAGGTACAACTGAAGTCAAACAATCTAGGTTAAATATCTTATTACATGATTACGAACTTTTTCGCATGAAACCTAGTGAGACTATTTCAGAAATGTACACAAGATTCACTCAGATTGTTACCTCTTTGCATGCTTTAGGTAGAGAACTTACTAACTACAAAAGAGTGAACAAGATTCTTAGATGCTGGCCTTCTTCATACAAAGCTAAGATTACTGCGATCACTGAATCTAAAGATTTAAATACTTACTCTATTGACAGCTTACTTGGATCACTCATTGCTTACGAGCAAGGGGTGAACCAAAGGCAACTTGATGCAGGTGAACGAAAGAAGGAGAAGACAGTGGCACTAAAGGCCAAAAATTCAGATGATAGTACTTCCGGGTCTGATAGCGATGATGTTGCCTTGATCACAAGGCAGTTCAAGAGCTTTCTAAGGAAGAAGAATAAGAATTTTCACAAGTGGAACAAAGGTAAGACCAGTAAAAATTTTAAAGGTTCATCTGAATCTGTTTGTTTTGAATGCAGGAAGCCTGGACACATTAAGGCTGATTGTCTTACACTCAAAGCTCATCCAAGCAAGGAGAAGGGTGAGGAGAAACCAAAGTTCAGAAAGGATAAGAAGCGGATTCAGAAGGCGTTCTGGGAAGACTCTGCATCCGACTCTTCTGAGACTGAAGCTGAAGAGGAGGAAACAAACTTGTGTTTGATGGCTGATGATCACCCTGGTCAGTCTGACCAGGAAGACGTATGTGAGCTTACTTACGATCAGTTATTTAAAGTTTCTGAAAAAATTCATACATCATATAGGAAGCTTAAGAAAACCCATGCTAGTTTGAAACTGGATTATTTGACTTTACAAAAGGAGCATGATGTGTTGATTAAGGATCATTCCACTATTGATAGCAATCACATGTCTTTACTAGATGAGTTTGATGAACTAAATAGAAAGCATTCTGATTTAATTATTGAGCATGATTTGTTAAAAACATCGCATGTTGAATTAGAACTTGCTTTTAAGAAAGTGAATGACATGGCATGTGATTTAGAAAGTAATGAAAGTGCAAGAACATTTGAAATTGCAAGTTTAAATAAACATATTGAGTTTTTGAAAGTGAAAATCACTGCTTTTGAAAAGAACAGTTTTATGCACCACCACCTTTTGAAAAATCTGTTGCAAGTTCATCAAAGCATATTTCATACACTTCTAAGAAGAGGCACTATCACTCACGACGTTTAGTTAATCCTTTTCCTGGTGTTAGATGTTTTTCATGTGGCATGTTAGGACATATCTCGCACACTTGCACTGTTCACCGTAGTACACATTAGGTGTGGAGACCCAAACTGCCTGTTTCACAGTACAGCACGCATGCATTGCATTCTTCTTTTCATAAGAAGGAACCCAAACCTGTTTGGGTTCCTAAGACTGATGTTTGATGATTTTGTAGGTGTGCTCTCACACAAGACCTCGTGAGAGCATGTGGTACCTGGACAGCGAATGTTCTAGGCATATGACTGGAGATGCAAATCAGTTCATTTCACTGGAAACCAGAGCTGGAGGCAAGGTTACACTTGGAGATAACACCACCAGGAAGGTGGTAGGCACATGTATAATCTGCGATTCAAAGAATTTTATGATTGACAATGTTTTGATTGTAGATGGACTGAAACACAACTTGCTAAGCATCAGTCAACTTTGTGACAAAGGATACAGCATCAAATTCCTGCCCACTGGCTGCATTTTAAGCTTAAATGATAAAGTTGTTTTGCAGGGGCAAAGGATCAACAACGTCTACAAGCTGGATGTAAGTAACATTAAATCTGAGAATTCAATTTGCTTAAAAACTGCTGCTGATGAGTCCTGGTTATGGCATAGGAGATTGTGTCATGCTAGTATGAAAACCTTTAGGAGAGTTACCCAAAAGGACTTAGTTAGAGGTGTGCCCAAGCTTAAGTTCACTAAGGATCACCTGTGTGATGCCTGTTAGTTAGGAAAGTAAGTCCAGTCCTCCTTTCACTCTGTTAAGGACATTAGCACCTCTAGACCTTTAGAAGTTCTTTATATGGACCTCTTTGGACCCATTAGCACTGCCAGCTTAGGGGGGAGAGTCTATGGGTTTGTGATTGTAGATGATTATTCGAGGTTCACTTGGGTTAAATTTTTGTCACATAAATCTGAGTCATTTGATGAGTTTAGATCTTTCTCTACTTGGATTCAGAAGAAGTTAGGATGTGAGATTATTAGCATCCATAGTGATCACAGAGGGGAGTTTGAAAATGAAAGATTTGGAAGTTTTTGTGAGGATCAAGGGATTAGTCACAATTTTTTAGCTCCTAGGACCCCTCAGCAGAACGGGGTAGCTGAAAGGAAGAACAGGACCTTAGTGGAAGCCGCTATAGCCATGCTTGCCGAGTATTCACTTCCTAAATACTTTTGGGCTAAAGCTGTGAACACTGCCTGTTATGTGCTGAATAGGGTGAATGTGAGAGTCAAACTGAACAAGACACCTTATGAGATCATTAAGGGTAGAACACCAAACCTGTCCGACCTCCATGTCTTTGGCTGTAAGGTTTTCATTCTAAACAACGGGAAGTCAACCTTAGGAAACTTTGACCCCAAATCTGATGAAGGAGTGTTCTTAGGATATTCAAGTGTGGGGAAATCCTTTAGGGTGTTCAATAAGAGGACTTTGGTGGTGGAAGAAATAACCCATATAGTGTTTGATTAATCTGATCCTAAGGAGTCTAGATCTGAAGTAAAAGATGAAGAGATTGTTGAGGTTACCCAAGGGGTTGGAAGTGCAAATCTGGAGGAAAGGGTAGAACCTCAAACCATATTGCCTAGAGATTGGAGATATTCTTCGAGTCATCCTAAAGAACTGATCTTAGGAGACCGTTCTGAAGGTGTTAGGACTAGGCATGGACTTAGGAAGGAAGTAAACTATTCTGCCTTTATCTCAATGACTGAACTCACCAACATCAATCAAGCCTTGTCGGATGAGTTTTGGATTTTAGCTTTGCAAGAAGAATTGAATCAGCTTGTAAGGAATGATGTTTGGGAGTTAGTAGAAAGACCTAGAAATTAAAGTATTGTGGGAACCAAGTGGGTCTTTAAGAATAAGATGAATGATTCTGGTGTGGTGGTGAGAAATAAGGTAAGATTGGTAGCTAAGGGGTATAATCAGATAGAAGGGATTGATTTTGAGGAGACCTTTGCCCCTGTAGCTAGATTGGAAGCCATTAGAGTGCTACTAGCCTTTACCTGTTATAAAGGATTTAAGCTGTTTCAAATGGATGTCAAGAGTGCCTTTTTGAATGGGGTAATAAAAGAGGATGTTTTTGTAGAATAACCCCCAGGTTTTGAGAGTTCCCAATATCCAAATCATATTTATAAATTAAAAAAGGCCTTATGTGGATTGAAACAGGCATCCAGAGCTTGATATGAGAGGCTTAGCACATTCCTGTTAGAAAGAGAGTTTGTTAAGGGGAGTGTTGACACCACCCTTTTTCTGAGGAGATTAGGAGATGACTTACTCATTATCCAGATTTATGTTGATGATATAATTTTTGGATCTTCTGATAAATATTTATGTCATGAGTTTTCTAAAATAATGAGTAAAGAGTTTAAGATGAGTATGATGGGAGAATTGTCCTACTTTTTGGGGTTTAGCATAAGGCAAATGAATGATGGCACCTTTCTCAATCAATCTAAATACACTAAGGACATTTTGAAGAAGTATGAAATGGACAAAGCCAAGCCAATCAATACTCCCATGACCTCCTCAGTTCAGTTAGATAAGGATTCAAGTGGAAAATCTGTTGATCAGAAGAAGTATAGAGGAATAATAGGATCACTGCTTTACCTGACTGCTAGCCGACCTGATATCATGTTTAGTGTCTGTCTTTATGCTAGGTTTCAGGCTGATCCTAAAGAGTCCCACCTGACTGTTGTTAAGAGAATTCTTAGATAACTTTTAGGGACCCCAAACCTAAGAATCTGGTACCCTAGGCATAGCACCTCTTTTGAGATCATTGGATATTCTGATTCTGACTTTGTGGGGTGTAGGGTGGATAGAAAGAGCACTTCTGGGACTTGTCAGTTCATAGGACAGTCGTTAGTCTCCTGGTCCAGTAGAAAATAGAACTCAGTTCCACTTTCCACTACTGAAGCTAGTACATTGCCTTAGGGAGTTGTGTGGCCCAAGTTCTTTGGTTAAAATAACAAGTTTTGGATTTAGGTTTACCTGTTGGCATAATTTCTATTCTGTGTGATAATACTAGTGCCATCTGCATCTCTAAGAATCCAATCCAACATTCTAGGACCAAACACATTGATATAAGGCATCACTTCATTAGGGACCATGTTACAAAAGGGGACATTGAGCTACATCATGTAGCAACTGAAAATCAGCTGGCAGACATATTCACTAAGCCACTGGCCTTTGACTCATTCAGCATTTTGAGAACCAGATTAGGAGTGATTGATATAAATGCTTGATTCTGATGACTGCTGATTTCTGAGTGCTTTGATTGGTATTCTGTTTTCTATTAGTTAGTTTTTGGTTTGATTATTTGCTTTCAGTTGATTTTATTTCTTCTGCTAATTTCTGTTTTAGCCTTACTGTTAGTTTGATTCGAGTATTTACTTTGATGTGATTTTCTACCTATTTTTATTCACTGGTTCATATCTAGCACTTACTGTTTTATGCTTTTCAAAATCTGATCACCTCTCACTACTTCTGATAATCTGAATTTCTGACTGGGAGTTTTTACCTTGTTTTGATTTGGAAGCTGGTAAGCAGTAATTGATTCCACTGAATCTGTTAAAGGGAAGAAACATTGATGATTATTTCTCTTCCTCTAACTCCTTTACTGGTGTATTATTTCTTTTAGATAAAAATCTTTTTCAAAATTAAAATATTAGTTTTTGGAATAGAGATTTGTTTTATCTTCTTACAGTAATCTACCTCATATGAATAGTGTTTTCAAAGTCTTGACTTATTGTTATGATTTTCTAAACCAAGTGATTGCACTTATCATACGACATATGGCTTTTGTTTTGTGAATTACTCTTCCTTATTGTGGAGAGCGTTTCCTATATCTAGAAGATAATTTCACAGCTAGGACTCTTTAACGATTATGAATAGAAGAAAGCTTACAAAAGATGCGCAGTGCGCCAACCAAATTGAAAAAGAGACATAAAATAAGCCCAAAACTGAAAAGATGCGAAAATGCTAAATACACAAAGTGTATCAAAAATCAAAAGATGCGCAGTGCGTCAAACAAATGGAAAAAGAGGCACAAAATGAGCCCAACCAAGCTTTCTTTCCTTTTCGATCGTTAAATATCTTAGAAAAATCCGTGCGCCACTTAATATTTTCAAAAGCTTATGTTTAAAAATCCTGATTTTTGATTTTTTTACTTTGTAACACAATTATATCAGATATTTTTCTGGAACGAGGCTTGAAAGGATCTCTTTTCAAATCTGATGTCTTTTCTTCTGAATCGAAATTTTGTTTTGAAAGAGGTTTGCATCGATAAGGTGCCCGGGGTCAGAGTTACGAAAGTTGATTTTTCCAACCATTTCTGGATTTCAGTGCTGTCAATCTTCTTCTTATTGGTTTTTGAATCTAAAATCAAGGAAAAATTTTAATTTACTCGAGCAGCTTGATCAAAAAAAAAACTTTGCTTTTGTTTGTTTTTTTTTTGTTTTGTAGTTGTTTCTCTTTTATGTTCTGTACTTAGATTTCCGTGTTCTGTTTTATCCTCCTCCTTTTTGTGATGTCAAAAGGGGGAGTCAGTTATGTTTCCTGTATTAGTTTGATTGTTAAATAAAAGTTTAGAAAAAATATTTGTTTTTTGATTTCCTAGTCATTTTTTATTTTTAAATTACTGTATAAATATTTGCCATCATCAAAAAGGGGGAGATTATTGCAAATCTGCTTTTGATGATGACAAATATGTATCTATTGTGTTTCGCTTGGCTAACCCATTTCATGCACAAAAGATCACGAGCAAATCAAGCCAACTCAAGATAGGGTCCAAGTGTGTCCAATGTATAATTTTTCTTTTTATTGAGTCAATTGTAATGTAACAAATCCCCTAGCTAAGTAACCTTGCACACACACATTCAGGGGGAGAGCTTGAGTGAATTAGAGTTTCTGTTCAAGTTTTTGTTCAGATCGTCCTAGACGATAGTCACATCATCCTGGATGATCAGGTAAAAATAGAAACCCTAATTAGGGCGACCAAGTTAAGAGGGTCTGATTAAGAAGATCATCCTGGACGATCTTTGGATCGTACGGGATGATAAGCTCGAATCAGAAATTCTTAGCCGCCAGATCAAGTTAGGCAAGTTATTATTTTTAGATACTTGGTCTGATCATCCCGGATGATACGTGTATCATCCTCGATGATCCAGTACAATCATGCCTAAATTAGTCTGGTAATTAAGGAAAGCAATTAATACTTGATTGATACGATCATATCATCCTGGACGATCGCAGGATCGTCCCGGACGATCATGATCGTCTAGTTCATTTCAGTTGTACGACCCGAACTGTGTTCAGGATGATTTGGGGGCTTTTTGAACTAATCGTACAGGATGATAAAGTCATTTTTGAGTCATCCAGCATAAGTCTCTGGACGACCCGAACTGTCTCCTGGATGATATTTCTCAATTTGCACTAATCGTCCCGGACGATCGCAGGATCGTATGGGACGATATGAACAACTTTTTGAACTAATCGTCCAGAAGAGCCAAATCGTCCAGACTGAATCAGCTGAATTTGAACTGATCGTATAGGATGATATTTCGATCGTCCTAGACGATCTAGGCCGACCAGTTGAGATTTAGGGCTGGTTTTGAGCCCTCATATAAAAGATCTTTTTCTTTGTTTAGAAAAAATCTTTTGCAAGTTTTCTTCCCAGAGAAACCCTAGAGAGAGAGAGAGAGTTGGGAGAGAGAGAGAGAGGATCTTGTGAGGGGGAGTTAGTAAGGGATTCACTATGGTTGCTCCAAGCAAGGATCAGAGTCATCTTCTCTACTTGTCGTCTTTCGTCTAGTTGGTGTTCATCATGGGAGGATCGTTCGCAAGAAGATCTGGGTTCTCTGCCCGCTTCAGGAGGAAGCAAAAGGAGTTCTGGGTTCTCTGCTCGCTTCAGGAGGAAGTAAAAGGAGTCTAGGGTTCTCTGCCCGCTTCAGGTGGAAGCAAAAGGAGGTCGGGTTATCTGCCTCACCATGTGGTGAAAAGGAGGTTCTGTACAGGCTTCTCCGCCTTGCTATGGGAGCAAAATGAGAGACACTTTTGTTTAGTGCAATACCCGGACGGGAGGCTCCGGGGAGTGGACGTAGGTCAAGTTGACCGAACCACTATAAAATCTAGTTTGTTTTTCTGATTCAGTTCTGCATTTTACTTTTTGGTATTAACTGCGTGGGTGAATATCTGAGATTGATCTTTTCATTCTTGTTTAATTGTTTCCGCTGCTAAGTATTGAAAAGATTTTTCATTATTGTTGTGAAATTTTTAAATAACCAATTCACCCCCCCACTTGGTTAGCCTCAGGACTAGTTCACTAGGGCTTAACATCCCTATCAAACTTTCATATGGTTTAGGATTTAGGGTTTAGGGTTTATTGTTTTGCGTTTAGGGTTTAGGGTTTAGGGTTTCTAGTGTTTAGGGTTTAGGGTTTTTAGGGTTTAAGGTTTAGGGATTAGGGTTTAGTGTTTAGGGTTTAGGGTTTTAGGGTTTAGGGTTTAGGGTTTATGGTTTAGGGTTTACGGTTTAGGGTTTTCAGGGTTTAGGGTTTTGGGTTTAGGGTTTAGGGTGTAGGGTTTAGTATTTTAGGGTTTAGGGTTTAGGGTTTAGGGTTTAGGGTTTACGATTTAGAGTTTAGGGTTTAGGATTTTTAGTGTTTAGGGTTTAGGGTTTAGGGTTTAGGGTTTAGGGTTTATGGTTTAGGGTCTAGGGTTTAGTGTTTAGGGTTTAAGGCTTACGGTTTTACGGCTTAGGGTTTTGGGTTTTGGGTTTGAGGTTTACGATTTAGGGTTTAGGGTTTAGTATTTAGGGTGTTGGGTTTAGGGTTTTTAGGGTTTAGGGTTTAGGGTTTAGAGTTTAGGGTTTGGGGTTTAGGAGTTAGGGTTTACGGTTTAGGGTTTAGGGTTTAGTATTTAGGGAGTAGGGTTTAGGGTTTAGGGTTTTTAGGGTTTAGGGTTTAAAGTTTAGGATTTTTAGGGTTTTGGGTTTATTTTTTAGGGTTTATGGTTTACGGTTTTGTGTTTAGTGTTTAGGGTTTAGGGTTTTTAGGATTTAAGGTTTAGGGTTTAGTGTTTAGTGTTTTAGAGTTTAGGGTTAAGGGTTTAGGGTTTAGGGATTACGGTTTAGGGTTTAGGGTTTAGGGTTTTTAGTGTATAGGGTTTAGGGTTTAGGGTTTAGAGTTTGGGGTTTACGGTTTAGGGTTTTTAGGGTTTAGGGTATAGGGTTTAAAGTTTAGGATTTTTAGGGTTTAGGGTTTAAGGGTTTAAGATTTAGGGCTCTAGGGTTTAGGGTTTAGGGTTTACGATTTCATGTTTAGGGTTTATTGTTTAGGGATTATAATTTAGCATTTAGGGTTAAGGGTTTACGGTTTTGTGTTTAGGGTTTAGGGTTTTGGGTTTTTAGTGTTTAGGGTGAGGGTTTTTAGGGTTTAAGGTTTAGGGCTTAGGGTTTAGCGTTTTGGGTTTAGAGTTTTAGGGTTTAGGGTTTAGGGTTTACGATTTAGGGTTTACGGTTTAGGGTTTTTAGGGTTTAGGGGTTTAAGGTTTAGGGTTTTAGGGTTTAGGTTTTATTGTTTACGGGTTTAGGGTTTGTAGGGTTTTAGGTTTATGATTTAGGGTTTTGGGTTTAGAGTTTAGGGTAGGGTTTAGGCTTTTAGGGTTTAGGGTTTCGATTTTAGGGTTTAGGGTTTGGGGTTTAGGGGTTAGCGTTTACGGTTTAGGGTTTAGAGTTTAGTATTAAGGGTTTAGGGTTTAGGGTTTTAAGTTTAGGATTTTTAGTGTTTAGGGTTTAGGGTTTAGGGATTATTGTTTAGGGTTTAGGGTTTAGGGTTTACGGTTTTGGGTTTGGGGTTTAGAGTTTTTAGGATTTAGGGTTTAGGGTTTAGGGTTTAGTATTTTAGAGTTTAGGGTTTAGTGTTTAGGGTTTAGGGTTTTGGGTTTAGGGTTTTTAGTGTTTAGGGTTTAGGGTTTAGGGTTTAGGGTTTAGAGTTTATTGTTTAGGGTTGAAGGTTTAGTATTTTAGTGTTTAGGGTTTAGGGCTTAGGATATAGGATTTAGGGTTTAGGGTTTAGCGTTTAGGGTTTTGGGTTTGGGGTATGACTTAGGGTATAGGGTATAGGGTTTAGGGTTTAGGATTTAGGGTTTAGGGTTTAGGGTTTAAGGTTTAGGGTTTTATGGTTTATGGTTTGGTGTTTACAGGTTTATGGTTTTTAGGATTTTGGGTTTAGGATTTATGGTTTATGGTTTAGGGTTTAGGGTTTAGGGTAGGGTATAGGCTTCTAGGGTTTAGAGCTTAGGGATTATGGTTTACAGTTTTTTAGGGTTCAGGTTTTAGTATTTTAGGTTTAGGATTTAGGGTTTAAGTTTTTTCGGGTTTAGGGTTTAGGGTTTTAGGGTTTAGGGTTTAGGGTTTGAGGTTTAGGGGTTAGGGTTTACGGTTTAGGGTTTAGGGTTTACGGTTTGGGGTTTATGGTTTAGGGTTTTTAGGGTTTAGGGTTTTTAGGATTTAGGGTTTAACATTTAAAGTTTAGGATTTTTAGGGTTTAGGGTTCAGGGTTTTTTTTAGGGTTTAGGGTTTAGGGTTTAGGGTTTAAGGTTTAGGGTTTAAGGGTTTAGGATTTAGGGCTTTAGGGTTTAGGGTTTAGAATTTATGGTTTCAAGTTTAGGGTTTACGGTTTAGGGTTTATGATTTAGGGTTTAGGGATTAGTGTTTATGGTTTAGGTTTTAGGGTTTAGGGTTTTTGGTTTTTAGTGTTTAGGGTTTAGGGTTTTTAGGGTTTTAGGGTTTAGGTTTTAGTGTTTACGGGTTTAGGGTTTGTAGGGTTTTGGGTTTACGATTTAGGGTTTAGGGTTTAGGGTTTAGGGTTTAGGGTAGGGTTTAGGCTTTTAGGGTTTAGGGTTTAGGGTTTAGGTTTTAGGGTTTAGGGTTTGGGGTTTAGGAGTTAGGGTTCACGGTTTAGGCTTTAGGGTTTAGTATTAAGGGTTTTGGGTTTTTAGGGTTCAGGGTTTAGAGTTTAAAGTTTACGATTTTTAGGGTTTAGGGTTTAGGGTTTAGGGTTTATTGTTTATGGTTTAGGGTTTAGGGTTTACGGTTTTGGGTTTGGGGTTTAGGGTTTAGGGTTTTTAGGATTTAGGGTTTAGGGTTTAGGGTTTAGGGTTTAGTGTTTTAGAGTTTAGGGTTTACGGTTTAGGGTTTACAGATTACGGTTTAGGGTTTAGGGTTTAGGGTTTAGGGTTTAGGGTTTAGGATCTATTATTTAGGGTTGAAGGTTTAGGATTTTAGTGTTTATGGTTTAGGGTTTAGGATATAGGGTTTAGGGTTTAGGGTTTAGCGTTTAGGGTTTTGGGTTTAGGGTATCTCTTAGGGTATAGGGTTTAGGGTTTAGGGTTTAGGGTTTAGGGTTTAAGGTTTAGGGTTTTAGGGTTTAGGGTTTGGTGCTTATAGGTTTATGGTTTTTAGGGTTTTGGGTTTAGGATTTATGGTTTAGGGTTTAGGGTTTAGGATTTAGGGTTTAGGGCAGGGTTTAGACTTCTAGGGTTTAGAGTTTAGGGTTGAGGGTTTGGGGTTTATGGTTTACAGTTTTTAAGGTTCAGGGTTTAGTGTTTTGGGTTTAGGATTAAGGGTTTAAATTTTTTAGGGTTTAGGGTTTAGGGTTTTTGGTTTTATGGTTTAGGGTTTGGGGTTTAGGGGTTAGGGTTTACGGTTTAGGGTTTAGGGATTAGGGTTTGGGGTTTTTAGGGTTTAGGGTTTAGGATTTAGGGCTTTAGGGTTTAGGGTTTAGGGTATACGGTTTCAAGTTTAGGGTATATGGTTTAGGGTTTATGATTTAGGATTTAGGGTTTACGGTTTATGGTTTTGCGTTTAGGGTTTAGGGTTTCGGCTTTTTAGTGTTTAGGGTTTAGGGTTTAGGGTTTAAGGTTTAGGGTTTAGGGTTTAGTGTTTAGGGTTTAGGGTTTAAGGGTTTAGGGTTTATTGTTTACGGTTTAGGGTTTATGATTTTGGGTTTTTAGGGTTTAGGGTTTAGGGTTTAAGGTTTAGGGTTTTTAGGGTTTTGGGTTTAGGATTTATGGTTTAGGGTTTAGGGCTTAGGGTAGGGTTTAGGCTTCTAGGTTTTAGAGTTTAGGGTTTAGGGTTTATGGTTTACAGTTTTTAGGGTTCGGGGTTTAGTGTTCTGGGTTTAGGATTAAGGGTTTATATTTTTTAGGGTATAGGGTTTAGGGTTTTAGGGTTTAGGGTTTAGGGTTTGAGGCTTAGGGGTTAAGGTTTAGGGTTTAGGGTTTAGGGTTTAGGGTTTAGGGTTTGGGGTTTAGAGTTTAGGGTTTTTAGGGTTTAGGGTTTTTAGGGTTTAGGGTTTAGTGTTTAAAGTTTAGAATTTTTAGGGTTTAGGGTTTAGGGTTTAGGGTTTAGGGTTTAGGGTTTAGGGTTTAGGGTTTAAGGGTTTAGGATTTAGGGCTTTAGGGTTTATAGTTTAGGGTTTACTATTTCAAGTTTAGGGTTTATGGTTTAGGGTTTATGATTTAGGATTTAGGGTTTAGAGTTTACGGTTTTGCGTTTAGGGTTTAGGGTTTTGGGTTTTTAGTGTTTAGGGTTTAGGGTTTTTAGTGTTTAGGGTTTAGGTATTTTAGGGTTTAGGGTTTAGGGTTGAGGGTTTAGTGTTTTAGAGTTTAGGGTTTAGGGTTTAGAGTTTAGAGTTTATGGTTTAGGGTTTAGGGTTTAGGGTTTTTAGTGTTCAGGGTTTAGGGTTTAGGGTTTAGGGTTTAGGGTTTATGGTTTAGGGTTTAAGGTTTAGGATTTTAGTGTTTAGGGTTTAGGGTTTAAGATATAGGGTTTAGGGTTTAGGGTTTAACATTTAGGGTTTTGGGTTTAGGGTTTGTCTTTGCGTTTAGGGTTTAGGGGTTACGGTTTAGGGTTTAGGGTTTAGGGTTTAGGGTTTAAGGTTTAGGTTTACGGTTTTTAGGGTTTAGGGTTTAGGGTTTAAAGTTTAGGATTTTTAGGGTTAGGGTTTTGGGTTTAGGGTTTAGGGTTTAGGGTTTAGGTTTTTAGGGTTTTAGGGTTTAGGATTTAGGGCTTTAGGGTTTAGGGCTTACAGTTTCAAGTTTAGGGTTTAGGGTTTAGGGTTTACTGTTTTACGTTTAAGGTTTAGGGTCTAGGGTTTTTAGTGTTCAGGGTTTAGGGCTTAGGGTTTAGGGTTTTTAGGGTTTAAGGTTTAGGGTTTAAGGTTTAGTTTTTAGGGTTTAGGGTTTTAGGGTTTAGGGTTTATGGTTTACGGTTTTTAGGGTTTAGAGTTTAGGTTTTAAGGTTTAGGGTTTTAGGGTTTAGGGTTTAGTGTTTACGGGTTTAGGGGGTTTTTAGGGTTTTGGGTTTACGATTTAGGATTTAGGGTTTAGGCTTTAGGGTTTACGGTCGGGTTTAGGCTTTTAGGGTTTAGGGTTTACGGTTTACGGTTTAGGGTTTAGGGTTTATGGTTTACAGTTTTTGGGGTTTAGGGTTCAGGGTTTAGGGTTTAGGTTTAGGATTTAGGGTTTAGGTTTTTTAGGATTTAGGGTTTAGTGTTTTAGGGTTTAGGGTTTAGGGTTTAGGGTTTGGGGTTTAGGGGTTAGGGCTTACGGTTTACGGTTTAGGGTTTAGGGTTTATGGTTTACAGTTTTTGGGGTTTAGGGTTCAGGGTTTAGGGTTTAGGTTTAGGATTTAGGGTTTAGGTTTTTTAGGATTTAGGGTTTAGTGTTTTAGGGTTTAGGGTTTAGGGTTTAGGGTTTGGGGTTTAGGGGTTAGGGTTTACTGTTTAGGGTTTAGGGTTTAGGGTTTAGGGTTTTTAGGGTTTAGGGTTTAGGATTTAGGGTTTAAGGGTTTAGGATTTAGGGCTTTAGGGTTTAGGGTTTACGGTTTCAAGTTTAGGGTTTAGGGTTTAGGGTTTATGATTTAGGATTTAGGGTTTAGGGTTTAGGGTTTAGGGTTTAGGGTTTAGGGTTTAGGGTTTAGGGTTTAGGGTTTAAGGGTTTAGGATTTAGGGCTTTAGGGTTTAGGGTTTACGGTTTCAAGTTTAGGGTTTAGGGTTTAGGGTTTATGATTTAGGATTTAGAGTTTAGGGTTTACGGTTTTGTGTTTAGGGTTTAGGGTTTAGGGTTTCTAGGGTTTATGGTTTAGGGTTTAGGGTTTTAGGGTTTAGGATTTAGGGCTTAGTGTTTAGGGGTTAGTGTGTACGGTTTTGGGTTTAGGGTTTAGGGTTTTTAGGGTTTAGAGATTAGGGTTTAGGGTTTACGGTTCAGGGTTTTAAGGGATTAGGATTTTGGGTTTAGGGTTTAGGGTTTAGGGTTTAGGATTTTTAGGCTTAAGGTTTTAGGTTTATGGTTTTTTTTTTAGTTAAAACCCTCTATAGGGGCTTCCGTATTTATTTCAAAAAGAGATTACAAGAAGTCTTTAAAGAGACTAAAGGCTCAACTAAAAAAAAGAAAATACATTAAAGAAAAGAAAATACAAAATAGAAAATAGAATCTAATGAGCCTTAGGTCTTTAACTAGATATAATAAAAATAAAATAACTAAAAATAATAAAGTCTTCAAAATCCAGCATTCTTCAATAAACTTTATAAGCCTTGCCAAATGAAAGAATATTACCCATTTCCAATTCAAGTCACCACCATCATCAAAATTTGAAAAGAAATTCTTCAAGCAAATAAAATAATAGTTAAGCATATAATTAATAAAATGCATACCAATATGTAAATTATTATGGCTCAGGATTAAAAAATCAATTTAGGAAGCAAAGAATACCAAAGATTTCAAAATAATTTTGCAATGGCAAAAACAAACCCAACCATAAATAAAGCCACTAATATCCCCATCCACCAAATAAAACCCAAATAGCACAAAAACCCATTGCCAACCTTCACAAAACCTCAAAACAACAATCAGCCATATCATCACAAAACCACAATAAACCATATCCCAAAACAACCCAGCCAACTGCTTATAAAACCGACAGGTCCAACATAAAAAAAACCAATAAACAACAAGCTAACCCATATCCCAACACCTTACAGTATTCCTGCAAAACCATAAAGCCTAGCCGAAGCCATCACCTTCCAGGTTACCAACAAAACCCCATAGCCCAGCCATCCAAAATAAATTTTTGCCAAGCAAATTATAAAGAAAAATGGCAAACATAAACTTCCAAAATAGATTTAATAATCTAAACATCTTAGCTAATATAAAATATGAGCAAAACAAGAAACAAACTCAATGTCGAATATAAGGTAATCCAGATTTATCAAGATTGATTAATCCCCTTAACAAAAAGGGAATATTATCATTATAGAATGAATTGATTAATCCCCTTAACAAAAAGGGAATATTATCATTATAGAATGAAGTAAAATGATGCAAATGAGCACCAATTTTAGCTAGAAAATCAGTCACCAAATTTCCTTCTCTCCAAATATGAGATATTCTATAATCAAGCTGTGAAAGCATTCTCTTGATATCTTTTAAAATGTAAAAGGTATCAAAATTACCAATATTATCATTAGAAATACAATTTATAACTAACAAGGCATCAACTTCTAACCATATTTTAAAATGAACAGAAGATAAGCAAATTTGAAGAGCTTTGTAAATAGCCATAAGTTCAGCAAATAATATAGAACATTTATCAATAGGTGAAGCAAAAGCCACAACTAAATTACCTTTGTCATTCCTCAAGATACCACCACATCCATAAAAACCATCACTAATCGAACCATCAGTGTTAACTTTAATACAATGAATGCTAGGTTTTCTCGAAATAACAAATTTAAACCAAAGTATATGAAGCTCCTCAAAAATATCAATACTGAACTTGTTAGCAACAAATTTAAAACCACGAAATTGCTTAGAATGAATTAAATTAACCTTATAAAGACTATTGAATTTTTCTTTAGTTCTAGCAATTATACGATTATGATTCATAGGAACATTCCTATGTTTAGCATCGTTTCTATCAATCCATAAGAACCAAATAAAAGAGATAGCAGTAACAATTTTGATATGGCCTCTAGAAGTGTTATGAAAAATGATAGTAAGAAAATGATTAAAAGATAAATCACCACTAAAATAATTAGTATTAAAGAAATTATCAAACCAAATCCAAACTTTAGCAGCAATGGGACCATTAATGAGAACATGGTTAATATCTTCTATATGATAACAACAACTGCATTTAGATGGAAGATAGAAACCTTTCTTCCAAAGAACAACATCCACAGGAATATAACCCTTAATGATTCTCCAAACCAGGATAGAATAGGATGTAGGAATGTTATTGCTCCAAATCAAATTGAAAACCATAGAACCATCTCTCTTACTTCTAATAAAATCCCAAGCAACTTTAAAAACAAAATTGCCATTATAAGATAGTTTAAAAAGAATCTGATCTTTATTTTGATTATCCAAAGTAAGATCCTTAATTTTATTCACAATATCAAAAGGAAGCAAACTAAGAAGCTCTTGCAAATCCTAATTATTGTTATGAAAAAAACTATTCACTTTTATAGTAGAATAAGAAACAGTAGAAAGAAGGGAGTCAATAGATCCTTGAAAAGTCCAGTTATCATGCCAAAAAAAAGAATTACCCGAATTAACCCCCCAAACAATTAAGGGTTCCATAATATTCTTAATTTGGCAAAGTCTTTTCCATATTAAAGAGTTACCATGCTTATAGAAACAACATAAGGGATGTTTTCCCTTACAATATTTAAAGTTCATAAATGAAGCCCAAAGATTTTCATTTTTCCTAAAATTCCACCACATTTTCATAGACGAAACAATAATAGAATCCGAGATAGACTTGCAACCTAGCCCACCTTCATTAAGAGGACCACACAATTTACTCTAAGAAGTCCAATGCATTCTGTTAACATTGTTTTTAGAACCCCAAAAAAATTTATTGAGAATCCTCTCCAATCTTAACATAGTGGCAATATTAGGTTGAACAATTTGGAACAAATGAAAAGCCATAGAATTCAGGATGCTTTTAAGAACAGTTAATCTACCACCATAAGATAAAAAATGAAATTCCCAAGAAGAAATTCTATCAATCATCTTTTGAATAATTTCATTAAAAAGATAGGATTTCTTTAAACCACTAAAAATAGGAGCACCTAAATATTTAAAAGGTAACTGTTGATGAACAAAATGAGTAATAGAAGAAATTCTATTAATTTTAGCAAGACTAAAATATTTAGAAGTAAAGAAAGAACATTTTAAAGCATTAATGGATAAACCACTCTCTAAAAAGAAATTATTAAGAAAATTTTTTATTTTCTTAACATTATTTAAACTCCCATTGCAGAATAAAATGAAATCATCAGCAAAACATAAATGAGATATAGGAAATCCATCTTTAGTATAATAATTCATGGAAGGATACTTCTCAAACATAAAATTGATGCATCTAGAAAAATATTCCATAGCTATAATAAAAAGAGAAGGAGAAAATGGATCTCCTTGCCTAATCCCATGTTTAGAATGAAAAAAACCATTAGAACCACCATTAAGCAACATTGAAAGCCAAACATTATCAATAGAATTTCTAATCAAACTTAAAAATTGATCAGAAAAACCAAAAAGAGCTAACACATTATAAATAAACTTCCAAGAAATATTATCATAGGCTTTAGAGATATCAATCTTAAATAACATGTTACCTCCCCTAACTTTAATATTGAGGTCATGAACCATTTCCTGAGCCAGAAGAATATTTTCAGAAATCAATCTCCCTTTAATAAAATAAGTTTGATTCAAAGAGATCATTCGAGGCAACATAGGTCCCAATCTTAAAGATATTATTTTGGAAGTTTATTTATTGAAAAAAAGTACATAAACTTATAGGTCTAAATTCATTCCAACTAATAGGATTATCTTTTATCTGTATCAGAATAATGGCAGAAGAAGTGAAGTACTTAAGAATAGCATTACCCTTGAAAAAATCCACAACAGCATCAATCAAATCATATTTAATAATATTCCATCAACTTTGAAAAAAATGAGAAGTATAACCATCCATACCTGCCGTAGAACTAGGATCATAGAAGTAACAACCACAAATATTTCTTTCTTTGTAGGAATAGAAGTTAAAGCAATGTTGTCTTCTACAGAGATAATTTTATCAATAAGAGAAGGATAGACTAATTGATTAACATGAACCTCATTGCAAAAAATATTAGAAAAATAATCAATAATAGATTCATGAAGAGAAGTATTAGAAATCCAATTGCCATTCTCATCTTTAATCTTATCAATATAATAGATAGATTTCTTTTTGTTAACTAAAGCATGAAAGTATTTGGTGTTCTTATCCCCTTCAGAAATATGTTTAGAAGCTGCTTTTTGCTTCCAATAGGTTTCTACTATATCTTGAAACTTAACAAGATTATCTTTAGCTATGTTTAAATCATTAAGAAAAGAGGAATCATAAATAATAAGATCCTCTGACCGACAAACCTCCTTTTCCATTTCTTTGATATTAGTAAAAATATTTTTGAAATGAGTTTTATTCCACATATTAAGGTAATGTTTCAACCTCGTTAATTTTAGCAACAATCTTACCATACCTTTCACAGAATTGTCAGGGGCCAAAACAACATTCCAATTAGCCTCAACCACATTGATAAAATTGTCATGAAGAATCCACATATTTTGAAATCTAAAAGTAGGAACACCATTAATTCTAATTTCTTTTTTAGTAGAAATAAGTAAAGGACAATGGTCAGATAAACTTCTACTAAGAAGCTCAACAGAAGTAAAAGGCTATTTATCAATCCATAAATGATTGAATAAAATTCTATCCAATCTTTGCCACCATCTATTATCACTCCAAGTATAATTAGAACCAATAAAACCAATATCAGAAATTTTACAATCCATAATCATATTGCCAAAATCTTCCATCGAATGAATATTAGGCAAAACAGACCTTTTTCTTTCATGAGCATGAAGAATAGTATTAAAATCTCCAACAACAAACCAAGGTTCATTGATAGAAGAAGAGAAAGCAAGTATTTGGGAATACAGAATTTTCCTCTCCATTCTATTACATGAAGCATAAACTAGAGATCCTTTAACAAAAGTGTTAAAATAAGAGATAGAAATATTAACAACTTGAGGAAAATCCTCGATAATATCTAAAGAAACATTTTTAGACCAAAATAACTAAATTTTATTCGAAGAATTAAAAAAGAAATGATCAAAACCCAGTAAAGTAGCAACATGTTTGATTTTCAAATTACTAATCATAGGCTCAATAATACCAAGAAACTCAATAGAATGAAGACGAAAAAGATTCCTAATTCTATTCTTTATAGAAAGAGATTCAATCCCTCTCACATTCCAAACTAAAAAATTAATCATTATTTATTAAAAGAATGAGATTTAGCTATAGACTTGAAGTTTTTAGAATTCTTAGCAGAATTCTTTTTACCATGAGTATTATAAACAGAATGAAAGATTTTATTCTTACCAACCAACTATTCAGTTTCACTAACTGAACCAGAATCCACTTCACCTTCTTCCAATTCTATGCAAGCCTTACCTTTCTCCAAAGAGATATCTTCCTTCAAAGAATTAGAAGATTTATTAAAAGTACAAACATTAGTATCCATCAGTAAACCATTATCATGATTCCTAACAGAATCATCAATCAAATTTTCTTTAATAGGAGAATCCTTATGAACAATAGGCGAACTAGTAGAAGAAACAATTTGCAAATTCCTATTGGGAAACAAAGAGAAATCAGAACAAACTTTATTTTCATCATAAAGCACTATTTCCAAATTATTCTCCTTAGAAAAAGAACTTTCATCATCCAAATTCATATTAGAAGAACTAACATTATTAGGATCTTTAAGTTCTTTTAATTCATCTTCCATAATCTTTAAATAATTATTTAAAGAATCATCATGTATCTGTTCTTTAGAAGAAGAATTAATAGGATTCTTTATTGGAGAATAATTCTTAGCATTGCCTTTCAAAGCAGGATTTAAAATAAAACAAGAATTAATATCATGTCCATGTAACTTGCAATGAGAGCAAAAAATAGGAAATTTATCAAATTTCACTGCTTGAGAATAGCCAGAAGAATCAGAACCTAGCCATATTTCTTTCGGATAATCCTTTGTAATATCAATTTCTACTAAAATTCTAGCAACCGAAGCTCTTGTTTTGTTAGCCGTAGCCTGATCGACTTGTAAGGGTCTTCCAAATAAAGAACCAATAGCTTGCAAGAACTTAATATCAAAAAAATGCATTCTCAAATTAGGTAATGATAACCAAACTGGAAAAATAGGTGATTCCGCATGAATATCAAAATCTGTTGACCACTTAAGAATTCTCATTTGACAATTTCTAGCAAAGTAAGATCTCTGCAAGAAAATTCTACTATAATCAGATTCATTAGGCAGATTAATGAAAATATGCCTCGCATCAAGAAGAGTAACCGAAAACATTCCTGTAAGATGCAGATCATCGAAGAATTTCTTAATTTATTCCATATAAGGTCTACGAAAAGAAAATTTTCTGATTAAAGCAAATTTGTATGGCTCAGCAAGTTTTTTCAAAGCTTTTTCAGAAACTAATAAGGCAGGCATACCATTAACAGATGAAGAAGAAATAGAAATTCCTAGATTATCATTAGAACAATCACCAGATAATGCCTCTTTAAAAGATTTAGGCATAATAACTTTGTTAGGTAAAATGCGTTCCACATTTTCCTCACCCTTTTCCTTACCCACCTTTGTCGAATCATATAGAGAAGATGATTTAAAATTATGCATAAGTTCAATCGAGTAGTTGAAATAAGAGAAATAGTCGTTAGACATCGATTTATCAGAAATTACAAAGATCGGAGAAGGATCTTCATAATAGAAACATTCCGTCAAAACCCTAGAAGGGTTTGACGGCATACCCAAAGAAATAGCTCTCAAAATCTCCAAGGAAAACCAAAATCGCCCTCTCTCCACTCCAAGAACTCCAAGATCGCACGCGAGCTCTAACTTTTGGTTTTAGGTTTAGGGTTTAGGGTTTAGGGTTTTAGGGTTTAGGATTTAGAGCTTAGTGTTTACAATTTACGGTTTTCGGTTTAGGGTCTATGGTTTAGGGTTTATGGTTTAGGATTTAGGGTTTACGGTTAAAGATTTCAGGTTTAGGGTTTAGGGTTTAGGGTTTTTAGGGTTTAGGGTTTAAGGTTTAGGGTTTAGGGTTTAGGATTTAGGGTTTTAGGGTTTTGGGTTTAGGGTTTACGATTTATGGTTTACGGTTTAGGGTTTAGTGTTTAGGGTTTTTAGGGTTTAGGGTTTTGAATTTAGGGTTTAGTGTTCAGGATTTAGGGTTTAGGGTTTATGGTTTAGGGTTTTGGGTTTTAGGGTTTGGGGTTTAGGACTTGGGGTTTAGGAGTTAGGGTTTACGATTTAAGGTTTAGGGTTTAAGGTTTAGGGTTTAGGGTTTTTTGGGTTTATGGTTTAGGGCTTACGCTTTAGGGTTTAGGGTTTTTAGGGTTTAGGTTTTAGGGTTTTGGGTTTAGGGTTTACGGTTTAGGGTTTTAGGGTTTAGGATTTTGGGCTTAGTGTTTAGGGGTTAGGGTTTACGGTTTTGGGTTTTTAGGGTTTAGGGTTTAGGGTATTAAGGGTTTAGGATTTAGGGTTTAGGGTTTAGGGTTTAGGGTTTGGGGTATAGGGGTTTTTTTTTTTTTGCTTAAAACCCTCTGTAGGGGCCTTCGCGTTTATTAAAAAAAGGATTACAAAAGTCCTTAAAAAGGACTAAAGGCTCATATAAAGTGCTCCAGAGAGCTACAAGAGAAAAAAGAAAAAAAACCTAAAGAGCCAAAAGTCCTAAACTAATTACACTGAGCAAAAATAAAAAGGAAACCCCCAAAAAAGAAGTCCAACCAGTCCAGGAAAATCACAATCAACATCTCCAAGCACCATTCCTCCAATTTGAATTAAGTGACTTTATCCAAAATATCAAACATCCCAATGAAGAAGATAACCAAATTAAACTGCAAACCTGCAAACAACTTAAACAAAAGCAAAGAAAATATCATGGTAACATAAAATGAATAAAAAAGAAATAAACCAAGTTTGCTTAATGATTGAGTAAATTGGCTCAGAAAAGTATAGTATCATATAATCATTTATGGAAGAAAGATAATACCAAATTTCTCCAAGAAATGGCAAGAGAGAAAAACACCTAAACAGATCCACAATAACCCACACCCAAGAATAACCACATAAAACAGTCACCACTAAAAACCACCAACCAAGTAATAAACCCTTCACAACCCAACCTGTACCATAGCTAAAACTCCACAACATCCAAACCAAGAAAACAACAATAACCATAAACCAGCACAAGAGAATGCCCACAACCAACCCAGCAATAACAAACTGAAAAATAGCCAACAAGGTAGCATCCTCATAACCCGTCAATAAGAGCTTCGCCAAAAAAGCCCATAGGAACCAGCCGCCAACAAACCCCCCAAACTTGACAAATACCATTAACTTAAATAAATGGTATAAAAATTCTTCCATAAAAAGATTAAGGAAATCAACATCATTGCAAATCTCAAACAAAAACCAAAAACACAAGCAAATATGGAGCATAATAATTACTTGGAACGAATATAAGGAAGATCAATTTTATCCAAATTAATCATACCTCTCAACAAGAAGGGAATATCAGAATAAGAGAAGATTTGAAAATGCTGTAATTCAGTACCCATTTTAGCCAGAAAATCAGCACAAGAGTTACCTTCTCTCCAAATATGAGAAATCTTAAAATCAAGATGAGATAACATTCTTTTAATGTCTTTAAGAATATAGTAATTATCAAAATTACCAAATCTATTATGAAGAATAAATTGAATAACTAAAAGAGCATCAATTTCAATCCAAATTCTAAAGAAACCTTTAGATAAACAAATCTGAAGGGATTTGTAAAGAGCCATGAATTCAGCAGAAATAGCATTAGAATTCCTTAAAGGAGAAGCAAAAGCAAGAATCATGATACCTTTATAGTCTCTAAAAATACCACCATAACCATATTTTTCCTTAAAAATAGAGCCATCAGTATTCACTTTAATGAAATTCTCAAGAGGTTTCTTCCAAATGACAAAAGTAAAGCAGATATCCTTGCAATTTTCCATAAAATTGTTGTTTAACTTTTTGATAACAAATTTGCATCCACGAAACTAAAAATTTTTAATTAAATCAGCCTTATAAAGGCAGTTAATCTTATCCAAAGTTCTAACAATAATCCTTTTATGGTTCATAGGCACATTTCTATGCTTAGCATGATTACGGTCCACCCGAATGAACCAAATAAGACACACAACCATAACAATTTTGATATGACCTCTAGAAGAATTAGGAGAAATAACAGTGAACCAATGATTAAAAGTGAAGTGGCCCGAAAAATTATGGGTATTAAAAAAAGAATCATACCAAAGCCAAACTCTAGCAGCAATAGACCCATTAACAAAAATATGATTAATATTCTCAATATAAAAACATCAAAAGCATTTAGAAGGAAGGTAAAAACCTTTATTCCATAAAATAGAGTCAACAGGGATAAACTTCTTAAGAATTCTCAATAAGAAGTAGGAATATTGTTACTCCAAATTTTCTCAAACACCATAGCTTTATCAGATTTTTCCCTAATAAAATTCCAAGCATCTTTAAAAATAAAACTACCATTGTAAGAAAGCTTAAAAATAATTTGATCAGACTTCTCATTATCAATGGTGAAATTTTTAATTTTACGAGCAATATCCATAGGGACCAAATCCAACAGAGCATCAAAGTTCCAAACATTATTAATATAAAAACTGTTAACTCTAATAGACAAAATAGAAGTGATATTTAAAATATTATCAATAGATTTATCCATCAACAGCTGTCTTGCTAGAAAAAAGAATTACCATAATTAAGACCCCAACATATGAGGGATTCCATCTTGTAACTAATGCCACATAACCTCTTCCATGTCAAAGAATTACCATGTTTATAAAAATAGCATAAAGGTGTTTCCCAAAACAATATTTAGAGCGCATGAAAGAAGCCCAAAGACTAATATTTTTCCTAAAATTCCACCACATCTTTAAACAAGAAGTAGTAATAGAGTCAGATATGGTTTTGCACCCTAAACCACCCTCATTTAAAGGGCCACAAAGCTTATTCTAAGAGGTCCAGTGCATACGGTCAACATTAGAACGAGAACCCCAAAAAAACTTATTAAGAATTCTTTCCATATGCAACACAGTAGCCATATTCGGCTTAACAACTTGAAAAAGTTGAAACGACATCGAATTGAGAGTACTTTTAAGCACAGTTAATCTACCAGTTAGGGGTTTGGGGGTTTGGTTTGGGTTTGGGGTTTGGGTTTGGGTTTGGGTTTGGGTTTGGGGTTTGGGTTTGGGTTTGGGGTTTGGGGTTTGGGGGTTTGGTTTGGGGTTTGGGGTTTGGGTTTGGGCATGGGTTTGGGGTTTGGGGTTTGGGGGTTTGGGGTTTGGGTTTGGGTTTGGGGTTTGGGTTTGGTTTTGGGGTTTGGGTTTGGGTTTGGGTTTTGGTTTGGGTTTGGGTTTGGGGTTTGGGGGTATGGGGGGTTTGGGGTTTAGTTTTGGGTTTGGGTTTGGTTTGGGTTTGGGGTTTGGGGTTTATTTGGGGGTTTGGGTTTGGGTTAGGAGTTTGGGTTTGGGTTTGGGTTTCGGGTTTGGGTTTCGGGTTTAAGGTTTGGGTTTGTTTGGGTTTGGGGTTTGGGTTTAGGTTTGGGTTTGGCGGTTTGGGTTTGGGTTTGGGTTTGGGTTTGGGGTTTCGGGTTTGGGGTTTGGGGGTTTGGGATTGGGTTTGGGTTTGGGTTTGGGGGGTTTGCGGTTTGGGTTTGGGTTTGGGGGGTTTGCGGTTTGGGTTTGGGTTTGGGTTTGGGGGGTTTGGGTTTGGGTTTGGGGTTTGGGTTTGGATTGGTTTGAGGGTTTGGTTTGGGGTTTAGGGTTTGGGTTTGGGTTTGGGGGGGTTTGGGTTTGGGGTTTGGGGGTTTGGGTTTGGGTTTGACGGTTTGGGTTTCAGGGGTTTGGGGTTTAGGGTTTGGGTTTGGGGTTTGGTTTGGAGTGTGGGTTTGGGTTTGGGTTTGGTTTGGGATTTGGGTTTTGGTTTGGGGTTTGGATTTAGGTTTGGGTTTGGGTTTGGGTTTGGGTTTGGGTTTGTTTTGGGTTAGTTTGGGGTTTGGGGTTTGGGGTTTGGGTTTGGGGTTTGGGGTTTGGGGTTTGGGGGTTTGGGTTTGGGTTTGGGTTTTGTGGTTTGGGGTTTGGGGTTTGGGGTTTGGGTTTGGGGGGTTTGGGGTTTAGGGTTTGGGTTTGTGTTTGGGGTTTGGGTTTGGGTTTGGGGTTTGGGGTTTGGGGGTTTGGTTTGGGTTTGGTGGTTTGGGTTTGGTTTGGGGTTAGGGGTTTGGGGGTTTGGGGTTGGGTTTGGGTTTGGGGGTTTGGGCGGTTTGGGTTTGGGTTTGGGTTTGGGGTTGTTGGGTTTGGTTTGGGTTGTTTGGGTTTGGGGGTTTTGGTTTGGGTTTGGGTTTTGTTTGGGGTTTAGGGTTCTTGGGTTTAGGGTTTAGGGTTTAGGGTTTTGTTTAGGGTTTCGAGTTTAGGGTTTAATGCTTAGGGTTTTTAGGGTTTAGGGTTTTTGGTTTAGGATTTAGGATTTTGGGTTTTAGGGTTTAGGGTTTAGTGTTTTGGGTTTAAGAGTTTAGGGTTTTGGGTTTAGGGTTTAGGGTTTACGGTTTACGATTTGTAGGTTTAGGGTTTTTGGGGTTTGAGGTTTAGGGTTTAGGGTAGGTTTTAGGGTTTAGGGTTTAGGGTTTACAATTTAGGGATTAGGGTTTAGGGCTTAGGGTTCTAGGGTTTTGGGTTTAGGGTTTAGGGTTTATGGTTTATGGTTTAGGGTTTAGGGTTTAGGGTTTAGGGTTTAGGGCTTAGGGTTCTAGGGTTTTGGGTTTTCGATTTAGGGTCTATGGTTTAGGGTTTAGGGTTTAGGGTTTAGGGTTTAGGGCTTACAGTTTAGGATTTAGGGTTTAGGGTTTATGGTTTTTAGAGTTTAGGGTGTAGGGTTTAGGGTTTAGGGTTTAGGGTTTTGGGGTTTTAGGGTTTATGGTTTAGGGTTGTTATGGTTTAGGGTTTTAGAGTTTAGGGTTTAGGGTTTATGGTTGATAGTTTAGGGTTTAGGATTTGGGGTTTTTAGTGTTTAGGGTTTAGGGTTTACGATTTAGGGTTCTAGGGTTTAGGGTTTAGGGTTTACGATTTATGGTTTACGATTTAGGGTTTAGTGTTTAGGGTTTTTAGGGTTTAGGGTTTTGGGTTTACGGTTAAGGGTTTAGGATTTAGGGTTTTGGGTTTTTAGGGTTTAGGGCTAAGGGTTTAGTGTTTTATGGTTTAGGGTTTAGGGCATGGGGTTTAGGAGTTAAGGTTTACGGTTTAAGGGTTAGGGTTTAGGGTTTTAAGGGTTTAGTATTTAGGGTTTAAGGTTTACGCTTTAGGATTTAAGGTTTTTAGGGTTTAGGTTTTAGGGTTTGGGGTTTAGGGTTTATGGTTTAGGGTTTTAGGATTTAGGATTTTGGGCTTAGCGTTTAGGGGTTAGGGTTTACGGTTTTGGCTTTAGGGTTTAGGGTTTTTAGGGTTTAGGGTTTAGAATTTAGGATTTAGGGTTTTGGGTTTAGAGTTTAGAGTTTAGGGTTTGGGTTTTAGGGTTTTAGGGTTTAGGGTTTATGGTTTGGTTTAGGGTTTCGGGTTTAGGGTTTAAGGTTTAGGGTTTTTAGGGTTTAGGGTTTAGAGTTTTGGGTTTAGGGTTTTCGGTTTAGGATTTAGGATTTAGGGTTTTTAGGGTTTAGGGTTTAGAGTTTAGGGTTTAAGAGTTTAGGGTTTTGGGTTTAGGGTTTAAGGTTTAGGGTTTACGGTTTGCGGTTTAGGGTTTTTGGGGTTTAGGGTTTTGGGTTTAGGGTAGGGTTTAGGGTTTAGCATTTAGGGTTTAAGGCTTAGGGTTTCTATGGTTTAGGGTTTAAAGTTTTAAAGTTTAGGGTTTAGGGTTTTGGGTTTAGGGTTTAGTGTTTAGGGTTTAGGGTTTTTAGTGTTTAGGGTTTAGGGTTTACGATTTAGGATTCTAGGGTTTAGGGTTTAGGGTTTACGCTTTAGGGTTTTAGGTTTTTAGGGTTTAGGTTTTAGGGTTTTGGGTTTAGGGTTTACGGTTTAGGGTTTTAGGGTTTAGGATTTTGGGCTTAGCGTTTAGGGGTTAGGGTTTATGATTTTGGCTTTAGGGTTTAGGGTTTTTAGGGTTTAGGGTTTAGGGTTTAGGGTTTAGGGTTTAGATTTTAGAGTTTAGGGTTTGGGGTTTAGGGTTTTAGGGTTTAGGGTTTAGGGTTTATGGTTTAGTTTAGGGTTTCGGGTTTAGGGTTGAAGGTTTAAGGTTTTTAGGGTTTAGGGTTTAGAGTTTAGGTTTTAGGGTTTTCAGTTTAGGATTTAGGATTTAGGGTTTTTAGGGTTTAGAGTTTAGAGTTTAGGGTTTAAGAGTTTAGGGTTTTGGGTTTAGGGTTCAAGGTTTAGGGTTTACAGTTTGCGGTTTAGGGTTTTTGGGGTTTAGGGTTTTGGGCTTAGGGTAGCGTTTAGGGTTTAGCATTTAGGGTTTAAGGCTTAGGGTTTCTAGGGTTTAGGGTTTAAAGTTTTAGAGTTTAGAGTTTAGATTTTTGGGTTTAGGGTTTACGATTTAAGGTTTAGGGTTTAGGGTTTGGGGTTTTTAGTGTTTAGGGTTTAGGGTTTACGATTTAGGTTTCAAGGGTTTAGGGTTTAGGGTTTACAATTTAAAGTTTATGGTTTAGCGTTTAGTGTTTAGGGTTTTCAAGGTTTAGGGTTTTGGGTTTAGGGTTTAGGGTTCAGGAATTAGGGTTTAGGGTTTTTAATGTTTAGGGTTTAGGGTTTTGGGTTTTGGGTTTTGGGTTTTTAAGGTTTAGGGTTTAGAGTTTTAGGGTATAGGGTATAGGGTTTAGGGTTTAGGGTTTAGGGTTTAGGGTTTAAGGTTTAGGGTTTTAGGGTTTAGGGTTTAGGGTTTACGGTTTAGGGTTTAGGGTTTAGGATGAGCAAAGTAACATGCATACCTGCCAACAACTAAACAAAAGAAATGAGAAAACATAAAAACAAAAAAATAATAAAAGAGAAAGAAATCAAGCTTGAGTAATGTTTGAGGATTTGAGTAAATTGGCTCAGAGTAATAAAGTCTCAGATAATCATTTATGGAAGAACTAAAATACCTGAGATCTCCAAAAAATGGCAAAAGAAAACAGCACTTAATCAGAACCCACAACAACTCCCACCAAAATAGATATATAGAAAACACCCATCTCCAACATTCACCACCAAAGCACCAAAACACTCACCATCCAGCAAACACCACATCAAGAACTAAGCAACACCACCATCACCATAACACCAACAACCAAAATCCTCCACCATAGCAGGTCCAACAACCAACCAGCAACATCAGAACAAACAACCCAAAGAAAAGCCAACAAAGGAGCACCCTCACAACCCGACAACAAGAGCTCCTCCAAAAAACCCCACAGAAACCAGCAACCAACAAAACCACCAATCCTAATAAACAACAAAACCATTAACTCAGAGAAATGGCAAAAGAATCCTTCCATAAAAGATTAAAAGAAACCAACATCATTGCCATGCTCAAACAAAAACCCAAACCACAAGAAAAATGGAGCATGCTAATAACTTTTAACGAATATAAGGAAGACCCGCTTTGTCAAGATTAATAAGGCCTCTTAGCAAAAAAGGAATATCGAAACTAGAGAAAACAGAAAACAGCTGCAACTTAGCTCCCATTTTAGCCAAAAATTCTGCACAAGAGTTACCTTCTCTCCGAATATGAGAAATCTTAAAATCTAAATGAGAAAGCATTCTTTTAATGTCTTTAATGACATAATAGTTATCATAATTACCAAAATTATTGTGTAAGATAAATTGAATAACTAAAAGAGCATCAACTTCAATCCAAACTCTAAAAAACCCTTTAGAAAAACAAATCTGTAGAGCTCTATGAATAGCCATAAATTTAGCACCAATAGCATTACAACTAGACATGGGGGAAGCAAAAGCAAGAGTCATATTCCCTTTATAATCTCGAAAAATGCCACCAAAACCAGAATTATCCTTGTTCATAGAATCGTCCATATTAACCTTACTGAAATTTTTAATAGGTTTTTTCCAAATAACAAATTTAAAACAAACCTCATTAAAGTTATCCAACAGATTGTTGTTTAACTTCTTCATAACAAACTTACAACCACGGAATTGGAATTTCATGATTAAACCAGCCTTAAATAAATAATTTATATTATCCAAAGTTCTAGTAATAATCCTCTTATGGTTCATAGGAATATTCCTATACTTAGCATCATTCTTATCCATCCAAATGAACTAAATAAGACAAAAAACCATGATAATTTTAATATGTCCTTTTGAATTTTTGTGAAAAATAACAGTGAGAAAATGATTAAAAGTCAAGTGGCCAGTAAAACAATTAGTGTTAAAAAATTATCATACCAAAGCCAAACTCTAGCAGCTATAGAACCATTAACAAACACATGATTAATATTTTCAATATGAAAACATCATTGACACTTAGAAGGAATGTAAAATCCTTTATTCCAAAGAATAGGGTCAACAGGAATAAATCTCTTTAAAATTCTCCAAACCAGAATAGAGTAAGAAGTAGGTATATTATTGCTCCAGATTTTCTCACACAGCAGTTTTATCAGCTTTTTCCCTAATAAAATTCCAAGCATCTTTAAAAATGAAACTACCATTATAAGAAAGTTTAAAAAGAATTTGATCATTCTTCTCACTATCCATAGTTAAATCTTTAATTTTAAGAACAATATCCATAGGAACTAAATTCAGCAAAGCATCCAAATTCCAAGCATTATTAATATAAAAACTGTGAACTTTAATAGAAGAGAGAGAGAAGGTATTAAGAAAATTGTCAATAGATTTCTCCATAAGCCAATTATCTTACAAAAATAAGAGTTACCAGAATTAAGACCCCAGCCAATAAAAGACTCCATCTTATGCTTAATAGAGCATAATCTCTTCCAAATAGGAGAATCACCATATTTTAAAAACAATATAAAGGATGTTTACCATGATAATACTTAGAATGTAAAAAAGAAGCCCAAAGACTATTCTTTTTCCTAAAGATCCACCACATTTTTAATGAAGAAACATTAATAGAATCAGATAGAGATTTACAACCTAATCCACCTACATTTAAAGGCCCACAATGTTTATTCCAGGAAGTCCAATGCATTCTATTCACATTAGATCTAGAACCCCAAAAAAATTTGTTAAGAATCCTTTCCATTCTCAAGACAGTAGCTACATTCGGCTTAATAATTTGAAATAAATGAAAAGCCATAGAGTTAAGAGTGCTTTTAAGGATAGTAAGTTTACCATAATAAGATAAAAAATGATGCTCCCAAGATGAGATATTGTTGCACATTTTTTGAATAATTTCATCAAAAAGATGATACTTCTTCAAACCTTTATAAATTGGAGCACCAAGGTATTTAAAAGGAAAATTTTGATGAGATAATTTAGTTAAATCAGAAATTCTAATTATCTTAGACAAAGTAATAGATTTAGAGGTGAAAAAAGAGCTCTTAGAATCATTAATAGCTAAGCCACAGTCCAAATAGAAGTAATCCAGGAATTTTTTAATTTTCTTAATATGATGAATGCTACCATTACAAAAAATTATGAAGTCATCAACAAAACACAAATGAGATATGGGAAATCCATCTTTGGTTATAAAATGCATATTAGGATAATGCTCAAAAATAGCATTAATAAATCTAGAAAAATATTCCATAGCAATAATAAAAAGGGAAGGAGATAATGGATCTCCTAGCCTAAGCCCTTGAGAGGAATGAAAGAAACCAGTAGAAACACCATTGATGAAAATAGAAAACCAAGCATTATCCACCAGATTTTGAACAAGAGTAATAAATTTATCAGAAAATCCAAAAAGGGATAGCACTTTGTATAAAAAATTCCAAGATAGAGTGTCATAGGCTTTAAAAATATCAATTTTAAATAACATATTACCACCTCTAACTTTCAAATCAAGATCATGCACAAGTTCTTAAGTAAAATGTTATCGGATATTAGTATACCCTTAACAAATGCAGTTTGGTTTAAAGAAATAAGAATAGGTAACAAAGGTCCCAATCTTATGGCAATAATCTTAGAAATAAGTGTATTGAAACAAGTACATAAACTGATAGGTCTAAAATCATCCCACCTTTCAGGATTAACTTTCTTAGGAATCAAAGCAATAGCAGTAGAAGTAAAGTATTTAGGAATAGCATTAGCATTAAAAAAATCCAAAACAGCATCAATTAAATCCTTCTTAATAATAAGCCAATAGTTTTGGAAAAAAAGAGAAGTATAGCCCTCAGTACCAGCCGTAGCTTCACCATTAATGGACATCAAAGCTGAAAAAATCTCATTCTCCAAAGGATTACAAGTAAGGGAAATATTGTCCTCAATAGAAATAATGCTTTCAATAAGATTAGAAAAAGATAAATACTGAACATTGACCTTACTACAAAGAATATTAGAGAAACGAGAAATAGTAGAATCAAAAAGCATAGAATCCGAAATCCATTCTCCATTGTCATCCTTAATTTTTTTAATATAATTAATAGATTTCTTTTTGTTGACTAAAGCATGAAAATATTTAGTATTCCTATCCCCTTCAAAAATATGATGAGACGAAGCTTTTTGTTTCCAAAAATTTTCTTCCATATCCTAAAATTTAATAAGCTAATCTTTGGCTATATTCAAATCATTTAAAAAAATAGAATCAGTCATGGCTAAATTCTCAAGCTCACAAAACTTCTTTCACATCTCTTTAATGTTAGCAAAAATATTTTTAAAATGATGCTTATTCCACCAGTTAAGATAATGCTTAAGTCTTTTTAACTTGAGCCAAAATCTAGTCATGCCTTTAATAGAGTTAGTAGGAACAAGAGAAGCATTCCAATTAGCTTCCACCGCATTAAGAAAATTAGGATGTTGAATCCACATATTCTGAAATCTAAATGAAGGAATAGAATTACAAACATTATTCTCCTTTTTTATAGAAATCAATAAAGGGCAATGATCAGATAAGCTCCTACTAAGATGTTCAACTAAAGTAACCGACCATTTAGAAATCCAAAAATGATTAAATATAACTCTATCAAGACGTTTCCATAATCTACGATTATTCCAAGTAAAATTCGATCCAAGATAACCAATATCAACAAGATTACAATCAATGATCATATTAGAAAAATCTTCCATGGAATGCAATTAGGGGAATTACCACCATTTCTCTCATTAGCATGGAGAATAGTATTGAAATCTCCACCAACAAACCCAGGGTCACTAATTTTAGAAGAAAAAGAAACAATCTGATCCCAAAGGATCCTCCTCTCCAACCTAATACATGAAGCATAAACTATAGAACCTTTAACAAAAACATCAAAATAAGAAATAGAAACATTAAAAACTTGAGAAAAATCCTCAATAATATTCAAAGTAACATTCCTAGACCAAAATAACCAAATTTTATTAGAAGAGTTAAAGGAAAAATGCTAAAAACCCAACATTTTGGCAACATGAGAAATTTTAGCATTGTTAACCATAGGTTCTGTAATGGTTAAGAATTCAATAGAATGAATACGACATAAATTTCTAATTCTGTTTTTGATAGAAAGAGAACCAATACCTCTCACATTCCATAATAAAAAAGTAATCATTATTTATGAAAAGAATTGGATTTTGTTATGGACTTGGCCTTACTGAACTCCTTTCCTTTTTTATTCTTCCCTCTCGTATTATAAATAGAATTCCAAATCTTATTCTTCCCAACTAACAATTCTGTTTCACTTAGAGCACCCAAATAAAATTCACCTTCCTCCAATTCTTTATTCGCACCAACTTATCAGAAGAATTACCATCATTACCAGAAGAAGAAGTCTTATTTAAAGCACAAGAATTGCTTTCCAAATAAAAAACTTTCTCAGGTTTTTGCAAATAATCCACAGCAGATAAATCTTCTTTAGAAGAAGAAGAAGAATTAACAACAACATATTCAAAATCTTTAGTAGGAACAGAATCATCAAAAAGAATAGCATTATTAAAAGCCACCTTTTCATCATACAAAACAATATCCAAATTCACCTCCTTCGGAAAAGAACTTAAATCATCCTTATCCATGTTAGATTCACTAACAATTTTAGGATCTTTAAGTTCTTTTAAATCAGCTTCCAGATTCTCTAAATATTCATTTAAAGAATTAGCAAGTATATGTTATTTAATAGGAGAATTTGGAGTATTAGTATTACTAACTGAAACAGGATGTGTAATAGGACTACGATGCACAATGTTTTCTTTCAAATGAGGATTTAGAACAAAATAATTATTCAAATTATGTCCATGTAACTTGCAATGAGAATGAAAAACCAGAAATTTATCAAATTCCACCTTTTGAGAGCAACCAAATGTTTCAGAACCTAACCAAATTTCTTTAGGATTTCCATTTGTAATATCAATTTCAACTAATATTCTACCAATAGATGGCCTAGACTTATTAGCAGTTGCTTGATCCACTTGAAGTGGTCTCCCAAACAAAGAACTAATCGCTTGCAATATTTTAATATCAAAAAAATGCATTCTCAAATTTGCTAAAGATAACCAAACAGGACAAATAGGAGATTCTGCATGAATATCAAAATCCGTAGACCATTTCAGAAGACGTAGTTGGCAATTTCTAATGAAATAAGTTCTTCTCAAGAAAACTCTACTATAATCTAACTCATTAGAAAGATTAATAAAAACATGTCTAGCATCAAGAAGGGAGACCGAAAATAATCCTGTAAAATGCAAGCTATGAAAAAACTTTCTTATTTCTTCCATGTAGGGTCTGCAAAATAAAAATTTACCAACTAAAGCAAATTTATACGGCTCAACAAGTTTCCTTATATCATTTTCAGAGACTAACACCGCAGGCATACCATTAACAGAAGAAGAAGAAATAGAAATAACAGAATTTTTAATATTATCTGTTCTCGATAATGCTTCTTTAAATGATTTAGGAAACGAAACCTTCTTAGTGAAATTCGGTAAGACCTTTGAAACTCTGTTACGATCCATTTTCATTTCATCCCTTAAGGATGATTTCAAACCTTCCATTATCTCATACGAGTGATTAAAACAAGAAAAATAATCTTTATCCATAGATAAATCTCTATTCAGAAAGATTCGAGACAAATCTTCCTCATCGTGAGCCTCCATCGAAACCCTAGAAGGGCTTGACGACATAACCAAAAAATAATCAAAATGAAAAAATCGAAAGGATAATGAGAAAGAAACACCAAACCGATCAATACTCTAAAGAACTTCTCTCAAATCTAGAAGAAAAATGCAAATCGCTCTCAAATCACCCAAGAAAGCTCCAAGAACACACTCCAGATCGCGGCTCCCCTCCCAGGGTTTTCAGGTCTAGATCAGTCTAGGTCTATCTAGGTCTAGATCAGTCTAGGTCTATCTTGGTCTAGGTCTAGGTCTAGGTCTACGTCTAGGTCTAGGTCTAGGTCTAGGTCTTGGTCTAGGTCTTGGTCTAGGTCCAGGTCTAGGTCTAGGTCAAGTCTAGTCTAGGTCTCGGTCTAGGTCTAGGACTAGGTCTAGGTCTAGGTCTAGGTCTTGGTCTAGGTCTAGGTCTAGGTCTAGGTCTAGTTCTAGGTCTAGGTTTTGGTCTAGGTCTAGGTCTAGGTATAGGTCTAGGTCTAGGTCTAGGTCTAAATCTAGGTCTAGGTCTAACGTAGGGTTTAAAATCTAGGGTATAGGGTTTAGGTTAAAGGGTTTAAGGTTTAGTCTAGGTCTAGGTCTAGTCTAGGTCTAGGTCTAGGTCTTGAAAGTTCGATAGGGATGTTAAGCCCTTAAGAACTAGTCCCGAGGCTAACCAAGAGGGGGGGTGAATTGGATATTTAAAAATTCAAGAGCAAAAGTAAAAAATCTTTTTGATGATTTATAGCAAAAATAAGTAAAACAATCAAACGAAAAGATAAAACACAAATTTCACCCAAGCAGATAATCACAGTAAAATAAAGTGTGGAAAATAATCAGAAAGAACACACCAGATTTATAGTGGTTCGGTCAAACCTGACCTACATCCACTCCTCGGAGGCACCCTCCAAGCATTGCACTAAACCTTTAGTGACTCTCCTTTAGCCCCCACAGCTAGGTGGAGAAGCCCTTACAAAATCACTTCCACCTTCCCCGGTGCAGCGGAGTAGCCGGGTCCTTTGACACTAAAGAGATCTTCTTCTTCCCAAAACTCCCCTCGAGATGACCCTTGAATTCGATGGTACTTACGTGCAAGCTTGCCGGAGCAACTGTGTGAACCCCCTCACACTCCCTCGAGAATCCCCCTTCCTAGGCTCTTTTCCCTCTCAAACTCCACCCTTTCCTCTCTCCCTTTCAAGCTCTCTCTTTAAGTTTTTTCCAAAAGAATGAAGCCTCAATGGCTCCCAAAGACACCTATCAAGTTCCTTGAGAAAGCCTAAAAGGAGAGCTCCAAAATCCCTTCTAAATCAGTTCTGATGGCAAAGATCATCTAGGTCGATCGCTAGATCTTCTAGGACGATGTGCTCCAAAAGTCGACTTCAGAAAACCCTAAAAACTCAATTCTGTAGCAAACAATCATCTAGGTCGATCGCAGGATCATCCAGGACGATGTGCATGAAAGTTCGATAGGGATGTTAAGCCCTAGTGAACTAGTCCCGAGGCTAACCAAGAGGGGGGTCAATTTGGTTATTTAAAAATTTCACGATAATAATGAAAATCTTTTCAATTCTTAGCAGCGGAAACAAATAAACAAGAACGAAAAGATCAATCACTGATATTCACCCAAGCAGTTATTATCAGAAAAGAAAAATGCAAAACAGAATCAGAAAAAGCAAACCAGATTTTATAGTGGTTCGGTCAACTTGACCTACGTCCACTCCCCGGAGCCTCCCCTCCGGGTATTGCACTAAACAAAAGTGTCTCTCCTTTTGCTCCCACAGCAAGGCGGAGAAGCCTATACAAAACCTCCTTTTCACCACACGGTGAGGCAGAGAACCCGACCTCCTTTTGCTTCCACCTGAAGCGGGCAGAGAACCCTGGACTCCTTTTGCTTCCTCCTGAAGCGGGCAGAGAACCCAGACTCCTTTTGCTTCCACCTGAAGCGGGCAGAGAACCCGGATCTTCTTGCGAACGATCCTCCCACGACGAACACCAACTAGACAAAAGATGACGAGCGGAGAAGATGACTCTGATCCTTGCTTCGAGCAACCTTAGTGAATCCCTCACTAACTCCCCCTCACAAGATCCTCTCTCTCTCTCCCAACTCTCTCTCTCTCTCTAGGGTTTCTCTGGGAAGGAATGTGGCAAAAGATTTTTTCTTAATAAAGAAAAAGATCTTTTATATGAGGGCTCAAAAATAGCCCAAAATCTCAACTAGTCGGCCAAAATCGTCCTGTACGATCAGTTCAAAATTAGCTGTTTAAGCCTGGACGATCAGTAGAAAAAATTGTTCATATCATCCCGTATGATCCTGCGATCGTCCGGGATGATTAGTGCAAATCGAGGAATATCGTCTAGAAGATAGTTCGGGTCGTCCAGAGAAACTTGTGCTGGACGACCAAAAAATGACTTGATCATCCCGGACGATATGGTTATCGTCCTATACGATTAGTTCAAAAAGTGCCCAAATCGTCCTGTACACAGTTCGAGTCGTACAGCTGAAATGCACTAGACGATCATGATCGTCCGGGATGATCCTGCGATCGTCCGGGATGATCCTACGATCGTCCGGGATGATATGATCGTATCAATCAAAAATAAATTGCTTTCCTTTATTACCAGATTAAATTAGGCATGATTATACTGAATCGTCCAGGATGATACACGTATCGTCCGGGACGATCAGACCAAATAACTTAAAATAAAAACTTGCCTAACTTGATCTGGCGGCTGGAAATTTCTAATTTGAGCCTATCGTCCAGGACGATCTGCTTAATCAGACCCTCTTAACTTGGTCGCCCTAATTAGGATTTCTATTTTTACTGGATCATCCAGGATGATGTCAATATCATCCAGGACGATCTGAACAAACAAAAATGAACAGAAACTCTAACTCACTCAAGCTCTCCCCCTGAGTGTGTGTGTGCAAGGTTACTTAGCTAGGGGATCAGTTACATTATAATTGACTCAATAAAATGAAAAACCATACATTGGACACACTTGGACCCGATCTTGAGTTGGCTTGATTTGCTCGTGATCTTCTGTGCCTGAAACGGGTTAGCCAAGCAAAACACACTGGAAACATATTTGTCATCATCAAAACCAGATTTGCAATAATCTCCCCCTTTTTGATGATGGCAAACAATTATATAGTAGTTGGAAAATAACATTAACTAGGAGATCAAAAAAGACAAATATATTTTTTTTTCAATTTTCATTTAACTAAATCAATATAGAAAACATAACACATAACAAAAAAAACTGAAATGACTACAACTGACTCCCCCTTTTGATATCACAAAAAGGAGAAGTGTTAAACAGAACACGGAAATACAAGTACAAGACATAAAATAAAACCACCACAAAATAGAAAACTAGAACAAAGGCGGATCCTAATCGGAAGGAGGAGGTGGCGGTGGTGGGTTGAAGTAGGTGTGAATCGCCTGAAAGTGGGCTCCGATCCAGGCAATGTCCTGGTCATGCTGCAATTGCTGCTGCGCAGCATAGTCCGTGAAGCGCTGGATGTCCTCGGCGTGCCGCTGCTCCTAGGTGGCCACATTGGAATCAAATCTGGCCTCCCACTGATCGAAGCGCTACACCAGGTGGTCAAGGGGAGAGGCAATGCGAAGAGGAGCGGGTGCATCTGGTGCAGCAGGAACTGGAATGGCCTCTTCCTCCTCTTCCTCAACATTCGGGGCGGGCTCCAGATGTAGTCGGGTGTTGTGTAGGACATGGAAGGCATTATTGGTGACAAAGGAAGGAGGAACATCTGGAGCTGCAGGATATTACAAGTCATATTTGGTTTCGAGGGCATAGGCAATGATGTGTTCTAAGGCTAGATTTGGACGACGGTGATGACCTAGATGTCGAATGGTGGTGAGGTGCTCGAGGTACCGGATAATAAGATCGGTGGCATTAAATTCCCTATGGGCCAGGATGTAGTAGGTGGTCAAGGATAATAGTGGGGTGATGTGAATTCGATCCCCTGCCTTTGGAATGACGGAGGAACGAAGAACATGCTGAATAGTCCGGGCGTCCTTAAGAAGTTTGGAGCAGGCATTGTCATGATAAGGGGCATTTATATTGCGAAGGAAATGATTGGCGACACTCCAATCATAGTCTGGGTAGATGATAAGGGTGTGGAGTTTGTCGCCAGTGACAGAAAGTTGGAGAATGTTATGAAAGTCCTGGTAGGTAAGTTCAACGGGGCGTTGATTTACATAAGAGCGGAGGGTGGAATAATCAGCCGAAATCTGCAAGTTTGCAAAGAAAATGCGAAGAAGTTCCGAGCTAAAGGGAAATATGAGAGTCATCATGAAGGTGAGGGAGGTGTGTGCGAAGAG
Source organism: Dendrobium chrysotoxum (assembly GCA_019925795.1). NCBI lineage: Eukaryota > Viridiplantae > Streptophyta > Magnoliopsida > Asparagales > Orchidaceae > Dendrobium > Dendrobium chrysotoxum. Next base: position 36,602,779 of record CM034300.1, on the reverse strand, counting down.
GTGAAGGACAGGATAAGTTAGAGTGCGGGGATTTATGATTTTCGACGGTGTGATCCCCACTTCATAATATCGCTCATAGGTAGCCTGATCGGCTGCATTGGGGAAGCGAGGATCAACAGGTCCCCGGGAGGAACTGGCACCTTTTTGACGGGACCGTTTGCCACCACCCATTAGGAATCAAAAGTGTAAGGAAGTAGAAGGAGAGTGCAAGAAAAAGGTGTGGAAAATCCTTAAGAAAAACTGTTATTTATATAGAAAATGGCCTGATCGTCCCGTACGATCGCGACATCGTCCGAAACGATATGGGCATTTATGACGTCCTGGACGATTGGTCAAAAAGGCGGTCCGATCTTCCAAGACAATCAGAGATCATCCGGGATGATTAGACACAGGCGATCGTCCCGAGGAGTCAGGCTGGATGACCGTTGACGAAAAGTATCGTCCAAGATGATTAGGTGGATCGTCCGGGATGATATGCAATAAATATGTCAGATGGGCCAAATTCGAATCGTCCAGCGGCTTGACATGTGGATCGTCCAGCACGATAAGGTGGATCATCCAGGATGATGGCCAATAATTGGTGCAATATTAGCCGTTTGATCAGATCAGGAAGATATGGATCATATCATCCAGGATGATGTAAGGATCGTCCAGGACGATCACTAATAATTTAAGTTTTTCAGCAGCAGGAGCAGTGTGGGGACGATTTTGAATGAATCATCCAGGATGCTTTTTGGATCATCCAGGACAAAGAGGATCATCCAGGACGATAGGGGTATCGACCAGAATGATGTGAAGAAAACAGAAAAAGATGGATGATGAAGATGACCGATCAGGATCCCAAAAATACAACCATGAAATCAAAATAACATAAAAATGAATAAAAACTCAGAAAAAAAACACGCAAAAGCAAAGTTTTTTTTTATCAAGCTACTCGAGTAAATCAGAATATTTCCTTGATTTTAGATTCAAAAACTAATAAGAAGACGATTGACAGCACTGAAATCCAGAAAAGGTTGGAAAAATCAACTTTCGTAACTCTGACCCCGGGCACCTTATCGATGCAAACCTCTTTCAAAACAAAAATCCGATTAAGAAGAAAAGATATTAGATTTGAAAAGAGATCCTTTCAAGCCTCGTTCCATGAAAAATATCTGATATAATAGTGTTACAAAGTAAAAAATCAGAAATCAGGATTTTCAAACATAATCTTTTGAAAATATTGAGTGGCGCACGGATTTTTCTAAGACATTTAAAGATCGGAAAGGAAAGAAGGCTTGGTTGGGCTCATTTTGTGCCTCTTTTTCCATTTGTTTGGCGCACTGCGCATCTTTTGATTTTTGATACACTTTGCGTATTTGGCATTTTCGCATCTTTTCAATTTTGGGCTCATTTTATGCCTATTTTTAAATTTGGTTGGCGCACTGCGCATCTTTTATAAGCTTTCTTCTATTCATAATCGTTAAAGAGTCCTAGCTGTGAAATTATTTTCAAGATATAGGAAATGCTCTCCACAATAAGAAAGAGTAATTCACAAAACAAAAGTCGTATGTCGTATGATAAGTGCAATCACTTGGTTTAGAAAATCATAACAATGAGTCAAGACTTTGAAAACATTATTCATATGAGGTAGATTACTGTAGGAAGATAAAATAAATCTCTATTTCAAAAACTAATATTTTAATTTTGAAAAAGATTTTTATCCAAAAGAAATATTACACCAGTAAAGGAGTTAGAGGAAGAAAAATAATCATCAATGTTTCTTCCCTTTAACAGATTCAGTGGAATCAATCACTGCTTACCAGCTTCCAAATCAAAATAAGGTAAAAACTCCCAGTTAGAAATTCAGATTATCAGAAGTAGTGAGCGGTGATCAGATCTTGAAAAGCATAAAATAGTAAGTGCAAGATATGAACCAGTGAATAAAAATAGGTAAAAAGTCACATCAAAGTAAATACTCAAATCAAACTAACAGTAAGGCTAAAACAGAAATCAGCAAAAAAAAAATTATAATCAACTGAAAGTAAATAATCAAACCAAAAACTAACTAACAGAAAACAGAATACCAATCAGAACAATCAGAAATCAGCAGTCATCAGAATCAAGCATTTATCTCAATCACTCCTAATCTAGTTCTCAAAATCCTGAATGAGTCAAAGGCCAGTGGTTTAGTGAATATGTCAGCCAGCTGATTTTTAGTTGCTACATGATGTAGCTCAATGTCACCTTTTATCACATGGTCCCTAATGAAGTGATGCCTTATATCAATGTGTTTGGTCCTAGAAGCTTGGATTGGATTCTTAGAGATACAGATGGCACTAGTATTATCACACAGAACAGAAATTGTGCCAACAAGTAACCCTAAATCCAAGACTTGTTGCTTCAACCAAAGAACTTGGGCCATACAACTCCCTAAGGCAATGTACTCAGCTTCAGCAGTGGAAAGTTCAACTGAGTTCTATTTTCTACTGGACCAGGAGACTAAAGACTATCCTATGAATTGACAAGTTCCAGAGGTGCTCTTTCTGGGTGCAAAGTCAGAATCAGAATATTTAATGATCTCAAAAGAGGTGCTGTGCCTAGGGTACCAGATTCCTAGGTTTGGGGTCCCTGAACGATATCTAAGAATTCTCTTAACAGCAGTCAGGTGGGACTCTTTAGGATCAGCCTGAAACCTAGCATAAAGATAGACACTAAACATGATATCAGGTCGGCTAGGAGTCAGGTAAAGCAGTGATCCTATTATTCCTCTATACTTCTTCTGATCAACAGATTTTCCACTTGAATCCTTATCTAACTGAACTGAGGAGGTCATGGGAGTATTGATTGGCTTAGCTTTTTTCATTTCATACTTCTTCAAAATGTCCTTAGTGTATTTAGATTGATTGAGAAAGGTTCCATCATCTATTTTTCTTATGCTAAACCCCAAAAAGTAGGATAATTCTCCCATCATACTCATCTCAAACTCTTTACTCATTATATTAGAAAACTCATCACATAAATATTTATCACAAGATCCAAAAATTATATCATCAACATAAATCTGGACAATGAGTAAGTCATCTCCTAATCTCCTTAGAAAAAGGGTGGTGTCTCCGCTCCCCTTAACAAACTCTCTTTCTAACAGGAATGTGTTAAGCCTCTCATACCAAGCTCTGGGTGCCTGTTTCAATCCATATAAGGCCTTTTTTAATTTATAAATTTGATTTGGATATTGGGAACTCTCAAAGCCTGGGGGTTGTTCTACAAAAACATCTTCTTTTATTACCCCATTTAAAAAGGCACTCTTGACATCCATTTGAAACAGCCTAAATCCCTTATAACAGGCAAAGGCTAGTAGCACTCTAATGGCTTCCAATCTAGCTACAGGGGCAAAAGTCTCCTCAAAATCAATCCCTTCTATCTGATTATACCCCTTAGCCACCAATCTTACCTTATTCCTAACCACCACACCAGAATCATTCATCTTATTCTTAAAGACCCACTTGGTTCCCACAATATTTTGATTTCTGGGTCTTTCTACTAACTCCCAAACATCATTCCTTACAAATTAATTCAATTCTTCCTGCATAGCTAAAATCCAAAACTCATCTGACAAGGCTTGATTGATGTTGGTGGGTTCAATCATTGAAATAAAGGCAGAATGGTTTACTTCCTTCCTAAGTCTATGCCTAGTCCTAACACCTTCAGAAGGGTCTCCTAAGATCAGTTCTTTAGGATGACTCGAAGAATATCTCCAATCTCTAGGCAAAGTGGTTTGAGGTTCTACCCTTTCCTCCAGATTTATATTTCCAACCCCTTGGGTAACCTCAACAATTTCTTCATCTTCTACTTCAGATCTAGACTCTTTAGGATCAGATTCATAAAACACTATATGGGTTGTTTCTTCCAGCACAAAAGTCCTCTTATTGAACACCCTAAAGGATTTCCCCACACTTGAATATCCTAAGAACACTCCTTCATCAGATTTGGGGTCAAATTTTCCTAAGGGTGACTTCCCGTTGTTCAGAATGAAAACCTTACAGCCAAAGACATGGAGGTGGGATAGATTAGGAGTTCTACCCTTAATGATCTTATAAGGTGTCTTGTTCAGTTTGACTCTCACATTCACCCTATTCAGCACATAATAGGTAGTGTTTACCACTTCAGCCCAAAAGTATTTTGGAATTGAATACTCGGCAAGCATGGCTCTAGCGGCTTCCACTAAGGTCCTGTTCTTCCTTTCAACTACCCCGTTCTACTGAGGGGTCCTAGGAGCTGAAAAATTGTGACTAATCCCTCGCTCCTCACAAAAACTTCCAAATCTTTCATTTTCAAACTCCCCTCTGTGATCACTATGGATGGTAATGATCTCACATCCTAACTTCTTCTGAATCCAAGTAGAGAAAGATCTAAACTCATTAAATGACTCAGAATTATGTGACAAAAATTTCACCCAAGTGAACCTCGAATAATCATCTACAATCACAAATCCATAGACTCTCCCCCCTAAGCTGGCAGTGCTAATGGGTCCAAAGAGGTCCATGTGAATAACTTCTAAAGGTCTAGAGGTGGTAATGTCCTTAACAGAGGGAAAAGAGGACTGGACTTGCTTCCCCAACTGACAGGCATCACACAGGTGATCCTTAGTGAACTTAAGCTTGGGCACACCTCTAACTAAGTCCTTTTGGGTGACTCTCATAATGGTTTTCATACTGGCATGACACAATCTCCTATACCAGAACCAAGACTCATCAGCATTAGTTTTTAAGCAAATTGAATTATCAGATTTAATGCAACTTACATCCAGCTTGTAGACGTTGTTGATCCTTTGCCCCTGCAAAACAACTTCATCATTTAAGCTTAAAATGCAGCCAGTGGGTAGGAATTTGATGCTGTATCCCTTATCACACAGTTAATTGATGCTCAGCAAGTTGTGTTTCAGTCCATCTACAAGCAAAACATTATCAATTATAAAATTCTTTGAATCACCAATTATACCTGAGCCTACCACCTTCCTGGTGGTGTTATCTCCAAGTTTAACCTTACCTCCAGCTCTGGCCTCCAGTGAAATGAACTGATTTGCATCTCCAGTCATATGTCTAGAACATCCACTGTCTAGGTACCACATGCTCTCACGAGGTTTTGTGTGAGAGCACTCCTACAAAAATATCAAACGTCAGTCTTAGGAACCCAAACAGGTTTGGGTTCCTTCTTATGAAAACATGAATGCAATACATGCGTGTTGTGATGTGAAACATGCAATTTGGGTCTCCACACCCAATGTGTACTACGGTAAACAGTGCAAGTGTGTGAGATATGTCCTAACATGTCACATGAAAAACATCTAACACCAGGAAAAGGATTAACTAAACGTCGTGAGTGATAGTGTCTCTTCCTAGAAGTGTATGAAACATGCTTTGATGAACTTGCAACAGATTTTTCAAAAGGTGACGGTGCATAAAACTGTTCAAAATTAGGCGGTATTTAGTTCTTTTCAAAAGCAGTGACTTTCACTTTCAAAAACTCATATGTTTATTTAAAATTACAATTTCAAACGTTCTTGCACTTTCATTACTTTCTAAATCACATGCCATATCATTCACTTTCTTAAAAGCAAGTTCTAATTCAACATGCGATGTTTTTAACAAATTATGCTCAACAATTAAATCATAATACTTTCTATTTAGTTCATCAAACTCATCTAGTAAAGACATGTGATTGCTATCAATAATGGAATGATCCTTAATCAACACATCATGCTCCTTTTGCAAAGTCAAATAATCCAGTTTCAAACTAGCATGGGTTTTCTTAAGCTTCCTATACGATGTATGAATTTTTTTAGAAACTTCAAATAACTGATCGTAAGTAAGCTCACATACCTCTTCCTGGTCAGACAGACCAGAGTGATCATCAGCCATCAAACACAAGTTTGTTTCCTCCTCTTCAGCTTTAGTCTTAGAAAGAGTCGGATGCAGAGTCTGCCCAGAACACCTTCTGAATTCGCTTCTTGTCCTTCCTGAACTTGTGCTTCTCCTCACCCTTATCCTTGCTTGGGTGAGCTTTAAGTGTAGGACAATCAGCCTTAATGTGTCCAGGCTTCTTGCATTCAAAACACACAGTATCAGATGAACCCTTGAAATTTTTACTGGACTTTCCCTTGTTCCACTTCTGATAGCTCTTATGTTTCTTCCTTAGAAAGCTTTTGAACTGCCTAGTGATTAAGGCAACATCATCGCTATCAGACTCGAAAGAACTAGACTCACTCTCGTTGTCCTTCAGTGCCACTGTTTTCTCCTTCTTTCATTCACCTGCATCAAGTTGCCTTTGGTTCACCCATTGCTCGTAAGCAATAAGTGATCCAAGTAAGCTGTCAATAGAGTAAGTATTTAAATCTTTAGATTCAGTGATAGCAGTAATCTTAGCATCGTATGAAGAAGGCAAACATATAAGAATTTTGTTCACTCTCTCATAGTTTGTAAGTTCTCTACCTAAAGCATGAAAAGAGGTAACAATCTGAGTGAACCTTATGTACATTTCTGAAATAGTCTCACTAGGTTTCATGCAAAAAAGTTCGTAATCATGTAACAAGATGTTTAACCTAGATTGTTTAACTTCAGTTGTACCTTCGTATGTTATACATAATCTATCCCAGATTTTTTTCCCGTTGTACAAGTAGAAACACGCATATAGTCTTCAGATTTTAAAGCACAAAAGAAATAGTTTAAACATTTTGTATTTAACTGTGCTAAGTCACGATCATCAAAAGTCCAATCTGCAAATGGGAGTTCAGTTTTATTACCATTAACAAGTCTATGTGGTGCTTCATAACCATCCTTAACTAACATCCACATACGATAATTAATAGATTTGCAGAAAAGTAGACATGCGTGTTTTCCAAAAGTCAAAATAAATATTATCAAATAATGGCGGTCAAGTGATTGAGTAACCTTCAGCAGTATTACGATTGTTACAGTTAGCCATGGATCAAATTTAAAAGTTTTTAAACTGAAATTTTGAATCCCGCTTTGATACCACTTGAAAGTTCGATAGGGATATTAAGCCCTAGTGAACTAGTCCCGAGGCTAACCAAGAGGGGGGGTGAATTGGTTATTTAAAATTTTTACGACAATAATGAAAATCTTTTTGATTCTTAGCAGTGGAAATAAGTAAACAAGAATGAAAAGATCAATCACTGATATTCACCCAAGCAGTTATTATCAGAAAAGAAAAATGCAAAATAGAATCAAAAAAAGCAAACCAGATTTTATAGTGGTTCGGTCAACTTGCCTACGTTCACTCCCCGGAGCCTCCCCTCCGGGTATTGCACTAAACAAAAGTGTCTCTCCTTTTGCTTCCATAGCAAGGCGGAGAAGCCTGTACACAACCTCCTTCTCACCACACGATGAGGCAGAGAACCCGACCTCCTTTTGCTTCCACCTGAAGAGGGCAGAGAACCCTGGACTCCTTTTGCTTCCTCCTGAAGCGGGCAGAGAACCCGGACTCCTTTTGCTTCCATCTGAAGCGGGCAGAGAACCTGGATCTTCTTGCGAACGATCCTCCCACGACGAACACCAACTAGACGGAAGACGATGAGCGGAGAAGACGACTCTGATCCTTACTTTGAGCAACCTTAGTGAATCCCTCACTAACTCCCCCTCACAAGATACTCTCTCTCTCTCCCAACTCTCTCTCTCTCTAGGGTTTCTCTAGGAAGGAAAGTGGCAAAAAATTTTTCTAAACAAAGAAAAAGATCTTTTATGTGAGGGCTCAAAAATAGCCCAAAATCTCAATTGGTCAGCCAAAATCATCCAGGACGATCGATAGATCATCTTGTACGATCAGTTCAAAATCAGTTTTTTAAGTCTAGACGATCTGGCTCTTCTGGACGATCAGTAGAAAAATTTGTTCATATCATCCCGTACGATCCTGCGATCGTCTGGGATGATTAGTGCAAATCGAGGAATATCGTCCAAAAGACAGCTCAGGTCATCCAGAGAAACTTGTGCTGGATGACCAAAAAATGACTTGATCGTCCCGGACGATATGGTTATCATCCTGTATGATTAGTTCAAAAAGTGCCCAAATCATCCTGTACACAGTTCGGGTCGTACAGCTCAAAATGCACTAGACGATCATGATCATCCGGGATAATCCTGCGATCATCCGGGACATTCCTGCGATCGTCCAGGATGATATGATCGTATCAATTAAAAATAAATTGTTTTTCTTAATTACCAGATTAAATTAGGCATGATTGTACTGAATCGTCCAGGATGATACACGTATCGTCCGAGATGATCAGACCAAATAACTTAAAATAAAAACTTGCCTAACTTGATCTGGCGGCTGGAAATTTTTTATTTGAGCCTATTATCCCGTACGATCCAAGGATCATCCAGGACGATCTGCTTAATCAGACCCTCTTAACTTGGTCGCCCTAATTAGGGTTTCTATTTTTACTGGATCATCCAGGATGATGTCAATATCATCCAGGACGATCTGAACAAAAAAAAAATGAACAGAAACTCTAACTCACTCAAGCTCCCCCCTGAGTGTGTGTGTGCAAGGTTACTTAGCTAGGGGATCAATTACATTATAATTGACTCAATAAAATGAAAAATCATACATTAGACACACTTGGACCCGATCTTGAGTTGGCTTGATTTGCTCATGATCTTCTGTGCCTGAAACGGGTTAGCCAAGCAAAACACACTGGAAACAAGTTTGTCATCATCAAAACCAGATTTGCAACAGTGCAGAATTTGACCTGATAGTCCCGTATAATCCCGGGATAGTCCAGGACGATCAGTACAAATTTTGCACAAATTGTCCAGTACGATATACAGATCATCCAGGATGATCAAAATATCGAATTATGCATATTTGATTGAATAATTACTGCATTAATTTAGGAAACATTATCATAGATCATCTAGTACGATATGGATCGTCTTGGATGATTAGACCAAAAATGGAACTTGAAATCTTGCCTAAATTATTATGGAGGCTAGGGTTTTGAGATTATATTGGATCGTCCAGGATGATATAAATATCATCAGGATGATTAGTTCAATGAACAGATCATCCTGGATGATCTAAAATTATTTAGTATGATTTATTCAAAAGTTAAACATCTAGTTTTAAGAGATCTCACTCCTTATGAGAATGTGTATACATGATCACAAGCAAGCATACACCCTTACAGGGCATGACTCAAAAAATTAAAAAGTACATCAAATGAGAATTATAAGAATCACACATCATAACCTATTCTACCCATTCTTGAGCCTTGATTTTTTATTGGATGGTGCATGTTGTTTCCTGAAATATTAGTAAACACATAAATAAATATACATTTTAAATATTAGAAGATGTGAGATATAATGTTTATTATCATTAACATAGGAACTTGTGAGCCCGAGTCATAACAGGTCTAGGGCTGGGTCTAGGTCTAAGTCTAGGTCTAGTCTAGGTGTAGGTCTAGGTTTAGGTCTAGGTCTAACATAGGGTTTAAAATTTAAGGTTTAGGGTTTAGGGTATAGGGTTAAAGGTTTAGGGTTTTTAGGGTTTAGTGTTTATGGTTAAGGGTTTAAGGTTTTTGTGTTTAGGGATTAGGGTTTAGGGTCTAGAGTTTAAGGTTTCTAGGGTTTAGGGTTTAGGGTTTAGGGTTTAGGGTTTAGTGTTTAGTGTTTTTAGGTTTTAGGGTTTAGGGTTTAGGGTTTAGGATTTTAGGGTTTAGGGCTTGGGGTTTAGGGGTTAGCTTTTAGGGTATTTAGGGTTTAGGAATTAGGCTATTTAGGGTTTAGGGTTTAAGGTTTATGGACTTTAGGGTTTAGAGTTTTGGGTTTAGGGTTTAGGGTTTAGTGTTTTTAGTGTTTAGGGTTTAGAGTTTAGGGTTTAGTGTTTTAGAGTATAGGGTTTAGGGTTTAGGGTTTACAGCTTAGGGTTTAGGGTTTTAAGTGTTTAGGGTTTAGGGTTTAGGGTTTAGGGTTTAAGGTTTAGGATTTTAGGGTTTTGGGTTTAGGGTTTAGGGTTTAAGGTTTTTAGGGTTTTGGGTTTAGGGTTTAGGATTTATGGTTTAGGGTTTAAGCTTTAGGATCTTGGGTTTGATTAAGGGTTTAGGCTTTAGGGTTTTTTGGATTTTTAGTGTTTAGGATTTAGGGTTTTAGGATTTTAGGGTTTAAGGTTTAGGGTTTTGGATTTAGGGTTTAGGGTTTAGGGTTTACGGTTTAGTGTTTAAGTTTTATGATTTTAGGGTTTAGGGCTTAGGGTTTAGGGTTTAGGGTTTAGGGTTTATGGTTTAGGATTTAGGGTTTATGGATTAAGGTTTTTATTATTTAGGGTGTGGGGTTTAGGGTTTAGTGTTTTTAGGGTTTAGGGTTTAGGGTTTAGGGTTTAAGGTTTAGGGTTTAAGGTTTAGGGTTTATGGTTTAGGAGTTTAGAGTTTAGGCATAAGGTTTAAGGTTTAGGGTTTAAGGTTTATGATTTGGGATTTAGGGTTTACAGTTTATGGTTTTTAGGGTTTAGGGTGTGGGGTTATAAGGTCTTAGGGTTTAGGGTTTAGGGTTTTTGGGTTTAGGTTTTAGGGTTTAGGGGGTTTAGGGTTTAGGGTTTTTAGTGTTTAGGGTTCAGGGTTTAGGGTTTATAGTTTAGGGTTTAGGATTTTAGGGTTTAGGGTTTAGCACTTGGGGTTCAGAGGTTAGGTTTTACGATTTAGAGTTTATGGTTTAGGGTTTTAGGTTTTTAGGGTTTAGGGTTTAGAGTTTTAGGGTATAGGGTATAGGGTTTAGGGTAGGGTTTAGGGTTTAGGGTTTAAGGTTTACGGTTTATGGTTTGCAGGTTTAAGGTTTTTGGGGTTTGGGGTTTAGGGTTTAGGGTAGGTTTTAGGGTTTAGGGTTTAGGGTTTAGCATTTAGGGATTAGAGTTTAGGGCTTAGGGTTCTAGGGTTTTGGGTTTTGGGTTTAGGGTTTATGGTTTAGGGTTTACGGTTTACGGTTTACAGGTTTAGGGTTTTTGGGGTTTGGGGTTTAGGATTTAGGGTAGGTTTTAGGGTTTAGGGTTTAGGGTTTAGCATTTAGGGATTAGGGTTTAGAGCTTAGGGTTCTAGGGTTTTGGGTTTAGGGTTTATGGTTTAGGGTTTAGGGTTTAGGGTTTAGGGCTTAGGGTTCTAGGGTTTTGGGTTTTGGATTTAGGGTTTATGGTTTAGGGTTTAGGGTTTAGGGCTTACGATTTAGGATTCAGGGTTTAGGGTTTATGGTTTTTAGAGTTTAGGGTGTAGGGTTTAGGGTTTAGGGTTTAGGGGTTTTAGGGTTTATTGTTTAGGATTTTTATGGTTTAGAGTTTTCGAGTTTAGGTTTTAGGGTTTAGGGTTGACAGTTTAGGGTTTAGGGTTTGGGGTTTTTAGTGGTTAGGGTTTAGGGTTTACGATTTAGGGTTCTAGGGATTAGGGTTTAGGGTTTACGATTTATGGTTTACGATTTAGGGTTTAGTGTTTAGGGTTTTTAGGGTTTTGGGTTTTGGGTTTACGGTTTAGGGTTTAGGATTGAGGGTTTAGGGTTTTTAGGGTTTAGGGTTGAGTGTTTTATGGTTTAAGGTTTAGGGCATGGGGTTTAGGAGTTAAGGTTTACGGTTTAAGGGTTAGGGTTTAGGGTTTAGGGTTTTAAGGGTTTAGGATTTAGGGTTTAGGGTTTACGCTTTAGGGTTTAAGTTTTAGGGTTTGGGGTTTAGGGTTTACGGTTTAGGGTTTTAGGGTTTAGGATTTTGGGCTTAGCGTTTAGGGTTTAGGGTTTACGGTTTTGGCTTTAGGGTTTGGGATTTTTAGGGTTTAGGGTTTAGGGTTTAGGGTTTAGAGTTTAGAGTTTAGGGTTTGGGTTTTAGGCTTTTAGGGTTTAGGGTTTTGGGTTTATGGTTTGGTTTAGGGTTTCGGGTTTAGGGTTTAAGGTTTAGGGTTTTTAGGGTTTAGGGTTTAGAGTTTTGGGTTTAGGGTTTTCGGATTAGGATTTAGGATTTAGGGTTTTTAGGGTTTAGGGTTTAGAGTTTAGGGTTTAAGAGTTTAGGGTTTTGGGTTTAGGGTTTAAGGTTTAGGGTTTACGGTTTGCGGTTTAGGGTTTATGGGGTTTAGGGTTTTGGGTTTAGGGTAGGGTTTAGGGTTTAGCATTTATACTTTAAGGCTTAGGGTTTCTAGGGTTTAGGGTTTAAAGTTTTAAAGTTTAGGGTTTAAAGTTTTGGGTTTAGGGTTTAGAGTTTAGGGTTTAAGGTTTTTAATGTTTAGGGTTTAGGGTACACGATTTAGGTTACTAGGGTTTAGGGTTTAGGGTTTATGTTTTAGGGTTTAAGGTTTTTAGGGTTTAGGTTTTAGGGTTTTGGGTTTAGGGTTTACGGTTTAGGGTTTTAGGGTTTAGGATTTTGAGCTTAGCGTTTGGGGGTTAGGGTTTACGGTTTTGGCTTTAGGGTTTAGGGTTTTTAGGGTTTAGTGTTTAGGGTTTAGGGTTTAGGGTTTAGATTTTAGAGTTTAGGGTTTGGGGTTTAGGGTTTTAGGGTTTAGGGTTTAGGGATTATGGTTTGGTTTAGGGTTTCGGGTTTAGGGTTTAAGGTTTAGGGTTTTTAGGGTTTAGGGTTTAAAGTTTAGGTTTTAGGGTTTTCAGGTTAGGATTTAGGATTTAGGGTTTTTAGGGTTTAGGGTTTAGAGTTTAGGGTTTAAGAGTTTACGGTTTTGGGTTTACGGTTCAAGGTTTAGGGTTTACAGTTTATGGTTTAGGGTTTTTGGGGTTTAGGGTTTTGGGTTTAGGGTAGGGTTTAGGCTATAGCATTTAGCGTTTAAGGCTTAGGGTTTCTAGGGTTTAGGGTTTAAAGTTTTAGAGTTTAGGGTTTAGGGTTTTTGGTTTAGGGTTTACGATTTAAGGTTTAGGGTTTAGGGTTTAGGGTTTGGGGTTTTTAGTGTTTAGGGTTTACGATTTAGGTTTCTAGGGTTTTGGGTTTAGGGTTTACAATTTAAAGTTTATGGTTTAGGGTTTAGTGTTTATGGTTTTCAGGGTTTAGTATTTTGGGTTTAGGGTTTAGGGTTCAGGATTTAGGGTTTAGGGTTTTTAAGGTTTAGGGTTTCTTTTTAGGGGGCTTAGGGTTTACGGTTTAGGGTTTAAGGTTTTTAGTGTTTAGGGTTTAGGGTTTTAGGGTTTAGGGTTTAGTTTTTAGGGGGCTTAGGGTTTACGGTTTAGGGTTTAGGGTTTTTAGTGTTTAGGGTTTAGGGTTTAGGGTTTAGAGTTTAGGGTTTTGGATTTTAGGGTTTAGGGTTTAGGGCTTTGGGTTTAGGGGTTAGGTTTTACGGTTGAGAGTTCAAGGTTTAGGGTTTAGGGTTTAGGGTTTTGGGATTTTAGGGTTTAGGGTTTAGAGTTTTAGGGTATAGGGTTTAGGGTTTAGGGTTTAGGGTTTAGGGTTTAAGGTTTAGGGTTTTAGGGTTTAGGGTTTAGGGTTTACGGTTTAGGATTTAGGGTTTAGGGTTTTTAGTGTTTAGGGTTTAGGGTTTAGGTTTTAGGGCTTAGGGTTTATGGTTTAGGTTTTAAGGTTTAGGATTTTAGGGTTTAGGGTTTAAGGTTTAGGGTTTAGTGTTTAGGGCTTAGGGTTTAGGGTTTAGGGTTTAGGGTTTTTGGGGTCTAGGGTTTAGGGTTTAGTGTTTAGGGATTAGGGTTTGGGGTTTTAGGGTTTACGGTTTGGGGTTTACGGTTTAAGGTTTGCAGTTTAGAGTTTAGAGTTTAGTTTGGGGTTTAAAGTTTAGGGATTAGGGTTTAGGGTTTAGGGTTTAGGGTTTAGGGTTTAGTGTTTAGGGTTTGGGGTTTTAGGGTTTACAGTTTAGGGTTTAGGGTTTAAGGTCTAACGTAGGGTTTTTTTTTTTGGGTGAAACCCTCTGTTGGGGCCTTTGCGTTTATTTAAAATAAAGGTTACAGAAAGTCCTTAAAAGGACTAAAGGCTCAACTAAAAATGCTCAAAGAGCTACAATAAAAGAAAAAAGAAACCTAAAGAGCCTTATGTCCTTAACTAGTTACCATGAGAAATAAAATAATCAACTCCAAAAAGCTACAAGAAAGACCAAGCCAAAACAAGATAGCCAAACAGCCTCCAAAGAGCAAAGTCAGGAAGAACTCCACCAAAGACCATAGCACCCACAATCCTTCCCTATGAAAAAGATGAGCAAAGTAACATGCATACCTACCAAAAGAAATGAGAAAACATAAAAACAAAAAAATAATAAAAGAGAAAGAAATCAATCTTGAGTAATGTTTGAGGATTTGAGTAAATTGGCTCGAAGTAATAAAGTCTCAGATAATCATTTATGGAAGAACTAAAATACCTGAGATCTCCAAAAAATGGCAAAAGAAAACAGCACTTAATCAGAACCACAACAACTCCCACCAAAATAGATATACAGAAAACACCCATCTCCAACACTCACCACCAAAGCACCAAAACACTCACCATCCAGCAAACACCACAGCAAGAACTAAGCAACACCACCATCACCATAACACCAACAACCAAAATCCTCCATTATAGCAGGTCCAACAACCATCCAACAACATCAGAACAAACAACCCAAAGAAAAGCCAACAAAGGAGCACCCTCACAACCCGACAACAAGAGCTCCTCCAAAAAACCCCACAGAAACCAGCAACCAACAAAACCACCAATCCTAATAAACACCAAAACCATTAACTCAGAGAAATGGCAAAAGAATCCTTCCATAAAAGATTAAAAGAAACCAACATCATTGCCAAGCTCAAACAAAAACCCAAACCACAAGAAAAATGGAGCATGCTAATTACTTTGAACGAATATAAGGAAGACCCACTTTGTCAAGATTAATAAGGCCTCTTAGCAAAAAAGGAATATCGAAACTAGAGAAAACAGAAAACAGCTGCAACTTAGCTCCCATTTTAGCCAAAAAATCTGCACAAGAGTTACCTTTTCTCCGAATATGAGAAATCATAAAATCTAAATGAGAAAGCATTCTTTTAATGTCTTTAATGACATAATAGTTATCATAATTACCAAAATTATTGTGTAAGATAAATTGAATAACTAAAAGAGCATCAACTTAAATCCAAACTCAAAAAAACCCTTTAGACAAAAAAAAAAGGAAGGGCTCTATGAATAGCCATAAATTCAGCACCAATAGCATTACAACTAGACATGGGGGAAGCAAAAGCAAGAGTCATATTCCCTTTATAATCTCGAAAAATGCCACCAAAACCAGAATTATCCTTGTTCATAGAAACGTCCGTATTAACCTTACTGAAATTTTTAATAGGTTTTTTCCAAATAACAAATTTAAAACAAACCTCATTAAAGTTATCCAACAGATTGTTGTTTAACTTCTTCATAACAAACTTACAACCACGGAATTGGAATTTCATGATTAAACCAGCCTTAAATAAATAATTTATATTATCCAGAGTTCTAGTAATAATCCTCTTATGGTTCATAGGAATATTCCTATACTTAGCATCATTCTTATCCATCCAAATGAACTAAATAAGACAAAAAACCATGATAATTTTAATATGTCCTTTCGAATTTTTGTGAAAAATAACAGTGAGAAAATGATTAAAAGTCAAGTGGCCAGTAAAACAATTAGTGTTAAAAATTTATCATACCAAAGCCAAACTCTAGCAGCTATAGAACCATTAACAAACACATGATTAATATTTTCAATATGAAAACATCATTGACACTTAGAAGGAATGTAAAATGCTTTATTCCAAAGAATAGAGTCAACATGAATAAATCTCTTTAAAATTCTCCAAACCAGAATAGAGTAAGAAGTAGGTATATTATTGCTCCAGATTTTCTCACACAACAGTTTTATCAGCTTTTTCCCTAATAAAATTCCAAGCATCTTTAAAAATGAAACTACCATTATAAGAAAGTTTAAAAAGAATTTGATCATTCTTCTCACTATCCATAGTTAAATCTTTAATTTTAAGAACAATATCCATAGGAACTAAATTCAGCAAAGCATCCAAATTCCAAGCATTATTAATATAAAAACTGTGAACTTTAATAGAAGAGAGAGAGAAGGTATTAAGAAAATTGTCAATAGATTTCTCCATAAGCCAATTATCTTGCAAAAATAAGAGTTACCAGAATTAAGACCCCAGCCAATAAGAGACTCCATCTTATGCTTAATAGAGCATAATCTCTTCCAAATAGGAGAATCACCATATTTATAAAAACAATATAAAAGATGTTTACCATGATAATATTTAGAATGTAAAAAAGAAGCCCAAAGACTATTCTTTTTCCTAAAGATCCACCACATTTTTAATGAAGAAACATTAATAGAATCAGATAGAGATTTACAACCTAAACCACCTACATTTAAAGGCCCACAAAGTTTATTCCAAGAAGTCCAATGCATTCTATTCACATTAGATCTAGAACCCCAAAAAAATTTGTTAAGAATCCTTTCCATTCTCAAGACAGTAGCTACATTAGGCTTAATAATTTGAAATAAATGAAAAGCCATAGAGTTAAGAGTGCTTTTAAGGATAGTAAGTTTACCATCATAAGATAAAAAATGATGCTCCCAAGATGAGATATTGTTGCACATTTTTTGAATAATTTCATCAAAAAGATGATACTTCTTCAAACCTTTATAAATTGGAGCACCAAGGTATTTAAAAGGAAAATATTTAAAAGGAAAATTTTGATGAGAGAATTTAGTTAAATCAGAAATTCTAATTATCTTAGACAAAGTAATAGATTTAGAGGTGAAAAAAGAGCTCTTAGAATCATTAATAGCTAAGCCACAGTCCAAATAGAAGTAATCCAGGAATTTTTTAATTTTCTTAATATGATGAATGCTACCATTACAAAAAATTATGAAGTCATCAACAAAACACAAATGAGATATGGGAAATCCATCTTTGGTTATAAAATGCATATTAGGATAATGCTCAAAAATAGCATTAATACCTCTAGAAAAATATTCCATAGCAATAATAAAAAGGGAAGGAGATAATGGATCTCCTAGCCTAAGCCCTTGAGAGGAATGAAAGAAACCAGTAGAAACACCATTGATCAAAATAGAAAACCAAGCATTATCCACCAAATTTTGAACAAGAGTAATAAATTTATCAGATAATCCAAAAAGGGATAGCACTTTGTATAAAAAATTCCAAGATAGAGTGTCATAGGCTTTAAAAATATCAATTTTAAATAACATATTACCACCTCTAACTTTCAAATCAAGATCATGCACAAGTTCTTGAGTAAGTAAAATGTTATCGGATATCAGTATACCCTTAACAAATGCAATTTGGTTTAAAGAAATAAGAATAGGTAACAAAGGTCCCAATCTTATGGCAATAATCTTAGAAATAAGTGTATTGAAACAAGTACATAAACTGATAGGTCTAAAATCATCCCACCTTTCAGGATTAACTTTCTTAGGAATCAAAGCAATAGCAGTAGAAGTAAAGTATTTAGGAATAGCATTACCATTAAAAAAATCCAAAACAGCATCAATTAAATCCTTCTTAATAATAAGCCAACAGTTTTGGAAAAAAAGAGAAGTATAGCCCTCAGTACTAGCCGTAGCTTCACCATTAATGGACATCAAAGCTGAAAAAATCTCATTCTCCAAAGGATTACAAGTAGGGAAATATTGTCCTCAATAGAAATAATGCTTTCAATAAGATTAGAAAAAGATAAATACTGAACATTGACCTTACTACAAAGAATATTAGAGAAACGAGAAATAGTAGAATCAAAAAGCATAGAATCCGAAATCCATTCTCCATTGTCATCCTTAATTTTTTTAATATAATTAATAGATTTCTTTTTGTTGACTAAAGCATGAAAATATTTAGTATTCCTATCCCCTTCAGAAATATGATGAGACGAAGCTTTTTGTTTCCAAAAAGTTTCTTCCATATCCTAAAATTTAATAAGCTAATCTTTGGCTATATTCAAATCATTTAAAAAAATAGAATCAGTCATGGCTAAATTCTCAAGCTCACAAACCTTCTTTCACATCTCTTTAATGTTAGCAAAAATATTTTTAAAATGATGCTTATTCCACCAGTTAAGATAATGCTTAAGTCTTTTTAACTTGAGCCAAAATCTAATCATGCCTTTAATAGAGTTAGTAGGAACAAGAGAAGCATTCCAATTAGCTTCCACCGCATTAAGAAAATTAGGATGCTGAATCCACATATTCTGAAATCTAAATGAAGGAATAGAATTAGAAACATTATTCTCCTTTTTTATAGAAATCAATAAAGGGCAATGATCAGATAAGCTCCTACTAAGATGTTCAACCAATGTAACCGACCATTTAGAAATCCAAAAATGATTAAATATAATTCTATCAAGACGTTTCCATAATCTACGATTATTCCAAGTAAAATTCGATCCAACATAACCAATATCAACAAGATTACAATCAATGATCATATTAGAAAAATCTTCCATGGAATGCAAATTAGGGGAATTACCACCATTTCTCTCATTAGAATGGAGAATAGTATTGAAATCTCCACCAACAAACCAAGGGTCACTAATTTTAGAAGAAAAAGAAACAATCTGATCCCAAAGGATCCTCCTCTCCAACCTAATACATGAAGCATAAACTATATAACCTTTAACAGAAACATCAAAATAAGAAATAGAAACATAAAAAACTTGAGAAAAATCCTCAATAATATTCAAAGTAACATTCCTAGACCAAAATAACCAAATTTTATTAGAAGAGTTAAAGGAAAAATGCTAAAAACCCAACATTTTGGCAACATGAGAAATTTTAGCATTGTTAACCATAGGTTCTGTAATGGTTAAGAATTCAATAGAATGAATACGACATAAATTTCTAATTCTGTTTTTGATAGAAAGAGAACCAATACCTCTCACATTCCATACTAAAAAAGTAATCATTATTTATGAAAAGAATTGGATTTAGTTATGGACTTGGCCTTACTGAACTCCTTTCCTTTTTTATTCTTCCCTCTCGTATCATAAATAGAATGCCAAATCTTATTCTTCCCAACTAACAATTCTGTTTCACTTAGAGCACCCAAATAAAATTCACCTTCCTCCAATTCTTTAGCCACACCAACTTATCAGAAGAATTACCATCATTACCAGAAGAAGAAGACTTATTTAAAGCACAAGAATTGCTTTCCAAATTAAAAACTTTCTCAGGTTTTTGCAAATAATCCACAGCAGATAAATCTTCTTTAGAAGAAGAAGAATTAACAACAACATATTCAAAATCTTTAGTAGGAACAGAATCATCAATAAGAATAGCATTATTAAAAGCCACCTTTTCATCATACAAAACAATATCCAAATTCACCTCCTTCGAAAAAGAACTTAAATCATCCTTATCCATGTTAGATTCACTAACAATTTTAGGATCTTTAAGTTCTTTTAAATTAGCTTCCAGATTCTCTAAATATTCATTTAAAGAATTAGCAAGTATATATTCTTTAATAGGAGAATTTGGAGTATTAGTATTACTAACTGAAACAGGATGTGTAATAGGACTATGATGCACAATTTTTTCTTTCAAATGAGGATTTAGAACAAAATAATTATTCAAATTATGTCCATGTAACTTGCAATGAGAACGAAAAACCAGAAATTTATCAAATTCCACCTTTTGAGAGTAACCAAATGTTTCAGAACCTAACCAAATTTCTTTAGGATTTCCATTTGTAATATCAATTTCAACTAATATTCTACCAATAGATGGCCTAGACTTATTAGCAGTTGCTTGATCCGCTTGAAGTGGTCTCCCAAATAAAGAACCAATCGCTTGCAATATTTTAATATCAAAAAAATGCATTCTCAAATTTGCTAAAGATAACCAAACAAGACAAATAGGAGATTCCGCATGAATATCAAAATCCATAGACCATTTCAGAAGACGCAGTTGGCAATTTCTAATGAAATAAGTTCTTCTCAAGAAAACTCTACTATAATCTAACTCATTAGAAAGATTAATAAAAACATGTCTAGCATCAAGAAGAGAGACCAAAAATAATCCTGTAAAATGCAAGCTATGAAAAAACTTTCTTATTTCTTCCATGTAAGGTCTGCGAAATAAAAATTTACCAACTAAAGCAAATTTATACGGCTCAACAAGTTTTTTTATATCATTTTCAGAGACTAACACTGCAGGCATACCATTAACAGAAGAAGAAGAAATAGAAATATCAGAATTTTTAATATTATCTGTTCTCGATAATGCTTCTTTAAAAGATTTAGGCAACGAAACCTTCTTGGTGAAATTCGGTAAGACCTTTGAAACTCTGTTACCATCCATTTTCAATTCATCCTTTAAGGATTATTTCAAACCTTCCATTA
This sequence comes from Dendrobium chrysotoxum, assembly GCA_019925795.1. Taxonomy (NCBI): domain Eukaryota; kingdom Viridiplantae; phylum Streptophyta; class Magnoliopsida; order Asparagales; family Orchidaceae; genus Dendrobium; species Dendrobium chrysotoxum. The sequence goes on along the minus strand of CM034300.1, from coordinate 36,582,436 downwards.
TCTCATACGAGTGATTAAAACAAGAAAACTAATCTTTATCCATAGATAAATCTCTATTCAGAAAGATTCGAGACAAATCTTCCTCATCATGAGCCTCCATCAAAACCCTAGAAGGGCTTGACGGCATAACCAAAAAAGAATCAAAATGAAATAATCGAAAGGATAATGAGAAAGAAACACCAAACCGATCAATACTCTAAAGAACTTCTCTCAAATCTGGAAGAAAAATGCAAATCGCTCTCAAATCACCCAAGAAAGCTCCAAGAACACACTCCAGGTCGCAGCTCCCCTCCCAGGGTTTTCAGGTCTAGATCAGTCTAGGTCTATCGAGGTCTAGGTCTAGGTCTACGTCTAGGTCTAGGTCTTGGTCTAGGTCTAGGTCTAGGTCTTGGTCTAGGTCTTGGTCTAGGTCTAGGTCTAGGTCTAGGTCTAGGTCTAGTCTAGTCCAGGTCTAGGTCTAGGTCTAGGACTAGGTCTAGGTCTAGTTCTAGGCCTAGGTTTTGGTCTAGGTCTAGGTCTAGGTATAGGTCTAGGTCTAGGTCTAGGTCTAAATCTAGGTCTAGGTCTAACGTAGGGTTTAAAATTTAGGGTTAAGGTTAAAGGGTTTAAGGTTTAGTCTAGGTCTAGGTCTAGGTCTAGGTCTAGTCTAGGTCTAGGTCTTGAAAGTTCGATAGGGATGTTAAGCCCTTAAGAACTAGTCCCGAGGCTAACCAGGAGGGGAGGTGAATTGGATATTTAAAAATTCGAGAGCAAAAGTAAAAAATATTTTCGATGATTTATAGCAAAAATAAGTAAAACAATCAAACGAAAAGATCAAACACAAATTTCACCCAAGCAGATAATCACAATAAAATAAAGTGCAGAAAATAATCAGAAAGAACACACCAGATTTATAGTGGTTCGATCAAACCAGACCTACATCCACTCCTCGGAGGCACCCTCCAAGCATTGCACTAAACCTTTAGTGACTCTCCTTTAGCCCCCACAGCTAGGCGGAGAAGCCCTTACAAAATCACTTCCACCTTCCTCGGTGCGGCGGAGTAGCCGGGTCCTTTGACACTAAAGAGATCTTCTTCTTCCCAAAACTTCCCTCGAGATGACCCTTGAATTCGATGGTACTTAGGTGCAAGCTTGCCGGAGCAACCGTGTGAACCCCCTCACACTCCCTCGAGAATCCCCCTTCCCAGGCTCTTCTCCCTCTCGAACTCCACCCTTTCCTCTCTCCCTTTCAAGCTCTCTCTTTAAGTTTTTTCCAAAAGAACGAAGCCTCAATGGCTGCCAAAGACACCTATCAAGTTCCTTAAGAAAGCCTAAAAGGAGAGCTCCAAAATCCCTTCCAAATCAGTTCTGGCGGCAAAGATCATCTAGGACGATCGCTAGATCTTCTAGGACGATGTGCTCCAAAAGACGGCTTCAGAAAATCCTAAAAACTCAATTCTACAGCAAACAATCATCCAGGTCGATCGCAGGATTGTCCAGGACGATGTGCAGAATTTGACCTGATAGTCCCGTATGATCCCGGGATAGTCCAGGACGATCAGTACAAATTTTGCAAAAATCGTCCAGTACGATATACAGATCATCCAGGATGATCAGAATATCAAATTATGCATATTTGATTGAATAATTACTGCATTAATTTAGGAAACATTATTATAGATCATCCAGTACGATAAGGATCGTCTTGGATGATTAGACCAAAAATGGAACTTGAAATCTTGCCTAAATTGTTATGGAGGCTAGGGTTTTGAGATTATATTGGATCATTCAGGATGATATAAATATCATCCAGGATGATTAGTTCAATGAACAGATCGTCCTAGATGATCTAAAATCATTTAGTATGATTTATTTCAAAAGTTAAACTTTTGGTTTTAATAGATCTCAATCCCTCTGAGAATGTGTGTACATGATCACAAGCAAGCATACACCCTTATAGGACATGACTCAAAAAATTAAAAAGTATATCAAATGAGAATTATAAGAATCACACATCATAACCTATTCTACCCGTTCTTGAGCCTTGATTCTTTATTGGATGGTTCATGTTGTTTCTTGAAATGTTAGTATACACATAAATAAATATACATTTTAAATATTAGAAGATGTGAGATATAATGTTTATTATCATTAAAACAGGAACTTGTGAGCCCGAGTCATAACAGGTCTAGGGCTAGGTCTAGGTTTGGGTCTAGGTCTAAGTCTAGGTCTAGTCTAGGTGAAGGTCTAGGTCTAGGTCTAGGTCTAACATAGGGTTTAAAATTTAAGGTTTAGGGTTTAGGGTTTAGGGTTAAAGGTTTAGGGTTTTTAGGGTCTAGTGTTTATATTTAAGGGTTTAGGGTTTTTGTGTTTGGGGTTTAGGGTTTAAGGTCTAGAGTTTAAGGTTTCTAGGATTTAGGGTTTAGGGTTTTTAGGGTTTAGGGTTTAGGGTTTAGGGTTTAGGATTTTAGGGTTTAGGGCTTGGGATTTAGGGGTTAGGTTTTAGGGTTTTTAGGGTTTAGGGTTCAGGCTATTTAGGGTTTAGGGTTTAAGGTTTATGGATTTTAGGGTTTAGAGTTTTGGGTTTAGGGTTTAGGGTTTAGGGCTTTTAGGGGTTAGGGTTTAGGGTTTAGTGTTTTTAGGGTTTAGGGTTTAGAGTTTAGGGTTTAGTGTTTTAGAGTTTAGGGTTTAGGGTTTAGGGTTTACGGCTTAGGGTTTAGGGTTTTTAGTGTTTAAGGTTTAGGATTTAGGGTTTAGGGTTTAGGGTTTAGGGTTTAAGGTTTAGGATTTTAGGGTTTTGGGTTTAAGGTTTTTAGGGTTTTGGGTTTAGGGTTTAGGATTTAGGGTTTAGGGTTTAAGCTTTAGGTTCTTGGGTTTAGGGTTTTAGGTTTTAGGGTTTTAGGCTTAGGGTTTAGGGGTTATGGTTTACGATTTAGGGTTTAGGGTTTAGGGTTTTTTGGATTTTTAGTGTTTAGGATTTTAGAGTTTAAGGTTTAGGGTTTTGGATTTAAGGTTAGGGTTTAAGGTTTACGGTTTAGTGTTTAAGGTTTATGATTTTAGGGTTTAGGGCTTAGGGTTTAAGGTTTAGGGTTTATGGTTTAGGATTTAGGGTTTATGTATTCAGGTTTTTATTATTTAGGGTGTGGGGTTTAGGGTTTAGGGTTTTTATGGTTTAGGGTTTAGGGTTTAGGGTTTAAGGTTTAGGGTTTATGGTTTAGGAGTTTAGACTTTAGGCACAGGGTTTAGGGTTTAGTGTTTAAGGTTTAAGATTTGGGATTTAGGGTTTACGGTTTAAGGTTTTTAGGATTTAAGGTGTAGGGTTTTAAGGTCTTAGGGTTTAGGGTTTAGGGTTTTTGGGTTTAGCGTTTAGGGTTTAGGGTTTTTAGTGTTTAGGGTTCAGGGTTTAGGGTTTAGGGTTTATAGTTTAGGGTTTAGGATTTTAGGGTTTAGGGTTTAGGGCTTGGGGTTCAGGGGTTAGGTTTTACAGTTTAGAGTTTAGGATTTAGGGTTTAGGGTTTTGGGTTTTTAGGGTTTAGAGTTTTAGGGTATAGGGTATAGGGTTTAGGGTAGGGTTTAGGGTTTAGGGTTTACGATTTAGGGTTTTAGGGTTTAGGGTTTAGGGTTTAAGGTTTACGGTTTAGGATTTAGGGTTTTTAGTATTTAGGGTTTAGCATTTAGGGTTTAGGATTTAGGGTTTATGGTTTAGGTTTTATGGTTTAGGATTTTAGGGTTTAGGGTTTAAGGTTTAGGGTTTAGGGTTTAGGGCTTAGGGTTTAGGGTTGAGGGTTTAGGGTTTTTGGGGTTTAGGGTTTAGGGTTTTTAGGGTTTTGGGTTTAGGGTTTAGTGTTTAGGGATTAGGGTTTGGGGTTTTAAGGTTTAGGGTTTGGGGTTTATGGTTTACGATTTACGGTTTAGGGTTTAGGGTCTAGCGTCGGGTTTAAAGTTTAGGGTTTAGGGTTTAGAGTTTAGGGTTTGGGGTTTTAGGGTTTACAGTTTAGGGTTTAGGGTTTAAGGTCTAATGTAGGGTTTAAAGTTTAGGGTTTAAAGTTTAGGGTATAGGGTTGAAGGTTTAGGTTTTTAGGGTTTAGGGTTTAGGGTTTAGGGTTTACAATTGACGGTTTTGGGTTTATGGTTAAGGGTTTAGGGTTTAGGGTTTTAGGGTTTAGGGTTTAGGGTTTAGGGTCTAGGGTTTATGGTTTCTAGGGTTTAGGGTATAGGGTTGGTGTTTAGGGTTTTAGGGTTTAGGGTTTAGGGTTTAGGGTTTAGGATTTTAGGGTTTATGGTTTAGGGCCGTAGGTTTAGGGGTTAGGTTTTTAGGGTTTTTAGGGTTTGTGGTTTAGGGTTTTTAGGGTTTACGGTTTAAGATTTATGGCTTTGGGTTTAGGGTTTATGGTTTGGGGTTTTTAGGGTTTAGGGTTTAGGGTTTACAGTTTAGGGTTTTTAGGGTTTAGAGTTTAGGGTTTAGGGTTTAGGGTTTAGGGTTTAGGGTTTTTAGGGTTTAGGGCTTAGGGTTTACTATTTAGGGTTTCTAGGGTTTAGGGTTTTGCATTTAGGGTTTAGGGATTAGTGTTTAGGGTTTAGGATTTAGGATTTAGCATTTTTAGGGTGAAGGGTTTAGGGTTTAGGGTTTAGGATTTTAGGGTTTTGGGTTTAGGTTTTAGGGTTTTGGGTTTACAGTTTAGGGTTTATGGTTTAGGGTAGGGTTTAGGGTTTAGACTTTAGGGTTTAAGGCTTAGGGTTTTAGGGTTTAGGGTTTAGAGTTTAGGGTTTACGGTTTAGTGTTTTGGGTTTAAGGTTTAAGGTATTTAGGGTTTAGGGTGTAGGGTTTAGGGTTTAGGGTTTTTAGGGTTTAGGGTATAGTGTTTTAGAGTTTAAGGTTTAGGATTTAGTGTTTAGGGTTCAAGATTTAGGTTTATTGTTTAGGGTTTTTACTGTTTAGGGTTTAGGGTTTAGGGTTTAGGGTTTAGGGTTTAAGGTTTAGGATTTTGGGGTTTAGGGTTTAGGGTTTAGGGTTTAAGTTTTTTAGGGTTTAGGGTTTAGGGTTTAGGGTTTACAATTTAGGATTTAGGGTTTACGGTTTAAGGTTTTTAGGGTTCAGGGTGTAGAGTTTAGGGTTTAGGGTTTTTAAGGTTTAGGGTTTAGGGTTTTTAAGGTTGAGGGTTTAGGGATTAGGGTTTAGTGTTTAGGGTTTAAGGTTTAGGGTTTAGGGTTTAGGAGTTTAGGGTTTAGGCTTTAGGGTTTAGGGTTTATGATTTAGGGTTTATGGCTAGGTTTTAGGGTTTACGGTGTAGGGTTTAGGGTTTTTAGGGTGTAGGGTTTAGGGTTTAGAGTTTAGGGTGTAGGGTTTAGGGTTTTTAGGGTTTAGGTTTAGGGTTTAGGGTTTAGATTTTGGGGTTTAGGATTTTAGGGTTTAGGGTTTAGGGCTTGGGGTTTAAGGGTTTGTTTTTATGGTTTAGAGTCCATGGTTTAGGGTTTAGGGATTTTGGTTTTTAGGGTTTTGGGTTTAGGGTTTAAGGTTTTGGGTTTTAGGGTTTAGGGTTTAGGGTTTTGGGTTTAAGATTTATGATTTAGGGTTTAAGGTTTAGGGTTTTTAGTATTTAGGGTTTAGGGTTTAGGGTTTAGGGTTTTTGGTTTAGGTTTTAAATTTTAGGATTTTAGGGTTTAGGGTTAGGGTTTTGTGATTAGGGCTTAGGGTTTAGGGTTTAGGGTTTTTGGGGTCTAGGGTTTAAGGTTTAGGGTTTAGGGTTTTAGGGTTTACTATTTAGGGTTTACGGTTTAGGATTTACGGTCTAGTGTGGGGTTTAAAGTTTAGGGTTTAGGGTTTATGATTTAGGGTTTAGGGTTTAGTATTTAGGGTTTAAGGTTTCGGGTTTTAGGATTTACAGTTTAGACTTTAGGGGCTAACGAAGGGTTTTAAGTTTGGGTTTAGGGTTTTGGGTATACGATTTAAGGTTTAGGGTTTTAGGGTTTAGGGTTTAAGCTTTAGGGTTTATGGTTTAGGGTTTAGGGTTTAGGGTTTTTAGGGTTTAGTGTTTTGGGTTTAGGGTTTAGGGTTTTTAGGGTTTACGGTTTATTGATTTTAGGGCTTAGAGTTTTGGGTTTAGGGTTTATGGTTTAGGGATTTTAGGGTTTTTAGGGTGGGTTTAGGGTTTACGGTTTAGGATTTAGGGTATTTAGTGTTTAGGCTTTAGGGTTTAGGGTTTATGGTTTAGGGTTTAAGGTTTAGGATTTTAGGATTTTGGGTTTAGGGTTTAAGGTTTTTAGGGTTTAGGATTTAGGGTTTAGTATTTAGGGTTTAGGGTTTAAGGTTTAGGCTCTAGGGTTTAGGGTTTTAGGTTTTAGGGCTTAGGGCTTAGGGTTTAACGGTTAGGGTTTACGGTTTAGGGTTTAGCGTTTAGCATTTTTTGGGTTTTTAGTGTTTAGGATTTAGGATTTTAGGGTTTTAGGGTTTAGGGTTTAGGGTTTAGGATTTAAGGTTTAGGGTTTTGGGTTTAGGGTTTAGGGTTTAAGGTTTAGCATTTTAGGGTTTATGGCTTAGGGTTTATGGCTTAGGGTTTACGGTTTAGGATTTAGGTTTTACGGTTTAAGGTTTTTAGGGTTTAGGGTTTATGGTTTAGGATTGAGGGTTTAGGGTTTAAGGTTTAGGATTTTAGGGTTTAGGTTTTAAGGTTTAGGGTTTAAGTTTTTTAGGGTTTAGGGTTTAGGGTTTTTAGGGTTTAGGGTTTAGGGTTTTAGGGTATAGGGTTTAGGGTTTAGGAATTAGGGTTTAGGGTTTAGGGTTTAGTGTTTTGGGTTTAAGGTTTAGGGTTTGAGGGTTTAGGGTTTAGGGTTTATGGTTTATGGTTTAGGATTTAGGGTTTAGGGTAAAAGGTTTTTAGTTTTTAGGGTTTAGGGTTTAGGGTTTAGGGTTTAGGGTTTAGGGTTTATGGTTTAGGTTTTAAGGTGTAGGGTTTAGTGTTTAGGGCTTGGAGGTTAGGGGTTAAAGTTTTTGATTTTTGGGTTTAGGGTTTAGCGTTTAGGTTTAAGGGTTTAGGGCTTAGGGTTTAAGGGGTTAGGAATTACGGTTTAGGGTTTAGGGTCTAACCTAGGGTGTAAAGTTTAGGGTTTAGGGTTTAGGGTTTAAGGTCTCGGGTATAGGGTTTAAGGTTTACGGTTTTATGGTTTAGGTTTTAGGGTTTAGGGTTTAAGGTTTACGATTTTAGGATTTTGGGTTTAGGGTTTGGGTTTAGGGTTTAAGGTTTTTAGGGTTTAGGGTTTAGGGTTTAGGATTTAGGGTTTAGGGTTTAAGGTTTAGGCTCTAGGGTTTAGGGTTTTAGGTTTTAGGGTTTAGGGCTTAGGGTTTAACGGTTAGGGTTTACGGTTTAAGGTTTTGGCGTTTAGCATTTTTTGGGTTTTTAGTGTTTAGGATTTAGGATTTTAGGGTTTTAGGGTTTAGGGTTTAGGGTTTAGGATTTAAGGTTTAGGGTTTAGGGTTTAGGGTTTAGGGTTTAAGGTTTAGCATTTTAGGGTTTATGGCTTAGGGTTTATGGCTTAGGGTTTACGGTTTAGGATTTAGGTTTTACGGTTTAAGGTTTTAGGGTTTAGGGTTTATGGTTTAGGATTGAGGGTTTAGGGTTTAAGGTTTAGGATTTTAGGGTTTAGGGTTTAGGGTTTAGGGTTTAAGTTTTTTAGGGTTTAGGGTTTAGGTTTTTTAGGGTTTAGGGTTTAGGGTTTTAGGGTATAGGGTTTAGGGTTTAAGAATTAGGGTTTAAGGTTTAGGGTTTAGGGTTTATGGTTTAAGGTTTAGGGTTTTAGAGTTTAGGGTTTAGGGTTTAGGGTTTAGGGTTTATAGTTTAGGATTTAGGGTTTAGGGTAAAAGGTTTTTAGTTTTTAGGGTTTAGGGTTTAGGGTTTAGGGTTTATGGTTTAGGTTTTAAGGTGTAGGGTTTAGGGTTTAGGGCTTTGAGGTTAGGGGTTAAGGTTTTTGATTTTTGGGTTTAGGGTTTAGCATTTAGGTTTTAGGGTTTAGGGCTTAGGGTTTAGGGGTTAGGAATTACGGTTTAGGGTTTAGGGTCTAACCTAGGGTTTAAAGTTTAGGGTTTATGGTTTAGGGCTTAAGGTCTCGGGTATAGGGTTTAGGGTTTACGGTTTTAGGGTTTAGGTTTTAGGGTTTAGGGTTTAAGGTTTACGATTTATAGTTTTGGGTTTAGGGTTTAGGGTTTAAGGTTTGGGGTTTAGGGTTTTTAGGGTTTAGTGTTTATGGTTTAGGGTTTAAAAATTAGGGTTTTAGGGTTTAGGGTTTACGGTTTAATGTTTTTAGGGTTTAGGGTTTAGGGTTTAGGGTTTAGGGTTTAGGATTTTAGGGTTTAGGGTTTTGGGATTGGGGTTTAGCGGTTAGGTTTTAGGGTTTTTAGGGTTTAGGGTTAATGGTTTTTAGGGTTTAGGGTTTAGAGATTTTAGGGTTTAGAGTTTAGAGTTTATGGTTTAACATTTGGGGTTTTTAGGGTTTAGGGTTTAGGGTTTGGGGCTTGGGGTTTAGGGGTTAGGATTTACGGTTTAGAGTTCAAGGTTTAGGGTTTAGGGTTTTGAGTTTTTAGGGTTTAGGGTTTAGGGTTTAGGGTTTTAGGGTATAAGGTTTAGGGTTTAGGAACTAGGGTTTAGGGTTTCGGGTTTACGGTAAAGGTTTAGGATTTTAGGGTTTAGGGTTTAGGGTTTAGGGTTTAGGATTTAGGGTTTATGATTTAGGGTTTTTAGTGTTTAGGGTTTAGGGTTTAGGGTTTCATGTTTAGTTTTTATGGTTTAGGTTTTAAGGTTTAGGATTTTAGGGTTTAGAGTTTAGGGTTTAGGGTTTAGGGTTTAGGGCTTAGGGTTTTGGGTTTAGGGCTTAGGGTTTTTAGGGTGTAGGGTTTAGGGTTTAGGGTTTTTGGGGTTTACGATTTAGGGTTTAGGGTTTATTATTTACGATTTAGGTTTTGGGGTTTTAGGGTTTATGGTTTAGGATTTACAGTTTAGGGTTTATGGTTTAATGTATAGGGTCTAGCGGAGGGTTTAAAGTTTAGGGTTTAGGTTTAGGGTTTAGGGTTTAGGGTCTAGGGTTTGGGGTTTTAGGGTTTACAGTTTAGGGTTTAGGGTTTAGGGTCTAAGGTGGGGTTTAAAGTTTAGGGTTTAGGGTTTAGGATATAGGGTTTAAGCTTTAGGATTTTAGGGTTTAGGGTTTAGGGTTTTCAATTTATGGTTTAGGGTTTACGGTTTAGGGTTTAGGGATTTTAGGGTTTAGTGTTTATGGTTTAGGGTTTAGGGTTTAGGGTTTTAGGGTTTAGGGTTTAGGGTTCAGGGTTTAGGGTTTTTAGGGTTTAGGGTTTAGGGTTTAGGGTTTAGGATTTTAGGGTTTAGGGTTTAGGGCTTGGGGTTTAGGGGTTAGGTTTTAGGGTTTTTAGGGTCTAGGATTTTTAGGATTCAGGATTTAAGGTTTAGGGCTTAGGGTTTAGGCATTTTAGGGTTTAGAGTTTAGGGTTTAGGGTTTAGGGTTTAGGATTTTTAGGGTTTAGGGTCTTGGGTTTAGGGTTTAGGATTTAGGGTTTAGGGTTTTTAGGGTTTTGGGTTTCGGGTTTTCGGTTTAGGGTTTAGGGTTTAGGGTTTAGGGTTTAGGATTTAGGATTTAGGGTTTTTAGGGTTTAGGGTTTTGGATTTTAGGGTTTTGGGTTTAGGTTTTAGTGTTTAGGGTTTACGAATTAGGGTTTAGGGTTTATGGTTTTTGTGGTTTAGGGTTAAGGGTTTAGGGTTTAGGGTTTAAGGCTTAGGGTTTTAGGGTTTAGGGTTTACAGTTTATTGTTTAGGGTTTAGGGTTTAAGGTATTTAGGGTTTAGAGTGTAGGGTTTAGGCTTTAGGGTATAGGGTTTTTAGGGTTTAGGGTTTAGGGTTTAGGGTTTAGAGTTTAGGGTTTAGGGTTTAGTGTTTTAGAGTTTAGGGTTTAGGGTTTAGGCTTTAGGGTTTACGGTTTATGGTTTAGGGTTTAGGGTTTTAGAGTTTAGGGTTTAGGGTTTACGGTTTAGGGTTTAGGGTTTAAGGTTTAGGGTTTTGGAGTTTAGGGTTTAGGTTTTAGGGTTTAGGGTTTAGGGTTTAGGGCTTAGGGTTTAGGGTTTAGGGATTACGGTTTATGGTTTAAGGTTTAGGGTTTTTTGGGGTTTAAGGTTTAGGGTTAATGGTTTAGAGTTTAGGGTTTAAAATTTAGGGTTTTAGGGTTTTTGAAAGTTCGAAAGGGATGTTAAGCCCTAGTGAACTAGTCCCGAGGCTAACCAAGAGGGGGGTGAATTGGTTATTTAAAAATTTCACGACAACGATGAAAAATCTTTTCGATATTTAGCAGCGGAAACGATTAAACAAGAACGAAAAGATCAATCTCAGATATTCATTCACGCAGTTAATATCAAAACGTAAAGTGCAGAATTGAATCAGAAAAGCAAACCTGATTTTATAGTGGTTTGGTCAACTTGACCTACGTCCACTCCCCGGAGCCTCCCCTCCGTGTATTGCACTAAACAGAAAGTGTCTCTCCTTTTGCTCCCACAGCAAGGCGGAGAAGCCTGTACAAACACCTCCTTTTCACCATACGGTGAGGCAGAGAACCCGACCTCCTTTCGCTTCCTCCTGAAGCAGGCAAAGAACCTTCAAACTCCTTTTGCTTCCACCTGAAGCGGGCAGAGAACCCCGGATCTTCTTGCGAACGATCCTCCCACGACGAACACCGACTAGACGACAGACGACGAGCGGAGAAGACGACTCTGATCTGTGCTTGGAGCAACCTTAGTGAATCCCTCACTAACTCCCGCTCACAAGATCTCTTCTCTCTCTCCCAACTCTCTCTCTCTCTAGGGTTTCTCAAGGAAGGAAGGTAGCAAAAGATTTTCTTATTTTAAGAAAAAGTTCTTTTATAGGATGGCTTAAAATTTGCCCTAAATCTCAACTGGTCGGCCTAGATCGTCCAGAACGATCTGTAGATCGTGCTGTACGATCAGTTCAAATTCAGCTGTTTTAGCCTGGACGATCTGGCTCTTCTGGACGATCAGTAGAAAAAATTGTTCACATCGTCCCGTACGATCCTGCGATCATCCGGGACGATTAGTGCAAATCGAGGAATATCGTCCCGAAGACAGTTCGGGTCGTCCAGAGAAATCTGTGCTGGACGACCAAAAAATGACTTGATCATCCAGGACGATCAGGATATGACTTGATCATCCAGAGATCGTCTAGGACGATCTGCTTAATCATACCCTCTTAACTTAGTCGCCCTAATTAGGGTTTCTATTTTAACTGGATCGTCCAGGACGATGTGACTATCGTCTAGGACGATCAGAATAAAAATTTAACAGAAACTCTAACTCACTCAATCTCTCCCCCTGAGTGTGTGTGTGCAAGGTTACTTAGCTAGGGGATCAGTTACATTATAATTGACTCAATAAAAGAAAAAAAACATACATTGGACACACTTGGACCCGATCTTGAGTTGGCTTGATTTGCTCATGATCTTTTGTACCTGAAACGGGTTAGCCAAGAAAAACACACTGGAAACATGCTTGTCATCATCAAAACCAGATTTACAACAATCTCCCCCTTTTTTATGATGGCAAACATTTATAAAGTAGTTTGAAAATAAAACTAAACAAGAGATCGTAAAACAAATATATATATATATATATATATATATATATATATATATATATATATATATATATATATATATATATATATATTATTTTTATTTAACAATCAAACTAATACAGAAAACATAACACATAACAAAGACTAAAACGACTACAACTGACTCCCCCTTTTGACATCACAAAAAGGAGGACGGTAAAATAGAAAACGAAAATACAAGTACAAAAACAAATAAAACTTATCGCAAAAACACATAAAAGCATTTTTTTTTGATCAAGCTGCTCGAGAAAATCAGAATTTTTCCTTGATTTTAGATTCAAAAACCAATGACAGGATGATTGACGGCGCTGAAATCCAGAAAAGGTTGGAAAAATCAACTTTCGTAACTCCGACCCCGGGCACCTTATCGATGCAAACCTTTCAAAACAAGAATATGATTCAGAAGAAAAGGCATTAGATTCGAAAAGAGATCCTTTCAAGCCTCGTTCTAGAAAAATATCTGATATAATAGTGTTACAAAGTAAAAATTCAGAAATTAGGATTTTCAAACACAAGATTTTGAAAATATTAAGTGGCGCACGGATTTTTCTAAGACATTTAACGATCGGAAAGGGAAGAAAGCTTGGTTGGGCTTATTTTGTGCCTCTTTTTCTATTTCTTTGGCGCACTGCGCATCTTTTGATTTTTGATACACTTTGTGTATTTGGCATTTTCGCATCTTTTCATTTTTGGGCTCATTTTATGCCTCTTTTTCAATTCTGTTGGCGTACTGCGCATCTTTTGTAAGCTTTCTTATATTCATAATCGTTAAAGAATCCTAGCTGTGAAATTATCTTCCAGATATAGGAGACGCTTTCCACAATAAGGAATAGTAATTCACAAAACAAAAACCATACAACATATGATAAATGCAATTACTTGGTTTAGAAAATCAAACTAATGACTCAAGACTTTGAAAACCACTATTGATATGAGGCAGATTACTGTAGGAAGATAAAATAATCTCTATTTCAAAAACTAACATTTTAATTTTGAAGAGGATTTTTATTCAAAAGAAACTATACACCAGTAAAGGTGTTAGAGGAAGAGAAACAATCATCAATGTTTCTTCCCTCTAACAGATTCAGTGGAATCAATCACTGCTTATCAGCTTCCAAACCAAAACAAGGTAAAAGACTCCCAGTCAAAAATTCAGATCAACAGAAGTATTGAGCGGTGATCAGATCTTGAAAAGCATAAAACAGTAAGTGCAAGATATGAACCAGTAAATAAAAACAGGTAGAAAATCACAGTAAGGTAAATACTCAAATCAAACTAACAGTAAGGCTAAACAGAAATCAGCAGAAGAAATAAAATCAACTGAAAGTAAATAATCAAAGCAAAAACTACCTAACTGAAATCAGAAATCAAAATACCAAACCTAACTAACAGAAATCAGAATACCAATCAGAAAGATCATAAATCAGTAGTCATCAGAATCAAGCATTTATATAATCACTCCTAATCTGGTTCTCAAAATGCTGAATGAGTCAAAGGCTAGTGGTTTAGTGAATATGTCAGCCAACTGATTTTCAGTTGCTACATAATGTAGCTCAATGTCCCATTTTGTAACATGGTCCCTAATGAAGTGATGCCTAATGTCAATGTGTTTGGTCCTAGAATGTTGGATTGGATTCTTAGAGATACAGCGGTCACTGGTATTATCACACAGAACAGAAATTGTGCCAACAGGTACTCCTAAATCTAAGACTTGTTATTTCAACCAAAGAACTTGGGCCACACAACTTCCTAAGGCAATGTACTCAGCTTCAGCAGTGGAAAGTGCAACTGAGTTCTGTTTTCTACTGGACCAGGAGACTAACGACTGTCCTATGAATTGATAAGTTCCAGAGGTACTCTTCCTATCCACCCTACACCCCGCAAAGTCAGAATCAGAATATCCAATGATCTCAAAAGAGGTGGTGTGCCTAGGGTACCAAATTCCTAGGTTTGGGGTCCCTAAAAGATATCTAAGAATTCTCTTAACAGCAGTCAGGTGGGACTCTTTAGGATCAGCCTGAAACCTAGCACAAAGACAGACACTAAACATGATATCAGGTCGGCTAGCAGTCAGGTAAAGTAGTGAACCTATTATCCCGCTATACTTCTTCTTATCAACAGATTTCCCATTTGAATACTTATCTAATTGAACTGAGGAGGGCATGGGAGTATTGATTGGCTTGGCTTTGTCCATTTCATATTTCTTCAAAATGTCCTTAGTGTATTTTGATTGATTGAGAAAGGTTCCATCATCCGTTTGCCTTATGCTAAACCCCAAAAAGTAGGACAATTCTCCCATCATACTCATCTCAAACTCTTTACTCATTATTTTAGAAAACTCATCACATAAATATTTATCAGAAGATCCAAAAATTATATCATCAACATAAATCTGGACAATGAGTAAATCATCTCCTAATCTCCTCAGAAAAAGGGTGGTGTCTACGCTCCCCTTAACAAACTCTCTTTCTAATAGGAATGTGCTAAGCCTCTCATACCAAGCTCTGGGTGCCTGTTTCAATCCATATAAGGCCTTTTTTAATTTATAGACATGATTTGGATACTGGGAATTCTCAAAACCTGGGGGTTGCTCTACAAAAACATCCTCTTTTATCACCCTATTCAAAAAGGCACTCTTGACATCCATTTGAAACAGCTTAAATCCCTTATAACAGGCAAAGGATAGTAGCACCCTAATGGCTTCCAATCTAGCTACAGGGGAAAAAGTCTCCTCAAAATCAATCCCTTCTATCTGATTATACCCTGTTGACCTCATTTTTATCGCAATTTTCTCTCGATTTTATTTGATCGGATCGATCGAGCCATGACAGTTGAATTCAAATCGAATCGACGTCAATTAGAATTTGATTTCAAATTGACTCGGATCGAATCAAATTTGACTCGACTGCACTCGATCAATTTCGATCAATACATATCGACCCCGTTTGACTCAATTTGATTTCAATTAATGTTGACTTTCGGTTTAATTTTATTAAATTAGCATAGTCGAGCCGCATCGAACCCAAGTCCACCTGATTTGAGTCAAAATCGAGTTTAATTTGAATTCAAATTTGACCCAAATGTGCTGAATTATTTTAAAGAGGCTCTAATTTCCTTTCCTAAACAGGATTTCCCGCTCTTGGTTATCGGAGCGCATTAACGAGCACTTGCCGTGGACTGTGGACTGGCCACCATTACTTTTCTACAGACCCTGGGTTGTACTTATACGGCACTTACCGTGGACTGTGGACTCTTTCTTACTCTGCTCTGTGGATTTATATTGATTTGTTTATTTTGTGTGCGCAGTAGAAATTGCCTGCTTTTCTTAGATTTCTTTCTTGCATGTGCTTGGCCTGATTTCGTTAGGCTCCTTAGGAACAAATCTTTTCTACTCGTAATAAAATTCTAAAATTTTAAGAATTAAATAATATAGAAACCTAACGAATTAGGGAATAGCTGGAACCGTCCGGGGTCGCATGCATATCAATGCATTCTCTCCCTCCTTGCTATAAGACACTTCCCCGCCTGCGGGTAGAGTCCAGATAATCCGACCTATGAGGATGAGGTGCTGGATCTGGGGAAGTCTAGTCTTTTCTAAAAAAAACTATTTTATAAGCCTTTTTTAAAATTCTATGCATATTTGATTTGAGATCGTTAACCAGCATGCATTGCATTAGAAACTAATTAAATTAAAAATTCTAATTGCATTAGTCTTAGGAGCATACACCCTACATAAGTTCAGGGCCATCTAGGAGACTCCCTAGACGTCGGCCCTACTTCAATAACCAAACTACCTACCCATCTTTCATAAAGACTTGGACAGCATGGATTTTATACGCTTAGGTGGTTAGCTGGCTTTCCTTTTCAGGTAGGATATAAGCCCAGAATGCATTAGCTAGGACTCGGGTGTTAGTGTTGCGTAGAACACTAAACCCACTATAGATTTAGGATTCAAGGCTACTATTGCTTCGTAGTATTCCTCATCGGTAGGTAGGTCTTCTGTCTTCCAGGGACCATAAACCCTACATATCTGCGTTACACGGATGACGCCACCTCCATCCTTCTCTCCTGTATGCTTCGAGTACATGATTTACTTATTTTCTCCAGTTTCTTTTCACTACCTTAGTCCCTCCGGATGCTGATCTGAGCCGTGCATGTTGACTAAGCCTAGTTGAGCCCTTCTTTTCCTTCGAGTAGGATTTCCTAGTCTTCGCCCTATGTGCCAATCCTAATTTAGAAAGAATAATGTAGAATCCTTAATCGAGAGTATTCTCAGGCCCCGGCTTGAGATGTAATTAACCACGGGGGCTTGCGCCCGTGGGAAACCGAATCCCACTCTCAAATAAACCCCATTCGAGCTAATGTATCGGGTGGGGGAAACCCGTTGTGATTAGATTACACATATTATTATCCATCGGGGTGTGTTGGTGAGAGCCACTATCCTCAATGGTTAATCGTATGTGTGATCGAATCTGCCCTCCCATTGGCCAGATACTGTCTCCCCTCGCGGGGCGATGGTATTTGTTGAGTCCTTTCGGAGGTCTATAGGTTTCTGTCGACCACGGTGGGACAAGTTTCTCTCTCCATCTTTGGATTCTATATTATTCTCTCTTGTGTGTACTCTGGGATTGGTACTCTTTAGATTAGGTCCGTCCCACTCTTAGTTAGGGTCCTTCCTTAGTTAGGATCGTTCCTCCTTAGTTAGGGTTTCCCCCTAGCTAAATTTCTTGCTTTCTGACCTTCTAGGTCATTCTATTCCCTATATATCATTCCTCTTCTCATTATTTTTACTAATCATTTGAAATCTCTTTTGTTCTTCTTAGCAGACAGTACCATGGCTTCTTTCGTGCCTTCTGTTACCTTCCGCTTTGGTACTGACGCCCAGGTGACACTCCCTGAGTCCCTGCTGGCCAGTCCTCCTGCTGAAGGAATCAGTTTTGGTTCCTTCACCAACTCGGCCTTTGCCACTCTTGGCTGGCCAAACCCGGCTGAGGCTGCTGCCTTTTCTCCTCCTCAGAGGAGAGGTCGTGCAGCCATGCGCCCCTTTGGACGTCCAGTTGCTCGGCGGACAGCCCAGGCACATGCTCGTCCTACTCCTGTTCTACCTGTTACTCAGACTGCCCCGGCTCCTCAACGCCGGCAGGCAGTAGTTACCCCTGTTATTGTTCCGGCAGAGGCAGCTCGTGTTCGGGTTCCCCCTCCTTCTTCCTCTAGGAAGAGGGGTGCCCAGACTGAGACTCCTTCTCCTTCCTCCCGTCGGGTTTCAGCTTTCGCTCGACTGTCTCACCCAGAGACACTCGAGCAGACCCCGACACTTCCCGTACTTTCTGTTCCCATTGTCACTCAGGTAGTGGGTTCAGATGTTGCTTCGTCTTCCGCCTTCGGCCTTGGGAGAAGGGCCCGGAGGAATAGAAACCGTAGACTTCATTTGGCTGCATCTGAGGCTGATAGACAGCGGATGGCAGATTCGTTGGCTCACCAGGAGCCTGTTCAGAGGAGAGTGGTCCCCGAGCAGCGGGCACCACAACCAGTTTCAGTTATACCCATTCCGGAGGTTATAGTCGCTTCTGAGATAGCAACAGTTCAGGGAGGACGCTTCTCTTCACTGACACTCAGTGGTGATGAGGAGGACGTCGCTCGCATTGCGTCGGCCCCTCCTGTTACCACTACTTTACCACGCGCTAGGGTCTGTATGGATGATGTTGCTCGAACCCTCTCTCAGAGGATTCGAAGCATTATCCGCTTAGCGCGGGGTTAAGGCCCTGTCAGTCAAGAGAGGTTACTCCGCCAGATTTCTCAGGCGTTCGTTCACTTGCAGAGGCAGAGGTACCAGTGGCGGAGAGGACAGCCGCCACGACAGCCAGTTAGTTCAGTTCCTTCAGTTAGACCGCAGACAGTTGCTCCTACTGTTGGACGATGCCCACGTCGTCATGGATGAAGACAGCAGCTAGAGCTTACTAGACCTCAGTTTATTTCAGTTATGGTAGCCACTCAGCAGTCAGTTGTTTTCACTGGGTCCCGTCGCAGAGGACGGGTATGGAGACGGCGACAGGCAGACTCTCCTGTCGAGGCAGTGCAGCCAGTTCAGATAGTTGGGCAGTTAGAGACAGTTGTTCCTTTTGGATCAGAGGCAGTTCCGATGGTCTACGATACAGTGGCAGATGTTGATGTTATAGTCTCTCCCGATGGTTCACCAGCCCGGGGAGAGGTAGTTTCAGCTCCTAGCCCTCATAGGATTTCTTCCCCTATGGGTCCATATATAGAAGCGCTTTGTCAGACCTTCTCCGATGAGGATATACTCGAAGAGTCAGATAAAGATATACCAGTGCACCGAGTGTGTGTGATTACTAGACGAGGTCTCTCGGATGAGCAGAGAGAGGCAGATGATGATGATGATGAGCAGGGAGAGCCCGAGGTGTGTGGATCTCCTAGGTCAGTTGATACAGAAGCTATAGTTTTAAACCTTCAGACTCAGATGGCAGAGATGGCTAGAGCCATGGCAGCGATGACCGCTCAGTTGACAGCTTTGGGGGTCATGCCCCAAGTTGTGGGCGTAGGTACTCCTACTACGTCCAGGGATGAACCAGTAGTGCCACCTGTAGTAGCACCAGACCCTATGGGAGTGGACAGGGTCCAGAGAGCAGTTCCAGTGTCACCTACGACAGTTACTTTTACTACCCTAGTTCAGAGTCAGTCAGCTCAGTTGTCAGCAGGACATATTCAAGATTTGATTGCCCAGAAGGTCGAGCAGGCTATTTCCTCCAAGAAGTCTGGAGAGGTAGTTAGCAGGGGGAGACCTTACCCAGTTGAGTACGAGCAAGAGCCTTACCCCCCTGGTTTTGTCCCTCCTAGGTTTAGAGTTTTTGATGGATTTGGGAATCCAAGGCAACATGTAGCTCAATACCGGGCTATATGTTGCAACATAGGAGGGAATGATGCTTTGATGTTGAGATTATTCGTCAGTAGTTTAGTTGGGGTGGCATTTTCCTGGTACACCGACCTCCCCAACGACTCAGTTCGCACATTTACAGAGTTAGAGCAGCTTTTTGTTCAAAGATTTATCAGTGCTGAGCACCGGGTTACAGTCATAGAGTTAGTTGTGGCCAGGCAGCGGCCCCGTGAGACTCTACCAGATTATATAGTTAGATGGAGGAACCTTAGTTTGCAGTGTGAGCCCCAGTTACAGGAGCAGCATGCAGTAGAAATCTTGTTGAAGAACATAGATGGCCCTATAGCTCCTTACTTGAAGGGTTTAACATTAGAACATTTCAAAAGTTGTTGACAAAGGTGGTCAATTTACAGGACAGCATACCCGATGCAGTCCCTCCTAAGGTTGAGAGTCAACCCTCGCGTAGACCTCAACGACAGGAGTCTTCAGGGGCACCTCCGCCTAGGAGAGGGGAGGTACATAATACCTATAGACCATCAGATAAGGGCAAGAAGCCCTTAGTCAGTTCAGTACCACAGAAGTCGTCATACACACCTGGGCAGTCAGCAGTACAAGATAGATCCTCCCATAGGACTTCAGAGGGTCAGTTGTCCTTACAGGAGAGGCTCGACAAGGAATATCCCTTTAAAAGGGAAAGTGTGCAGAAGATATTTAAATCCCTTGTTAAAAATAATATCATAATATTTCCATTTAATAAGAAGAAAAATGAAGAAGGACTGATAGAGCACCCGTTATATTGCCCCTTTCACCGGCATACAGGGCATGTCCTTGAAGATTATTTTGTATTCAAGGATAGGGTGGAGAGCCTTATGGCTAGTGGAAAGATTCACCTGCAAGATAGTGATTTAGTGCAACCTCAAGGCAAAGTGGCTCAGGATCTGCAAATGAATGCAAGCCCGAGTCAGTGTGATGATTGATAGCAGTTAGCAGAACACCCCTTAGTTCTGGGGGGAGTGGTAGCTCGCACTCTCTCGCAAGACAAGGGATATGACCGGACTTGCAGTTCAGAGTTCAAAGACAGTTGAGAGGAGGCCTTAATAAGCCAAGTCGATAGTTGTCAGTTCAGCTCTTTTACCTGTTTATTTTCCTTCTTTCACAGTAGTGCATATTGAGCACACTTCCTTTCTTTCATGTACTTAAAAAAAATGATAAAAAAAAGAGAGAAGCTCTCGGTTGAGCAAAACCGGTTGCCCTTGTCACAGGAGGAACCCGGTAATACTCTCCAAGAGCTCAAATTTCCCAAGCTTTTCTTTTCCCCTCCTTCGAAGCGTCTCGACGGTTGCTTCAAGGATGACCCTACACTTGCATGGTTATGATTCTTTATAGATGCATTAGTCTTCATTAGTGATATGGTACATTTTTCTCGGGATGTTAACATCACTTCTTTGTAGGCTTAGATTTTTCTAAAGAAAGATCAGCCTCCTCTTTTACTCTCAATCAGTAACTCGCTTTCCCATTCATATCTTGCTCTCAGCTTCTAGAGCGGTCTTATAGATATAGCGATGTTGGTTTCATCTCTCACAGGGTCCCACCAGTTAGTGTGGGTGTTACCGCTGTGAATTATTGATGATTATTATCCTTATTCATAGTTGTTATCCTCAGTGGTGAGTGTGTCCCCTCGCTACCTTGGGTTGTTTCCCTAGTTATGATGTAGTACATCTTGTCTCAGATGTTAGCATCACTTCCTCAGGAGCTTTGATTTTCTGGCAGAAGATCAGCTCCTTGGTTTCTTTACCGACATAATTCCTCATTCAAGCCCTACTCTTAAATAGCAGAGTAGTTCTATGGACGAGTTGAGGTCACTCTCACTTTCCACAGGGTCCCACTAGTTTGTGTGGGTGCTACCGCTGTGATCTTCTGTTGATTGTTAATCATATTCATATTTACTATCCTCGGTGGCAGGTGTGTCCCTTTGCTACCTTGAGCTGTTTTCCCAAACTGTGATGTAGTACACCTAGTCCCAGGTGTTAGCATCACTTCTTTGTGAGCGTTGATTTTCTAGCAGAAGATCAATGCCCTAATTTCTTTGTCTACATACTTCCCTATCGGGACCTGACTCTTGGCTGCCAGAGAGGTCCCGTGGATCTATTGATGTTGTTTTCACTTCTTACAGGGTCCCCATCAGTTAGTATGGGTCCACCACTGTAGTTTCTTGATGATTACTTCTTCTTGATATCATTTTATGTTTTATAGCGGGTGTCCCCCCCGCTGCTCTAATTGTTGCCCACCTGGGATGGGATATCCCCTCTTGCACTCTGCTGAGGGTGTACCTCTTCCTGATATTCTATGAGGTATTATTCTGATGTTTTCCTCCTTTTCATGTGATATTATTGTTGCCTAAGAAATTCCACCGGCATTCGGATACTCGTGGCCACGACGATTTGTCCTCTACCACGTGGTAACCAAAGCGCTAGCTCGGGGTTCCTTAGACAACTTCTCTCTTGGAGTTCTTCTACTTACCTTTCCTTTCTCCCTCACATCCCTACACAGATCTGTGTTAGGTTGGTGTTGAGGTGACTCTTTTCTCTCCACATCACTGCAGGTATATGTGCCGGGTGATTGTGTAGAGTGTTCTTTCTTTATCCTACTGCAGGCATATGCGCCGGGTAGAGACTCTGCTGCAGGCACATACACCGGGCAGAGGTGACTTTCTCTCTTCTTATCACTGCAGGTATATGCGCCGGGTGATTGTTGAGTTTTCCTTTATCCTATTGCAGACATATGCGTCGGGTAGGAACCCCGTTGCAGGCACATACACCGAGCGGGGGTGGACTTTTCACTGATTGTCTTACTGCAGGCATATGCGCCGGGTAGACATCAGACTTTACTTGGTAGAGAGAGCCCCGACAGAGTCCCTGGGAGGGCATTCCTCACCACTCTTTTTCCCTGATTGTCCTACTGCAGGTTTATGCGCCGGGTAGACATCAGACTTTACTTTTTACTTGGTTGAGAGAGCCCCGACAGAGTCCCTGGGAGGGCATTCCTTACCACTCTTTTCCCCTGATTGTCCTATTACAGGCATATGCACCGGATAGACATCAGACTTTACTCTTTACTTGGTTGAGAGAGCCCCGACAGAGTCCCTGGGAGGGCATTCCTCACCACTCTTTTTCCCTGATTGTCCTACTGCAGGAATATGCGCCGGCTAGACATCAGTCTTTACTTTTTACTCGGTTGAGAGAGCCCAACAGAGTCCCTGGGAGGCATTCCTCACCACTCCTTTTTCCCTGATTGTCTTACTGCAGGCATATGCGCCGGGTAGACATCAGACTTTACTTGGTAGAGAGAGCCCCGACAGAGTCCCCGGGAGGACATTCCTCACCACTCTTTTTCCCTGATTGTCCTACTGCAGGCTTATGCACCGAGTAGACATCAAACTTTACTTTTTACTTGGTTGAGAGAGCCCCGACAGAGTCCCTGGGAGGGCATTCCTCACCACTCTTTTCCCCTGATTGTCCTTTTGCAGGCATATGCGCCGGATAGACATTAGACTTTACTCTTTACTTGGTTGAGAGAGCCCCGACAGAGTCCCTGGGAGGGCATTCCTCACCACTCTTTTTCCCTGATTGTCCTACTGCAGGCATATGCGCCGGGTAGACATCAGTCTTTACTTTTTACTTGGTTGAGAGAGCCCGACAGAGTCCCTGGGAGGCATTCCTCACCACTACTTTTTCTCTGATTGTCTTACTGCAGGCATATGCGCCGGGTAGACATCAGACTTTACTCTTTACTTGGTTGAGAGAGCCCGACAGAGTCCCTGTGAGGCATTCCTCACCACTCCTTTTTCTCTGATTGTCTTACTGCAGGCATATGCGCCGGGTAGACATCAGACTTTACTCTTTACTAGGTTGAGAGAGCCCCGACAGAGTCCCAGGGAGGCATTCCTCACCACTCCTTTTTCTCTGATTGTCTTACTGCAGGCATATTCGCCGGGTAGACATCAGACTGTACTCTTTACTTGGTTGAGAGAGCCCCGACAGAGTCCTTGGGAGGGCATTCCTCACCACTCTTTTTCCCTGATTGTCTTACTGCAGGCATATGCGCCGGGTAGACATCAGTCTTTACTTTTTACTTGGTTGAGAGAGCCCCGACAGAGTCCCTGGGAGGGCATTCCTCACCACTCCTTTCCCCTGATTGTCCTACTGCAGGCATATGCGCCGGGTAGACATCAGTCTTTTTTTTTACTTGGTTGAGAGAGCCCCGACAGAGTCCCTGGGAGGGCATTCCTCACCACTCTTTTCCCCTGATTGTCCTACTGCAGGCACATGCGCCGGGTAGACATCAGTCTTTACTTTTTTACTTGGTTGAGAGAGCCCCGACAGAGTCCCTGGGAGGGCATTCCTCACCACTCTTTTCCCCTGATTGTCCTACTGCAGGCACATGCGCCGGGTAGACATCAGTCTTTACTTTTTACTTGGTTGAGAGAGCCCCGACAGAGTCCCTGGGAGGGCATTTCTCACCACTTCTTTTTTCCTGATTGTCTTACTGCAGGCATATGCGCCGGGTAGACATCAGACTTTACTCTTTACTTGGTTGAGAGAGCCCCGACAGAGTCCCTGGTAGGCTTTCCTCACCACTCTTTTTTTTCCTGATTGCGCTACTGCAGGCATATGCGCCGGGTAGACATCAGTCTTTACTCTTTACTTAGTTGAGAGAGCCCGACAGAGTCCCTGGGAGGCATTCCTCACCACTCTTTTTCCCTAATTGTCTTACTGCAGGCATATGCGCCGGGTAGACATCAGACTTTACTCTTTACTTGGTCAAGAGAGCCCGACAGAGTCCCTGGGAGGCATTCCTCACCACTCCTTTTTCCCTGATTGTCTTACTGAAGGCATATGTGTCGAGTAGACATCAGACTTTACTTGGTTGAGAGAGCCCGACAGAGTCCCTGGGGGGCATATCTCACCACTCCTTTTCCCTGATTGTCCTACTGCAGGCATATGCACCGGGTAGACATCAGACTTTACTCTTTACTTGGTTGAGAGAGCCCGACAGAGTCCCTGGGAGGCATTCCTCACCACTCCTTTTTCTCTGATTGTCCTACTGCAGGCATATGCGCCGGGTAAACATCAGACTTTACTTGGTTGAGAGAGCCCGACAGAGTCCTTGGGAGGCATACCTCACCACTCCTTTTTACCTGATTGTCTTACGGCAGGCATACGCGCCGAGTGGACATCAGACTTTACTTGGTTGAGTGAGCCCGACAGAGTCCCTGGGAGGCATATCTTACCACCCCTTTGTACCTTCTGTTCTGCTGTTTCGATATGGTTAGGCAGATAGTTGGTCTACTTTACCTTTCACTCTTTGTTTCACTGTTTTGATATAATCATGTGAACACCGAGTTGTCCACATTCACTATTCTGATATGATCAAGTGGATGTGAGACCCTTTACCTTTACTTTCTTCTGTATTCTTACCTTACTATAGGGTAAGGCAGACAGATGGTCTACCCTCTTTCTTTGATGATTTTCCTTACTTTTCTCTGATTATTATCATTTATTATTTTGATTTAATCAAGCGATTATTGGATCTCCTTTCTCTTCAGATCATCGTAGACATGTTCTAGATGATCGCGGAATTTTCTGTGATTCTTTATATTTTGTTTTTGATTATGCTCATGTGAGCATGAGATCCGTCTCTCTTTCTTACACTCTGCTGCTTTGATGTGGTCAAGCAGAGGTGAATTCCTGGTCCTTCTCTTCCTTTGGTCCCACCATGATTGTGTGATTATTGCATGGCTGAGTGATTTATTGCATGATTATGTGATTGACCGCATAGTCATTATATTATTATTTGATCTTGTATAATTATTGCATTTTAGATTACCCATTGCATGATTAGGTGATTGTTGTATTATTATGTCAGCATGTAATCATTGCATAACTGTGTGATTGCCGTATGATCACTGCATGATCTTTTGCTCGTTAGCATATGATTTGATATGGTTAGATGTTTATCGTATATTTATCCTTTGTTGCGTGGTTACGGTGTGATCACATGATGGTAGTGTGATTAGATTATTGTTATATGATTAATTGATTGTAGCATGGTTATGTGATATCTGTTGGATCGTATGGTATTTATTAATTTTGGTGATCATCATATGATTGCTTGACTGTACGATTATCTAATCAATGCATGACTGCATACTTGGGTGACTATTGTGTGACTGTATGATCATAACATGGTGGGATACCTGTTGCATGATTATTGTATGATTGTATTCTTTCTGAGTCTCATTAGTGGATTGTAGGTTTGCATCCTCTTAGTGAGTCCTGCTAGTTGAGCCTAGAGTTGCACTTTCCTAGATGAGGGAAGGTCAACGCCAACACGTACAGCTCACTAGTCGTTCACCGCACATGTTGGGGGTCCGTTTGTTGACCTCATTTTTATCGCAATTTTCTCTCGATTGTATTTGATCGGATCGATCGAGCCATGACAGTTAAATTCAAATTGAATCGACGTCAATTAGAATTTGATTTCAAATTGACTCGGATCGAATCAAATTTGACTCGACTGCACTCGATCAGTTTCGATCAATACATATCGACCCCGTTTGACTCAATTTGATTTCAATTAATGTTGACTTTCGGTTTAATTTTATTAAATTAGCATAGTCGAGCCGCATCGAACCCAAGTCCACCTGATTTGAGTCAAAATCGAGTTTAATTTGAATTCAAATTTGACCCAAATGAGCTGAATTATTTTAAAGAGGCTCTAATTTCCTTTCCTAAACAGGATTTCCCGCTCTTGGCTATCGGAGCGAATTAACGAGCATTTGATTCATGCCTTTCCAGGCTTTAAGGCCATTTATTTTGATCTCTAGGTTGCAAAATCAAAAAAAGGGAGAAGCCCCTGAGTTTTGGTAAGACCGACGCCCCCTCTCCTTGATCTCTGGTTCGCACAGCTCCAGGCGGATTGAAGCAGCCAAAATCAGACCCCTTTGCCTGCTCCCTGCTGCTGGCGAAATCCAGAAACCCGACGCCTCGCCCCCATCTCTCAAGTTCGCAAGCCAGGAACGGACGGACCTCTTGCTCTCCCTTCTTTGTTTCGCAAGGCTCCCGTCCGACTCCTCCCCAGTTCGCAAAAGACCCCTGGACTCCCTAGTTCGCACATCCAGGCAGAACCCCCTGCTCCCGTTCGCGAATCCCTCTCCGACATTCCCGTCCGACTCCACCCCAGGATTGAACTCGACGATTGCTGGACACCTTCTCTAGCTGATAGTTCTCTTCGTTTGCAGGTATATCTATCCCTCTTCTTCTCCTTCTTCTTCTTCTTCCACTTCTTCTTCCACTTCTTCTTCCCTTCCTTATTCTTATCTCTATGTCTTGAGAAGGAATCAGAGATTGATCATGGCAAAGTGAGTATGCATTTCCAAAGCAAAGGGTTTTAGATTCATTTCATTTAGACATCTTGATTGAGAATGAGATAGTGATGCTTATGATTGTTCTTCTCTCTTATTTGACTCATGTTGCATGGCTTAGAATTTTAGGTGTAAACCATGGAAAAGCATAAGAAGCCATGTTGATCTTTTGTCAAAACATGCATACAAGGTGTTCGTGGTTATGCCTACTAAGGAGCAATGTGATTTTAGAACAAGTATTTGTCTCCTAATAAGCCACATTTGCATGACTTATCTACATTAAGAGCATGAGTATTACTTTGTCATTTGGTTGTATGTTGTTTTACAAAGAAAAGAAGAGAGAATTCAATGAAACCAAAGAATGACATGGGATTTTTGGTGGAAACTTATTTCAGACATGACATCTATTACCCAGCTTGGCTATGTTCATTTGGTTACTATGCGATGAATTGCTTTAGGAAAGATAGTTGTTGAGAAAAGACTATGATAGATTCTTGCCTTACTCTAGTAATGAGATGTTGGGTGTTTGGCATGTTTATATTTCATTTCATCTATGCGTTTAAGGGATCTAGAAGTCTCAATAAAGTGAAGAGCTTATTTGTATGCATTACAAATGGTAGCTTAATCTCTGACTCCATTTGTGATGAAGAAAACTAGTTGCTGCCTAATGATGCTGTATGCTTATACCACTGAATCCTTCTTTATATATTTCAATCTAATATGGTATAGGGATTATTCTTGTTGTTTGAGTGTCTCCCTACGAATCCACTTGCTCTGTTTCGCTTTTCCTTTTTTTTTTTTTCTTATCGAGATATTGGAAAAACCAAATGGACTGTTTGTTCACACTTAGGGTTCATGTGGCCGGGTAAGAATCAAATTTCAATAGTGGTAAATTTGTTTTTGAAAGTTTCTAAATATAAACTCATTTCGTCATGTCATGTTGGAAGTAGTTTCAATATGAATTTCAAACTACTCATTTGTTGAAGGTAATTTTAATGTGTTTAATTGTGATTTAATTCCCTCCATTTTGTGTGGAACGGAAATTCTTATATTTGACAGATTTATAAACTTATATATTATTACTTAGTTTTAATTACATCTAATAAAGCTTGAGAGCTAGCAATGTTCATCATATTGTGAAATAATTTTTTTTGGTTTATGGACAACTAAATGAGCCCTTATTTGAAATACAGTTTCATCAAATTCTGGTATCATTTACGCTTAAGATTTATGTTTATAACTCTGCAAGTGAAGTAAAAAAAAAATGTTTGAGAAGTTTGGTTGGAACTTTTCTGTTTAGTTACAAGTAGGATTTAGTTAATCCTTTAAATTCAGATTTTAAATCTTGAGCGGATTAAAGCCTTGAATATTGCTTTGAATATGAAAGATTTATATGCTAAAATTAAGATTTGTTTATTTAGAGGGAAGCAGAGATTTGAGCCTTATGTTATATCTTCTCATGGAAAGATTGGAGTTGCATTCATATATGATTCAGTAAACAAATTACTTCATGTTCAGTTTTATAAGACTCTCATGCATATGCTATTTGCTTCGATGTCATCTTGGCATGATTTAGATAAAAGGTACAATAGCTAGGCAGAAAAGTTTCCTTGAATGATTTCTGGGCGTGTATGAAGTTGCAAAACCCATCTTTATTTTATTTTCTTAAGTCCATTTGACACAAAACTTTGAGCTGGGATAAGTAGATGAGATAGAGATTTGGTATGCACTTGTGTATTACTAATTGCTTCAGTTATTCTATGAAAGACACTTAGCCAAGACAATCGTATGCTTTCATTCTTTCTTTTATGAAATATTTTGGAGAAGGTTTAAGAGTTTTGAATGTTAAAAGGGTTTCTTGACTTGGTCGAAGGCATTATGAATTGTTTTATGATTAGAGAGTTTCTCGAGTTGTTTGATGATTGTGAAAGGCTTTGTAAGTTAGTTTTGCATTGTGAATTACTATGATGCGCCTTGTAAATGTTTTATAATGAAAGCTTTATGAAACCTTCTTGTTAGAAGACTTTCATAGGGCCCACCCCACGTTAAAGAAGTATATTATTTGTTTTGCATCGGGAGAAGCTATTATGGATTTTGTATTTGGGAGGTTTTATGGATTTCTTTATTTGAGGGTTTTGTGTGTTGCTTTGATTGAAAGGTTCTTTGGATTGTTTTGGAGATTGAGGGCTTTATGAGTGGTTTTATGTTTGAAGGAGCTTGAGGTTTGATGATTCTTTCAGTTATTTTTCTTTTATGGATAAGTTTTCTTTCTCATATTTGCATTCTATTCCAAGATGAGGTTAAATATGTGGGTTTATAGCATGTTTGAGTGGAGAGTGGAGACTTATTTGTGCTTTGATTTCAGGATTGGGTTTCCTTCTTTTCTACTTTGAGTTTGATATGGGGTGATTTGGGTCATTGTGTCAAATATTTCGATTGCTTTCTTAAAACGTGGGAACATCAAATAGCATCCAAATTTCCCGCCTCTTATTTGCATTTGGCTTAAATGCTGAACGGGAAAAAGGGTGGGGCAAAGGCATGTTTGGCTTTGACGGAGCATGCCTATCAATGAGATGCTAACATTCCATAAAAATAATAAATAATGACCGTTTTTTTTGGAGCAATATAGGAGAGTTCCTACAAACTCAAGCAGTCTCGGGGAGCAAGCAGCCAAGCTAACATCCAGACAAAAGAAAAGGTATGTTTTCATTTAATAGCATTTTATTTTGATTATTTGCATATTGAACATGATTCTGCTCTCATCCAATCTTCGTTCGTTTCTTTGTGCTTTTGCGAGGTACATGTGGGGAAGCAAAGAAGGAGCTTTTAGGAGCACTAGACGAAGGAGCTTGGACAATCGGACCCGAGCATCAGTCGCCGCCATTCATTCTGGTGGGGGTGCTACGGGCGATACCACTGGGTCATAGCCCCCGGTGTTGTGAGTTTTTCTTAAAACTTAGATAGCCTTTAGGGAGCCCGTTTGTGTGTACGATCCCTTACCTTTAGGGCCCTGTAGAAACTTCAATTCTTAAGCCATTTTCTTCTCTTATCTTGTTATAGATCCCTAAACCCATTTTTACACATATGCGAATGTCTAAGGGGTTAGAAATAAAACATCTATCCATCTCCTACAACACTAGTGACACCTAAGGACAAAAATTAAGGACTGAGTCTTAGAGAACTTAGACTTAGGATGTATGCTCCTTTAGGATAGAAACATAAAACATAAAAACTTAGTGACATATTATCCTAAGATTAGTTTGCTTTAATTCATTAATAATTAAGCAATAAAACTAATTATAATTTGAATTAAAAGATTCAAATCCTTGACTCTCAATCAAACTACAACCAACATACCTAATCACTAGGAGGTAAATTTTGAACACGAATTTTAATTAAATCTCACCAATTTATTTATCATCCTTTAATTAAATATTAACTAAATAAAATTCATCAAAACAAACTCAAATTTTAGGAGTTATAAAATTGGGAAGCCAACCTAATTCGAACCTAAAAGACTCATAATACCCAAACTTTGAAAATTTGTAACTAATTCCAGAAAATTCTAAATTGAACAAATTAAAAAGCACTCCACTCTAATCAAAGTCTACTATTCAACAAAAATATCAACTTTCCAAAAATCAACTTTATTTAAAAAGTCAACTCTCCGGTCAACCGTGGTTTAATAACTATTGCCCGAAACTCCTTAAATCATAACTTTGCCTAGAAAACTCCAAATCTAACAAACTAACAGTCTAATTACTCGTGGCAAGGTCTAGTATTTAATAAAAATGCTAACTCCCCTAAACCTAACTTGTTTCTAATAATGACCTTTTTGAACCCTCCTAACCTAGCGGATAGGTAGACCCTGGATCTCCTAAAACCCGCTAATGTAACTTAAACTTCAAACAATATTAACCTTAGTATTAAAATGAATTAGCCAACTAAACTAACTAAAAATAGACCCTAATTTACTAATATTTGAACTTTAACCAAATCCTCCTTTTCAAACTTTCAACAAATATTAACTCAAAGTAACTTGAACTAACTACCCAATATAAGATTCATCCAAAGCCACACAAGCCCACTACACACACGTAGAATTGTTTGCTTGGGCACCACTTCTAGTTCTAGGTTAGGCCAGTGTTTTACTTTTCTGTTTATGTGCTGTGACGCTCTTGCATGTGGCACGTGTGCTGTTTGTGTTGATTTGATGTGAGTGTTTATTTTATTACTGCACTATTTTTTGTTTGTGATATTATTGTTTGTGCGTTAGATCTACCCCTAGGCTAGGGACGTTTTATACTGACTCAGTCTTATGCAGGTGGCCATGCTCATGCAGCGCTAAAAATAAATGGGGGCTAATATGATAAATCATAAACTATAAATGCTTGCTATAGGTGCTCCGAAATGCTTAGCCCCCAAATGAATAAGAGCGTGGCCAAGTGTGTTTACTTTTCTGCACTGATATAACTGCTTCTGATGTGATATATTAAACTGCTTGCGATTTTCATTAGATTAACCTTGCAGGTTCAGTTTGAGTCTAGATTTTATTTTTCATAATGTGATTTATAATTCGTATTGAGTTGTGAAAGTCTTCAAAGGTATGGCATTTCAAATGTTAGGTACCCAAAGGGAGAAAGAAAGACCCTCTCTCGGGGAGTTTCTTTCTCATTTGGGTACCCTTCCGGAGAACGATCTGAAGGAGGATGATCTGAAGAAAGACGACCCATTCAAAGATGAAGATTTGAAGATGAAATGCCTTGCATTTAAGACTTGCGTCATTCAGTAGGATTAGAATCCAGGATGTTGTCGGTGGGGCCTGGCCACCATTACTTTTCTACAGACCCTGGGTTGTACTTATACGGCACTTGCCGTGGACTGTGGACTCTTTCTTACTCTGCTCTGTGGATTTATATTGATTTGTTTATTTTGTGTGCGCAGTAGAAATTGCCTGCTTTTCTTAGATTTCTTTCTTGCATGTGCTTGGCCTGATTTCGTTAGGCTCCTTAGGAACAAATCTTTTCTACTCGTAATAAAATTCTAAAATTTTAAGAATTAAATAATATAGAAACCTAACGAATTAGGGAATAGCTGGAACCGTCTGGGGTCGCATGCATATCAATGCATTCTCTCCCTCCTTGCTATAAGACACTTCCCCGCCTGCGGGTAGAGTCCAGATAATCCGACCTATGAGGATGAGGTGCTGGATCTGGGGAAGTCTAGTCTTTTCTAAAAAAAACTATTTTATAAGCCTTTTTTAAAATTCTATGCATATTTGATTTGAGATCGTTAACCAGCATGCATTGCATTAGAAACTAATTAAATTAAAAATTCTAATTGCATTAGTCTTAGGAGCATACACCCTACATAAGTTCAGGGCCATCTAGGAGACTCCCTAGACATCGGCCCTACTTCAATAACCAAACTACCTACCCATCTTTCATAAAGACTTGGACAGCATGGATTTTATATGCTTAGGTGGTTAGCTGGCTTTCCTTTTCAGGTAGGATATAAGCCCAGAATGTATTAGCTAGGACACGGGTGTTAGTGTTGCGTAGAACACTAAACCCACCATAGATTTAGGATTTAAGGCTACTATTGCTTCGTAGTATGCCTCATCGGTAGGTAGGTCTTCTGTCTTCCAGGGACCATAAACCCTACATATCTGCGTTACACGGATGACGCCACCTCCATCCTTCTCTCCTGCATGCTTCGAGTACATGATTTACTTATTTTCTCCAGTTTCTTTTCACTACCTTAGTCCCTGTGGATGCTGATCTGAGCCGTGCATGTTGACTAAGCCTAGTTGAGCCCTTCTTTTCCTTCGAGTAGGATTTCCTAGTCTTCGCCCTATGTGCCAATCCTAATTTAGAAAGAATAATGTAGAATCCTTAATCGAGAGTATTCTCAGGCCCCGGCTTGAGATGTAATTAACCACGGGGGCTTGCGCCCGTGGAAAACCGAATCCCACTCTCAAATAAACCCCATTCGAGCTAATGTATCGGGTGGGGGAAACCCGTTGTGATTAGATTACACATATTATTATCCATCGGGGTGTGTTGGTGAGAGCCACTATCCTCAATGGTTAATCGTATGTGTGATCGAATCTGCCCTCCCATTGGCCAGATACTGTCTCCCCTCGCGGGGCGATGGTATTTGTTGAGTCCTTTCGGAGGTCCACATACCCCTTAGCCACCAATCTTGCCTTATTCCTAACCACCACACCAGAATCATTCATCTTATTCTTAAAGACCCACTTGGTTCCCATAATACTTTGATTTTTAGGTCTTTCTACTAACTCCCAAACATCATTCCTTACAAATTGATTCAATTCTTCCTGCATAGCTAAAATCCAAAACTCATCCGACAAGGCTTGATTGATGTTGGTGGGTTCAGTCATTGAGATAAAGATAGAATGGTTTACTTCCTTCCTAAGTCCATGCCTAGTCCTAACACCTTCAGAAGGGTCTCCTAAGATCAGTTCTTTAAGATGACTCGAAGAATATCTCCAATCTCTAGGCAACGTGGTTTAAGGTTCTACCCTTTCCTCCAAATTTGTATTTCCAACTCCTTGGGTAACCTCAACAATCTCTTCATCTTCTACTTCAGATCTAGACTCCTTAGGATCAGATTCATCAAACACTACATGGGTTATTTCTTCCACCACCAAAGTCCTCCTATTGAACACCCTAAAGGATTTCCCCACACTTGAATATCCTAAGAACACTCCTTCATCAGATTTGGGATCAAATTTTCCTAAGGGTGACTTCCCGTTGTTCAGAATGAAAACCTTACAGCCAAAGACATGGAGGTGGGACAGATTTGGTGTTCTACCCTTAATGATCTCATAAGGTGTCTTGTTCAGTTTGACTCTCACATTCACCCTATTCAGCACATAACAGGCAGTGTTCACCGCTTCAGCCCAAAAGTATTTTGGAAGTGAATACTCGGCAAGCATGGATCTAGCGGCTTCCACTAAGGTCCTATTCTTCCTTTCAGCTACCCCATTCTGCTGAGGGGTCCTAGGAGCTGAAAAATTATGACTAATCCCTTGATCCTCACAAAGACTTCCAAATCTTTCATTTTTAAATTCCCCTCCGTGATCACTATGGATGATAATAATCTCACATACTAACTTCTTCTGAATCCAAGTAGAGAAGGATCTAAACTCATCAAATGACTAAGATTTATGTGACAGAAACTTCACCCAAGTAAACCTCGAATAATCATCTACAATCACAAAACCATAGACTCTCCCCCCTAAGCTGGCAGTGCTAATGGGTCCAAAGAGGTCCATGTGAAGAACTTCTAAAGGTCTAGAGGTGCTAATGTCCTTAACAGAGTGAAAGGAGGACTGGACTTGCTTCCCTAACTGACAGGCATCACACAGGTGATCCTTAGTGAACTTAAGCTTGGGCACACCTCTAACTAAGTCCTTTTGGGTGACTCTCCTAAGGGTTTTCATACTGGCATGACATAATCTCCTATGCCACAACCAAGACTCATCAGCAGCAGTTTTTAAGCAAATTGAATTCTCAGATTTAATGCTACTTACATCCAGCTTGTAGACGTTATTGATCCTTTGCCCTTACAAAACAACTTTATCATTTAAGCTTAAAATGCAGCCAGTGGGCAGGAATTTAATGCTGTATCCTTTGTCACAGAGTTGACTGATGCTCAGCAAGTTGTATTTCAGTCCATCTATAAGCAAAACATTATCAATCATAAAATTCTTTGAATCACCAATTATACATGAGCCTATCACCTTCCTGGTGGTGTTATCTCCAAGTGTAACCTTGCCTCCAGCTCTGGCCTCCAGCGAAATGAACTGATTTGCATCTCCAGTCATATGTCTAGATTATCCGCTGTCCAGGTATCACATGCTCTCACGAGGTCTTGTGTGAGAGCACACCTACAAAAATATCAAACGTCAGTCTTAGGAACCCAAACCTGTTTGGGTTCCTTCTTATGAAAAGAAGAATGCGATGCATGCGTGCTGTGCTGTAAAACAGGCAGTTTGGGTCTCCACACCCAATGTGTACTACGGTGATAGTACAAGTGTGTGATATGTGTCCTAACATGCCACATGAAAAACTTCTAACACCAGGAAAAGGATTAACTAAACGTCGTGAGTGATAGTGCCTCTTCCTAGTAGTGTATGAAACATGCTTTGATGAACTTGCAACAGATTTTTTAAAAGGTGGCGGTGCATAAAACTGTTCAAAGGTAGGAGGTGTTTTGTTCTTTTCAAAAGCACTGATTTTCACTTCCAAAAACTCATTCTCTTTCTTTAAACTTGCAATTTCAAATTTTAAAGCTCCATTGTTACTTTCTACTTCACATGCCATTGTATCTAACTCTTTAAAATCTCTTTCTAAATTAACATGCGTGGTTTTCAAAGAATCATGCTCAGAAACTAAATCAGAATATTTTTTGTTCAATTCATCAAACTCATCAAGCAGAGACATGTGATTGGAATCAAGTGTGGAATGATCTTTAACTACAGAATCATGCTCTTTTTGCAAAGTCAAATAATCTAATTTCAAACTAGCATGGGTTTTCTTAAGCTTCCTATACGATGTATGAAACTTTTCAAAAACTTCAAATAATTGATCGTAAGTAAGCTCACCTACCTCTTCCTGGTCGGACTAACCAGGGTGATCATTAGCCATCAGACACAAGTTTGTTTCCTCCTCTTCAGCTTCAGTCTCAGAAGAGTCGGATGTAGAGTCTGCCCAGAACGCCTTCTGAATCCGCTTCTTGTCCTTCCTGAACTTTGGTTTTTCCTCACCCTTCTCCTTGCTTGGATGAGCCTTAAGTGTAGGACAATCAGCTTTAATATGTCCAGGCTTCCTGCTTTCAAAACAAATAGATTCAGATGAACCCTTAAAATTTTTATTGGACTTAGCCTTGTTCCCCTTTTGATAGTTCTTATGTTTCTTCCTTAGAAAGCTTTTGAATTGCCTTGTGATTAAGGCAACATCATCGCTATCAGACCCGGAAGTGCTAGCATCGGAATCTTTGGCCTTTAGTGCCACTGTCTTCTCTTTCTTGCATTCATCTGCATCAAGTTACCTTTGGTTCACCCCTTGCTCGTAAGCAATGAGTGATCCAAGTAAGCTGTCAATAGGGTAAGTATTTAAATCTTTCGATTCAGTAATAGCAGTAATCTTAGCATCATAAGAAGCAGGCAAACATCTTAGAATTTTATTCACTCTTTCGTAATTAGTAAGTTCTCTACCTAGAGCATGCAAAGAGGTAACAATCTGAGTGAACCTTGTGTATATTTCTAAAATCGACTCACTAGGTTTCATGCGAAAAAGTTTGTAGTCATGTAACAAGATGTTTAAACTAGACTGTTTGACTTCAGTTGTACCTTCGTATGTTATACATAACCTATCCCAGATTTCCTTTCCAGTTGTACAAGTAGAAACACACATATAGTCTTCAGATTTTAAAGCACAAAAGAAACAGTTCAAACATTTGGCATTTAATTGTGCTAAGTCACAATCATCAAATGTCCAATCAGCAAAAGGTAATTCAGTTTTCACATTGTTAATCAATCTAAAAGGTGGTTCGTATCCGTCCTTAACTAACATCCACATGCGATAATCAATAGATTGCAGAAAAGTAGACATGTGTATTTTCCAAAAATCAAAAGGAATATTATCAAACAATGGTGGTCTTGTAATAGAATAACCTTCAGTAGTATTAAGATTGTTACAGTTAGCCATTGGATCAAATTCAAAAGTTTTTAAACAAAAATTTTGAATCCCGCTCTGATACTACTTGAAAGTTTGAAAGGGATGTTAATCCCTAGTGAACTAGTCCCGAGGTTAACCAAGAGGGGGGTGAATTGGTTATTTAAAAATTTCATGACAACGATGAAAATCTTTTCGATATTTACCAGCGGAAATGATTAAACAAGAACGAAAAGATCAATCTCAGATATTTACCAACGCAGTTAATATCAAAACGTAAAGTGCATAATTGAATCAGAAAAGCAAACCAAATTTTATAGTGGTTCGGTCAACTTGACCTACGTCCACTCCCCAGAGCCTCCCCTCTGGGTATTGCACTAAACAGAAAGTGTCTCTCCTTTTGCTCCCACAGCAAGGTGGAGAAGCCTGTACAAATACCTCCCTTTCACCACACGGTGAGGCAGAGAACCCGACCTCCTTTCGCTTCCTCCTAAAGCAGGCACAGAACCTTCGAACTCCTTTTGCTTCCACCTGAAGCGGGCAGAGAACCCCGGATCTTCTTGCGAATGATCCTCCCACAACGAACACCGACTAGACGACAAACGACGAGCGGAGAAGACGACTCTGATCTGTGCTTGGAGCAACCTTAGTGAATCCCTCACTAACTCCCCTCACAAGATCTCTTCTCTCTCTCCCAACTCTCTCTCTCTCTAGGGTTTCTTAGGGAAGGAAGGTAGCAAAAGATTTTCTTATTTTAAGAAAAAGTTCTTTTATAGGAGGGCTTAAAATTTACCCTAAATCTCAACTGGTCGGCCTAGATCATCTAGGATGATCTGTAGATCGTCCTGTACGATCAGTTCAAATTCAGCTGTTTCAGCCTGGACGATCTGGCTCTTCTGGATGATCAGTAGAAAAAATTGTTCATATCATCCCGTACGATCCTACGATCGTCCGGGATGATTAGTACAAATCGAGGAATATTGTCCAGAAGATAGTTCGGGTCATCCGGAGAAATCTGTGCTGGACGAGCAAAAAATGACTTGATCGTCCACGACGATCAGGATATCGGCCCAGACGATTAGTTCATAAAGTGCCCAAATCATCCTGAACACAGTTCGGGTCGTACAGCTGAAATGTACTAAATGATCAAGATTGTCCGGAACGATCCTACGATCGTCCAGGACGATATGATCGTATCAACCAAAAATAAATTGCTTTCCTTAATTACCAGATTAAATTAGGCATGATTGTACTGGATCATTCAGGACGATACACGTATCGTCCGAGACGATCAGACCAAGTATCTAAAAATAAGAACTTGCCTAACTTGATCTGGCGGCTGAGAATTTTTGATTTGAGCATATCGTCCCGTACGATCCAGAGATCGTCCAGGATGATCTGCTTAATCATACCCTCTTAACTTAGTCGCCCTAATTAGGGTTTCTATTTTAACTGGATCATCTAGGATGATGTGACTATCGTCCAGGACGATCGAAACAAAAATTTAACAGAAACTCTAACTCACTCAATCTCTCCCCCCTGAGTGTGTGTGTGCAAGGTTACTTAGCTAGGGGATCAGTTACATTATAATTGACTCAATAAAAGAAAAAAAACATACATTGAACACACTTGGACCCGATCTTGAGTTGGCTTGATTTGCTCGTGATCTTTTGTACCTGAAATGGGTTAGCCAAGAAAAATACACTAGAAACATGTTTGTCATCATCAAAACCAGATTTACAACAGTTTTGGGGTTTAGGGTTTAGGGTTTAGGATTTAGGGTTTAGGGTTTAGGGTTTAGGGTTTAAGGTTAAGGGATTTAGGGTTTAGGGTTTATGGTTTAGGGTTTATGGTTTAGGATTTAGGGTTTACGGTTTAAGGCTTTTAGGGTTTAGGGTGTAGGGTTTAGGGTTTATGTTTTTAGGGTTTAGGGTTTAGGGTTTATGGTTTAGGGTTTAAGGTTTAGGGTTTAAAGTTTAGGGTTTAGGGGTTTAGGGTTTAGGGTTTAGGGTTTACGAATTACAATTTAGGGTTTACGGTTTAAGGTTTTTATGGTTTAGGGTGTATGGTTTAGTGTTTAGGGTTTTTAGGGTTTAGGGTTTAGGGTTTAGTGTTTAGTGTTTAGGGTTTAGGGTTTAGGGTTTTAGGGTTTAGGGTTTACAGTTTAGGATTTAGGGTTTACGGTTTAAGGATTTTAGTGTTAAGGGTGTAGGGTTTTAGGGTATAGGGTTTTGATTTTTTAGGGTTTAGGGTTTACGGTTTTAGGGTATAGTGTTTAGGGTTTAGGAATTAGGGTTTAGGGTTTGGGGTTTAGGGTTTAAGGTTTAGGATTTTAGGGTTTTGGGTTAAGGATTTAGGGTTTATGGTTTAGGGTTTTTAGTGTTTAGGGTTTAGGGTTTCGAGTTTAGGGTTTTTGGTTTAGGTTTTAAGGTTTAAGATTTTAGGGTTTAGAATTTAGGGTTTAGGGCTTAAGGTTTAGGGCTTAGGGTTTAGGGTTTAGGGCTTAGGGTTTTTGGGGTGTAGGGTTTAGGGTTTAGGGTTTTTAGGGTTTAGGGTTTTTAGTTTAGGGTTTATTATTTACGATTTTGGTTTTTGGGGTTTTACTTTTTATGGCTTAGGGTTTACGATTTATGGTTTACGGTTTAGGGTATAGGGTCTAGCATGGGCTTTAAAGTTTAAGAATTCGGGTTTAGGGTTTAGGGTTTAGGGTTTAGGGTTTAGGGTTTAGGGTTTAAGCTTTAGAGTTTTAGGGTTTAAGGTTTAGGGTTTAGGGTTTACGATTTACGATTTTGGGTTTACGGTTTTGGGTTTAGGGTTTAGGGTTTAGGGTTTTTAGGGTTTAGTGTTTATGGTTTAGGGTTTAGGGTTTAGTGTTCAGGGTTTCGGGTTTTTAGGCTTTAGGGTTTAAGGTTTTTAGGTTTTAGGGTGCAGGGTTTAGGCTTTAAGGTTTAGGGTTTTTAGGGTTTAAGGTTTATGGTTTAGGGTTTAGTGGTTTAGAGTTTAGGGTTTAGGGTTTAGGGTTTACGGTTTACGATTTAGGGTTTAGGGTCTTAGAGTTTAGGGTTTTGGGTTTAGGGTTTGGGGTTTAGTGTTTAGGGTTTAAGGTTTGGGTTTTTAGGGATTAGGGTTTAGGGTTTAGGGTTTAGGGCTAAAGGTTTAGGGGTTAGGGATTACGGTTTATGGTTTAAGGTAAAGGGTTTTTTTGGGGTTTAAGATTTAGGGTTTTAAGGTTTTGGGGTTTAGGGTTTAGAGTTTAGGATTTAGGGTTTAGGGTTTAGGGTTTAAGGTTTAAGGTTTAGGGATTTAGGGTTAAGGGTTTAGGGTTTATGGTTTAGTGTTTACGGTTTAGGATTTAGGGTTTACGTTTTAAGGTTTTTAGGGTTTAGGGTTTTTAGGTTTTAGGGTTTAGGGTTTACGAATTACGATTTAGGGTTTACGGTTTAAGGTTTTTATGGTTTAGGGTTTAGGGTTTACTGTTTAGGGATTTTAGGGTTTAGGTTTTAGGGTTTAGTTTTTAGTGTTTAGGGTTTAGGCTTTAGGGTTTTAGGGTTTAGGGTTTAGGGTTTACGGTTTAGGTTTTAGGGTTTACGATTTAAGGATGTTGGGGTTAAGGGTGTAGGGTTTTAGGGTATAGATTTTGATTTTTTAGGGTTTAGGGTTTAGGGTTTTAGGGTATAGGGTTTAGGGTTTAGGAATTAGGGTTTAGGGTTTAGGGTTTAGGGTTTAAGGTTTAGGATTTTAGGGTTTAGGGTTTAGGATTTAGGGTTTATGGTTTAGGGTTTTTAGAGTTTAGGGTTTAGGGTTTCGGGCTTAGGGTTTATGGTTTAGGTTTTAAGGTTTAGGATTTTAGGGTTTAGAGATTAGGGTTTAAAGTTTAAGGTTTAGGATTTTAGGGTTTAGAGTTTAGGGTTTAAAGTTTAAGGTTTAGGGCTTAGGGTTTAGGGTTTACGGCTTAGGGTTTTTGGGATGTAGGGTTTAGGGTTTTTAGGGTTTTCAGTTTAGGGTTTAGGGTTTATTATTTACGATTTAGGTTCTTGGGGTTTTAGTGTTTATGGTTTAGGGTTTATGATTTATGGTTTACGGTTTAGGGTATAGGGTCTAGCATGGGGTTCAAAGTTTAAGAATTCGGGTTCAGGGTTTAGTGTTTAGGGTTTAGGGTTTAGGGTTTAGGGTTTAGGGTTAAGGGTTTAGGGTATA
This sequence comes from Dendrobium chrysotoxum, assembly GCA_019925795.1. NCBI lineage: Eukaryota > Viridiplantae > Streptophyta > Magnoliopsida > Asparagales > Orchidaceae > Dendrobium > Dendrobium chrysotoxum. The sequence goes on along the minus strand of CM034300.1, from coordinate 36,542,569 downwards.
GGGTTTAAGCTTTAGGGTTTTAGGGTTTAGGGTTTAGGGTTTACGATTTACGGTTTTGGGTTTACGGTTTAGGGTTTACGGTTTAGGGTTTAGGGTTTTTAGGGTTTAGTGTTTATGGTTTAGGGCTTAGGGTTTAGGGTTTTAGCTTTTAGGGTTTAGCGTTCATGGTTTAGGGTTTTTGGGGTTTAGGGTTTAGGGTTTTTAGGGTTTAGGGTTTAGGGTTTCGGGTTTAGGGTTTAAGATTTTAGGGTTTAGGGTTTAGGGCTTGGGGTTTAGTGGTTAGGTTTAAGGGTTTTTAGGGTTTAGGGTTTAGGGTTTTTAGGGTTTAGGGTTTAGGGTTTAGGTTTTAGGGATTTTTGGGTTTAGAGTTTAGGGTTTAGTGTTAAGGGTTTAGGGTTTTTAGGGTTTAGGGTTTAGGGTTTAGGGCTTGGGGCTTAAGGGTTTGGTTTTACAGGTTAGAGTTCAAGGTTTAGGGTATAGGGTTTCAGGTTTTTAGGGTTTAGGGTTTTAGGGTATAGGGTTTAGGGTTTAGGAATTAGGATTTAGGGTTTAGGGTTTAGGGTTTTAGGGTTTAGGGTTTACGGTTTAGGATTTAGAGCTTAGGGTAAAAGGTTTTTAGTTGTTATGGTTTAGGGTTTAGGGTTTAAGGTTTAGGGTTTGTGGTTTAGGTTTTAAGGTGTAGGGTTTGGGGTTTAGGGCTTGGAGTTTAGGGGTTAAGGTTTAGGATTTTTGGGTTTAGGGTTTAGGGTTTAGGGTTTAGCGTTTTGGTTTTAGGGTTTAGGGCTTAGGGTTTAGGGGTTAGGAATTACGGTTTAGGGTTTAGGGTCTAACGTAGGGCTTAAAGTTTAGGGTTTAGGGTCTCGGATATAGGGTTTGAGGTTTAGGGTTTTAGGGTTTTGGTTTTAGGGTTCAGGGTTTAAGGTTTACGATTTACAGTTTTGGTTTTAGGGTTTAGGGTTTAGGGTTTTTAGGGTTTAGTGTTTATGGTTTAGGTTCAGAATTTAGGGTTTTAGGGTTTAGGTTTTAGGGTTTAGGGTTTTTATGGTTTAGGGTCTAGGCTTTAGGGTTTAGGGTTTTTAGGGTTTAGGGTTTAGGGTTTAGAATTTTAGGGTTTTGGGTTTTGGGATTGGGGTTTAGCGGTTTGGTTTTAGGGTTTTTAGGGTTAAGGGTTAAGGGTTTTTAGGGTTTAGGGTTTAGGGTTTAGAGATTTTAGGGTTTAGAGTTTAGGGTTTAGGGTTAAGGGTTTTCAGGGTTTAGGGTTTAGGATTTGGTGCTTGGGGTTTAGGGGTTAGGTTTTACGGTTTAGAGTTCAAGGTTTATGGTTTAGGGTTTCGACTTTTTAGGGTTTAGGGTTTAGGGTTTTGGGGTATAGGGTTTAGGGTTTAGGAATTAGGGTTTAGGGCTTAGGGTTTACGGTTTAAGGTTCAGGATTTTAGGGTTTCGGGTTTAGGGTTTAGGGTTTAGAATTTAGGGTTTATGGTTTAGGGTTTTTAGTGTTTAGGGTTTAGGGTTTTGGGTTTAGGGATTATGGTTTAGGTTTTAAGGTTTAGGATTTTAGGGTTTAGAGTTTAGGGTTTAAGGTTTAGGGTTTAGGGCTTAGGGTTTAGGGTTTAGGGCTTAGGGTTTTTAGGGTGTCGGGTTTAGGATTTTGTGTTTTTAGGGTTTACGATTTATTGTTTAGGGTTTATTATTTATGATTTAGGTTTTGGGGTTTTAGGGTTTATGGTTTAGGGTTTACGGTTTAAGGTTTACGGTTTAGGGTATAGGTTCTAGTGTGGGGTTTAAAGTTTAGGGTTTAGGTTTAGGGTTTAGGGTTTATGATTTAGGGTTTAGAGTTTAGGGTTTGGGGTTTTAGGGTTTACGGTTTAGGGTTTAGGGTTTAAGGTCTAATGTAGGGTTTAAAGTTTAGGATTTAGGGTTTAAGGTATAGGGTATAGGGTTTAAGCTTTAGGGTTTTAGGGTTTAGGGTTTAGGGTTTAGGGTTTACGATTTACGGTTTTGGTTTACGGTTTAGGATTTAGCATTTAGGGATTAAGGTTTTTAGGGTTTAGTGTTAATGGTTTAGGTTTTAGGGTTTAGGGTTTTAGGGTTTAGGGTTCAGGGTTAAGGGCTTTTAGGGTTTAGGGTTTAGGGTTTAGTGTTTAGGGTTTTTAGGGTTTAGGGTTTAGGGTTTAGGGTTTACGGGTTTTACGGTTTAGGGTTTAGTGTTTAAGGTTTAGGGTTTTCGATTTTAGGGTTTAGGGCTTGGGGTTTAGGGGTTAGGTTTTAGGGTTTTTAGGGTTTAGGGTTTAGGATTTTTAGGATTTAGGATTTAAGGTTTAGGGCTTAGGGTTTAGGAATTTTAGGGTTTAGAGTTTAGGGTTTAGGATTTTTAGGGTTTAGGGTTTAGGGTTTTTAGGGTTTCGGGTTTAGGTTTTAGGGTTTAGGATTTAGGCTTTAGGATTTAGGATTTAGGGTTTTTAGGGTATAGGGTTTTGGATTTTAGGGTTTTGGGTTTAGGTTTTAGGGTTTAGGGTTTACGAATTAGTGTTTAGGGTTTAGGGTTTTTTTGGTTTAGGGTTTAGGGTTTAGGGTTTAGGGTTTAGAGCAAGTTTAGGGTTTAGGGTTTAGGGTTTAGGGTTTAGGGTTTAGGGTTTAAGGCTTAGGGTTTTAGGGTTTAGGGTTTACAGTTTAGTATTTTGGATTTATGGTTTAAGGTATTTAGGGTTTATTGTGTAGGGTTTAGGCTTTAGGGTTTAGGGTTTTTAGGGCTTAGGGTTTAGGGTTTAGAATTTTAGGGTTTAGGGTTTTGGGATTGGGGTTTAGCGGTTTGGTTTTAGGGTTTTTAGGGTTAAGGGTTAAGGGTTTTTAGGGTTTAGGGTTTAGGGTTTAGAGATTTTAGGGTTTAGAGTTTAGGGTTTAAGGTTTAGGGTTTTTAGGGTTTAGGGTTTAAGATTTGATGCTTGGGGTTTAGGGGTTAGGTTTTACGGTTTAGAGTTCAAGGTTTAGGGTTTAGGGTTTCGACTTTTTAGGGTTTAGGGTTTCGGGTTTTAGGGTATAGGGTTTAGGGTTTAGGAATTAGGATTTAGGGCTTAGGGTTTACGGTTTAAGGTTCAGGATTTTAGGGTTTCAGGTTTAGGGTTTAGGGTTTAGAATTTAGGGTTTATGGTTTAGGGTTTTTAGTGTTTAGGGTTTAGGGTTTTGGGTTTAGGGATTATTGTTTAGGTTTTAAGGTTTAGGATTTTAGGGTTTAGAGTTTAGGGTTTAAGGTTTAGGGTTTAGGGCTTAGGGTTTAGGGTTTAGGGCTTAGGGTTTTTAGGGTGTAGGGTTTAGGATTTTGTGTTTTTAGGGTTTACGATTTATTGTTTAGGGTTTATTATTTACGATTTAGGTTTTGGGGTTTTAGGGTTTATGGTTTATGGTTTACGGTTTAAGGTTTACGGTTTAGGGTATAGGGTCTAGCGTGGGGTTTAAAGTTTAGGGTTTAGGTTTAGGGTTTAGGGTTTATGATTTAGGGTTTAGAGTTTAGGGTTTGGGGTTTTAGGGTTTACGGTTTAGGGTATAGGGTTTAGGGTCTAATGTAGGGTTTAAAGTTTAGGATTTAGGGTTTAGGGTATAGGGTATAGGGTTTAAGCTTTAGAGTTTTAGGGTTTAGGGTTTAGGGTTTAGGGTTTACGATTTAAGATTTTGGGTTTACGGTTTAGGATTTAGCGTTTAGGGTTTAAGGTTTTTAGGGTTTAGTGTTTATGGTTTAGGGTTTAGGGTTTAGGGTTTTAGGGTTTAGGGTTCAGGGTTAAGGGCTTTTAGGGTTTAGGGTTCAGGGTTTAGTGTTTAGGGTTTTTAGGGTTTAAGGTTTAGGGTTTAGGGTTTAGGGGTTTTACGGTTTAGGGTTTAGTGTTTAAGGTTTAGGGTTTTTGATTTTAGGGTTTAGGGCTTAAGGTTTAGGGGTTAGGTTTTAGGGTTTTTAGGGTTTAGGGTTTAGGATTTTTAGGATTTAGGATTTAAGGTTTAGGGCTTAGGGTTTAGGAATTTTAGGGTTTAGCGTTTAGGGTTTAGGATTCTTAGGGTTTAGGATTTAGGGTTTTTAGGGTTTCGGGTTTACGATTTAGGGTTTAGGGTTTAGGCCTTAGGATTTAGGATTTAGGGTTTTTAGGGTATAGGGTTTTGGATTTTACGGTTTTGGGTTTAGGTTTTAGGGTTTAGGGTTTACGAATTAGTGTTTAGGGTTTAGGGTTTTTGGGGTTTAGGGTTTAGGGTAGGTTTAGGGTTTAGGGTTTAGGGTTTAGGGTTTAGGGTTTAGGGTTTAGGGTTTAAGGCTTAGGGTTTTAGGGTTTAGGGTTTACAGTTTAGTGTTTAGGATTTAGGGTTTAAGGTATTTAGGGTTTATTGTGTAGGGTTTAGGCTTTAGGGTTTAGGGTTTTCAGGGTTTAGGGTTTAGGGTTTAGGGTTTAGTGTTTTAGAGTTTTGGGTTTAGGGTTTAGGGTTTAGGGTTTACGGTTTAGGGTTTGGGGTTTAGGGTTTTAGAGTTTAGGGTTCAGGGTATAGGGTTTAGGGTTTAGGGTTTAGGGTTTAAGGTTTAGGATTTTAGGGTTTAGGGTTTATGGTTTAGGGTTTAGTGTTTAAGGTTTTTAGGGTTTAGGGTTTAGGGTTTAGTGAAAGTTCGATAGGGATGTTAAGCCCTGATAAACTAGTCCCGAGGCTAACCAAGAGGGGGGCAAGAATTGGTTGTTTAAAAATTTGAGAGCAGCAGTAAAAACCTTTTCGATAATTTGCAGCAGAAACAAGTAAAACACACAATCGAAAAGATCAAACACTGAATTCGCCCAAGCAGATAATCACAGAAAATTATAGTGCAGAAAGTAATCAGAAAGAACACACCAGATTTTTATAGTGGTTCGGTCAACTTGACCTACGTCCACTCCCCGGTGCCTCCCCTCCGGGTATTGCACTAAACCAAAAGCTACTCTCCTTCTGCTCCCACATCAAGGCAGAGAAGCCTGTCCAAAAACTCCTTTCCACCAACACGGTGAGGCAAAGAACCTGACCTCCTTTCGCTTCCTCCTGAAGCAGGCAGAGAACCTCGGACTCCTTTCGCTTCCTCCTGAAGAGGGCAGAGAACCCGGATCTTCTTGCGAACGATCCTCCTACAAAGAACACCAACGAGAACAGAGACAACGGAGGGAGAAGACGACTCTGATCCTTGCTTGGAGCAACCATAGTGAATCCCTCACTAACTCTCCCTCACAAGATCCTCTCTCTCTCTCTCTCTCCCAAACTCTCTCTCTCTAGGGTTTCTCTGGAAAGGAAAGTGGCAAAAGATTTTTCTTGTTGGAAGAAAAATATCTTTTATAGGAGGGCTCAAAAATTTTTCCTAAATCTCAACTGGTCGGCCAAGATCGTCTAGGTCGATCTCTACGATCAGTTCAAAATCAACTGTTTCAGCCTGGACGATCTGGCTCTCCTGGACGATCAGTAGAAAAAGTTGTTCATATCGTCCCGTACGATTCTGCGATCGTCCGGGACGATTAGTATAAATCGAGGAATATCGTCCTGAAGACAGCTCGGGTCGTCTAGAAAAAATTGTGTTGGATGATCAAAAAATGACTTGATCGTCCAGGACGATATGGTTATCGTCCTGTACGATTAGTTTAAAAAGTGCCCAAATCGTCCTGAGCACAGTTCGGGTCGTACAGCTGAAATGTACTAGACGATCCATATCGTCCCGGACGATCTTGCAATCATCCCGGACGATATGATTGTATCAATTAAGCATTAATTGCTTTCCTTAATTACCAGATTAATTTAGGCATGATTGTACTGGATCGTCCGGGACGATCAGACCAACTATCTTAAAATAAAAACTTGCCTAGCTTGATCTGGCGGCTGAGAATTTTTGATTTAAGCATATCGTCTCGTACGATGTAAAGATTGTCCAGGACGATCTGCTTATCCAGACACACTTAACTTGGTCGCCCTAATTAGGGTTTCTATTTTTACTTGATCGTCCAGGACGATGTGATTATCGTCCAGGACGATCTGAACAAAAACTTGAACAGAAACTCTAATTCACTCAAGCTCTCCCTCTGAGTGTGTGTGTGCAAGGTTACTTAGCTAGGGGATCAATTACATTACAATTGACTCAAGAAAAGGAAAATAGTACACTTAGACACACTTGGACCCGATCTTGAGTTGGCTTGAGTTGCTCGTGATCTTTTGTGCCTGAAACGGGTTAGCCAAGCAAAACACAATAGAATCATATTTGTCATCATCCAAACCAGATTTGCAACAATCTCCCCCTTTTTGATGATGACAAACATATGTGCAGCAGTTTAAAAAATAAAAGAACTCGGAGATCGAACAACAAATTTTTTCAATTTTTATTGATCAACCAGAGCAGTACAGAAAACATAAGTACAAAACATAACAAGAACACAAACTACTACAGCTGACTCCCCCTTTTGACATCACAAAAAGGAGGAGGGAAAACAGAACCAACAGAACCAACAACACAAACAAAATAGTGCAAACAAAATACAGAACCTTTTTTTTATCAATATGCTCCAGTAAATCAACATTTTCCCTTGATTTTAAATCTAAAGATCAATAAGAAGACGATTAACAGCACTAAAATCCAGGAAAAAGTTGGAAAATCAACTTTTGTAACTCCCACCTCAGACACCTTATAGATGCAAATTCCTTTCAAAACAAAAATTGAATTCAGAAGAAAAGAGATTAGATTCAAAAAGAGATCCTTTCAAGTCTCGTTCCAGAAAAATAACTGATATAATAGTGTTCGAAAGTAATAAATCAGAAGTCAGGATTTTCAAACTCAAGCTTTCGAAAATATGAAGTGGCGCACGGATTTTTCTAAGATATTTAGCGATCTGAAAGGGAAGAAAGCTTGGTTGGGCTCATTTTGTGCCTCTTTTTCAATTTATTTGGCGCTTTGCGCATCTTTTCATTTTTGATACACTTTATGTATCTTTTAGTTGGTGGCAATTCACATCTTTTCAGCTTTGGGCTCATTTTGTGCCTCTTTTTCAATTGATTTGGCGCACTGCGCATCTTTTATAAGTTTTCTTCTTTTCATAATCGTTAAAGTCTCAACTGTAAAATTATCTTCCAGACATAGGAGATGCTCTCCACAATAAGGAAGAGTAATTCACAAAATAAAAATCATATGTCGTATGATAAGTGCAATCACTTGGTTTAGAAAATCATAACAATGAGTCAAGACTTTGAAAATACTATTAATATGAGGTAGATTACTGTAGGAAGATAAAATAAATCTCTATTTCAAAAACTAATATTTTAATTTTGAAAAAGATTTTTATCCAAAAGAAATAATACACTAGTAAAGGAGTTAGAGGAAGAGAAACAATCATCAATGTTTCTTCCAATTAATAGATCCAGTGGAATCAATCACTGTTTACCAGCGTCCAAATAAAAATAAGGTAAAACTCTTAGTCAGAAATTCAATTTATCAAAAGTAGTGAGCAGTGATCGGATTTTGAAAAGCATAAAACAGTATATAAAAGAGATGAACCAGTGAATAAAAATAGGTAGAAAATCACATCAAAGTAAATACTCAAATCAAACTAACAACAAGGCTAACACAGAAATTAGCAGAAGAAGAAAAAATAAAAACACTGAAAGAAAATACTCAAATCAAAAAAATAACTAATAGAAATAGAATAAAAATAAAAAAAATCAGAAATCAGCAGTCATCAGAATCAAGCATTTATATCAATCACTCCTAATCTAGTTCTCAAAATGTTGAATGAGTCAAAGGCCAGTGGTTTAGTAAATATGTCAGCCAGCTGATTTTCAGTTGCTACATGATGTAGCTCAATGTCCCCTTTTGTAACATGGTCCCTAATGAAGTGATGCCTTATATCAATGTGTTTGGTCCTAGAATGTTGGATTGGATTCTTAGAGATGCATATGGCACTAGTATTATCACACAGAATAAAAATTGTGCCCACAGGTAATCCTAAATCTAAGACTTGTTGCTTCAACCAAAGAACTTGGGCCACATAACTCCCTAAGGAAATATACTCAGCTTCAGCAGTGGAAAGTGCAATTGAGTTCTATTTTCTACTGGACCATGAGACTAAAGACTATCCTATGAATTGACAAGTTCCAGAGGTGCTCTTTCTGGGTGCAAAGTCAGAATTAGAATATCCAATGATCTCAAAAGAGGTGTTTGCCTAGGGTACCGTATTCCTAGGTTTAGGGTCCCTAAAAGATATCTAAGAATTCTCTTAACAGCAGTCAGATGGGACTCTTTAGGATAAGCCTAAAACCTAGCACAAAGACAGACACTAAACATGATATCAGGTCGGCTAGCAGTCAGGTAAAGCAGTGATTCAATTATTCCTCTATACTTCTTCTAATCAATAGATTTTCCACTTGAATCTTTACCTAATTGAAGAGAGGAGCTCATGGGAGTATTGACTGGCTTGGCTTTGTCCATTTCATATTTCTTCAAAATATCCTTAGTGTATTTAGATTGATTGAGAAAGGTTCCATCATCGATTTGCCTTATGCTAAACCCCAAAAAGTAGGACAATTCTCCCATCATACTCATCTCAAACTCCTTACTCATTATTTTAGAAAACTCATCACATAAATATTTATCAGAAGATCCAAAAATTATATCATCAACATAGATCTAGACAATGAGTAAGTCTTCCCCTATTCTCCTCAGAAAAATTGTGGTGTCTACGCTCCCCTTAACAAACTCTCTTTCTAATAGGAATGTGCTAAGCTTCTCATACCAAGCTCTGGGTGCCTGTTTCAATCCATATAAGGCCTTTTTTAATTTATAAATATGATTTGGATATTGGGAACTCTCAAAACCTGGGGGTTGTTCTACAAAAACATCCTCTTTTATTACCCCATTTAAAAAGGCACTCTTGACATCCATTTGAAACAGCTTAAATCCCTCATAACAGGCAAAGGCTAGCAGCACCCTAATGGCTTCCAATCTAGCTACAGGGGCAAAGGTCTCCTCAAAATCAATTCCTTCAATCTGATTATACCCCTTAGCCACCAATCTTGCCTTATTCCTACCCACCACACCAGAATCATTCATCTTATTCTTAAAGACCCACTTGGTTCCCACAATATTTTGATTTCTAGGTCTTTCTACTAACTCCCAAACATCATTCCTTACAAATTGATTCAATTCTTCTTGCATAGCTAAGATCTAAAACTCATCTGAAAGGGCTTGATTGATGTTGGTGGGTTTAGTCATTGAGATAAAGGCAGAGTGGTTTACTTCCTTCCTAAGTTCATGCCTAGTCCTAACACCTTCAGAAGGGTCTCCTAAGATCAGTTCTTTAGGATGACTCAAAGAATATCTCTAATCTCTAGGCAGTGTGGTTTGAGGTTCTACCCTCTCCTCCAGATTTGCATTTCCAACCCCTTGGGTAATCTCCTCTACCTCTTCTTCTTCCTCAACTCTTTTCACCTTGGGATCAAATTCATCAAACACCACATGAGTTGTCTCATCCACCACCAAAGTCCTCATATTGAACACCCTAAAAGATTTCCCCACACTAGAATAGCCTAAGAATACTCCTTCATCAGATTTGGGGTCAAACTTTCCTAAGGATGATTTCTCGTTGTTCAGAATGAAAACCTTATAGCTAAAGACATGGAGGTGGGACAGGTTTGGAGTTCTACCCTTAATGATCTCATAAAGTGTCTTGTTCAGATTTGATCTCACATTTACCCTATTCAGCACATAACAGGCAGTGTTCACCGCTTTAGCCTAAAAGTATTTAGGAAGTGAATACTCAGCAAGCATGGCTCTAGCAGCTTCCACTAAGGTCCTGTTCTTCCTTTCAGCTACCCCGTTCTGCTGAGGGGTCCTAGTAGCTCAAAAATTGTGACTAATCCCTTGCTCCTCACAGACACTTCCAAATTTCACATTTTCAAACTTTCCACCATGATTACTATGAATAGTCAAGATTTTACAACCTAACTTCCTCTGAATCCAAGTGGAGAAAGACTTAAACTCATCAAATGACTCAGATTTATGGGACAGAAATTTAATCCAAGTGAACCTCGAGTAGTCATCTACAATCACAAACCCATAGACTTTCCCCCTAAGCTGGCAGTGCTAATGGGTCCAAAAAGGTCCATGTGAAGGACTTCTAAATATCTAGAGGTGCTAATGTCCTTAACAGAGTGAAAGGAGGACTGGACTTGCTTCCCAAACTGACAGGCATCACACAGGTGGTCCTTAGTGAACTTAAGCTTGGGCACACCTCTAACTAAGTCCTTTTGGGTGACTCTCCTAAGGGTTTTCATACTGACATGACACAATCTCGTATGCCACAACTAAGACTCATCAGCAGCAGTTTTTAAGCAAAATTGAATTTTCAGCTTTAATGCAACTCACATCCTGCTTATAGACATTATTGATCTTTTATCCCTGTAAAATAATTTTGTTATTTAAGCTTAAAATGCAGCCAGTCGGCCAAGATTATCCAGGATGATCTCTAGATCATGCTGTAAGATCAGTTCAAAATCAACTGTTTCAGCCTGGACGATCTGGCTCTCCTAGACGATCAGTAGAAAAAGTTGTTCATATCATCCTGTATGATTCTACAATCGCCGGGATGATTAGTGTAAATCGAGGAATATCGTCCAAAAGACAGCTCAGGTCATTCAGAGAAAACTATGTTGGATGATCAAAAAATGACTTGATCATCCACGACGATACAGTTATCGTCCTGTACGATTAGTTCAAAAAGTGCCCAAATCATCCTGAGCACAGTTCGGGTTATACAGCTGAAATGCACTAGATGATCCATATCGTCCCTAACGATCTTGCGATCGTCCCGGACAATGTGATCGTATCAATTAAACATTAATTGTTTTCCTTAATTACCCGATTAATTTAGGCATGATTGTACTGGATCGTTCAGGATGATACACGTATCATCCAGGACGATCAGACCAACTATCTTAAAATAAAAACTTGCCTAACTTGATCTGACGGCTGAGAATTTTTGATTTAAGCATATCATCCCGTATGATGTAATGATCGTCTAGAACGATCTGCTTAATCAAACACACTTAACTTGGTCACCCAAATTAAGGTTTCTATTTTTACTTGATCGTCCAAGATGATTTGACTATCTTCTAGGATGATCTGAACAAAAATTTGAACAGAAACTCTAATTCACTCAAGCTCTCCCCCTGAGTGTGTGTGTGCAACGTTACCTAGCTAGGGGATCAGTTACATTATAATTGACTCAAGAAAAGGAAAGGAAAATAATACACTTAAACACACTTGGACCCGATCTTTAGTTGGCTTGAGTTGCTCTTGATCTTTTGTGCCTGAAACCTTAGTGTTTAGGGGTTAGGGATTACAGTTTATGTTTTAGGGTTTAGGGTTTTTTTGGGTTTTAGGGTTTAGGGTTAAGGGTTTAGAGTTTTGGGTTTTAGATTTAGGGTTTTAGGGTTTTAGGGTTTAAGGTTTAGGGTTTAGGATTTAGGGTTTAGGGTTTAGGGTTTAGGGTTTAAGGTTTAGGGATTTAGAGTTTAGGGTTTAGGGTTTTGGGTTTAGGGTTTACGGTTTAGGATTTAGGGTTTATGGTTTATTATTTTTAGGGTTTAGGGTGTAGGGTTTAGGGTTTAGGGTTTTTAGGGTTTAGGGTTTAGGGTTTATGGTTTAGGGTTTAGGGTTTAAGGTTTAGGGTTTAAGGTTTAGGGTTTAGGGTTCAGGGTTTAGGGTTTAGGGTTTACGGATTAGGATTTAGGGTTTGCGGTTTAACATTTTTATGGTTTAGGGTGTAGGGTTTAGTGTTTATGGTTTTTAGGGTTTATGATTTAGGGTCTCGTGTTTAGTGTTTAGGGTTTAGGGTTTTAGGGTTTAGGGTTTAGGGTTTACGGTTTAGGATTTAGGGTTTACGATTTAAGGATTTTAGGGTTATGGGTGTAGGGTTTTAGTGTATAGGGTTTCGAGTTTTTAGGGTTTAGGGTTTTAGGGTATAGGGTTTAGGGTTTGGGAATTATGCTTTAGGGTTTAGGGTTTAGGGTTTAAGGTTTAGGATTTTAGGGTTTAGGATTTAGGGTTCATGGTTTAGGGTTTTTAGTGTTTAGGGTTTAGGGTTTAGGGTTTCGGGTTTAGGGTTTATGGTTTAGGTTTTAAGGTTTAGGATTTTAGGGTTTAGAGTTTAGGATTTAGGGTTTAAGGTTTAGGGCTTAATGTTCATGGTTTAGGGCTTAGGTTTTTTGGGGTGTAGGGTTTAGGGTTTAGGGTTTTTAGGGTTTAGGGTTTAGGGTTTATGGTTTATTATTTACGATTTAGGTTTTTGGGGTTTTAGGGTTTATGGTTTACGGTTTATGGTTTACGGTTTAGGGTATAGGGTCTAGCGTGGGATTTAAAGTTTAAGGTTTAGGGTTTAGGGTTAGGGTTTAGAGTTTAGGGTTTAGGGTTTACGGTTTAGGGTATAGGGTTTAGGGTCTAACGTAGGGTTTAAAGTTTAGGGTTTAGGGTTTAGGGTTTAGGGTATAGAGTTTAAGCTTTAGGGTTTTAGGGTTTAGTGTTTACAATTTATGATTTTGGGTTTACGGTTTAGGGTTTAGGATTTTTAGGGTTTAGTGTTTATGGTTTAGGGTTTAGGGTTTAGGTTTTTAGGGTTTAGGGTTTAGGGTTCAGGGTTTAGTGTTTTTGGGTTTAAGTTTTAGGGTTTAGTGTTTAGGGTTTTTATTGTTTAGGGTTTATTGTTTAGGGTTTACGGTTTTTAAGGTTTAGGGTTTAGAGTTTAGGGTTTAGGGTTTAAGATTTTTGGGTTTAGGGTTTAGGGCTTGGGGTTTAGGGGTTAGGTTTTAGGGTTTTTAGGGTTTAGGGTTTAGGATTTTTAGGATTTAGGGTTTAAGGCTTAAAGCTTAGGATTTTTAGGGTTTAGGGTTTAGGGTTTAGGGTTTAGGGTTTCGGGTTTACGGTTTAGGGTAGAGGGTTTCGGTTTTACGGTTTATGATTTAGGATTTAGGGTTTTTAGGGTTTAGGGTTTTGGATTTTAGGGTTTTGGTTTTAGGTTTTAGGGTTTAGGGTTTACGAATTAGGGTTTAGGGTTTTTGGGGTTTGGAGTTTAGAGTTTAGGTTTTAGGGTATGCTTTTAGGGTTCAGGGTTTAAGGCTTTGGGTTTTAGGGTTTAGGGTTTACAGTAGGGTTTAGGGTTTAAGGTATTTAATGTTTAGGGTTTAGGGTTTAGGGTTTTTAGGGTTTAGGGTTTAGGATTTAGGGTTTAGGGTTTTAGAGTCTAGGGTTTAGGGTTTAGGGTTTACGGTTTAGGGTTTAGGGTTTAGGGTTTTAGAGTTTAGGGTTTAGGGTTTAGGGTTTAGGGTTTAAGGTTTAGGATTTTAGGGTTTAGGGTTTAGGGTTTATGGTTTAGCGTTTAGGGTTTAGGGTTTAAGGTTTTTAGGGTTTAGGGTTTAGGGTTTAGGGTTTTGGGTTTAGGGCATAGGGTTTAGGGGTTAGGGATTACGGTTTATGGTTAAGGGTTTAGGGTTTAGGGTTTAGGCCTAGGGTTTAGGGGTTAGGGATTACGGTTTATGGTTTAGGGTTTAGGGTTTTTTTGGGTTTTAGGGTTTAGGGTTAAGAGTTTAGAGTTTAGGGTTTAGGATTTAAGGTTTTAGGGTTTAAGGGTTTATGGTTTATGATTTAGGATTTAGGGTTTAGGTTTTAGGGTTTAGGATTTAGGATTTAGGGATTTAGGGTTTAGGGTTTACGGTTTAGGATTTAATGATCACTCCACATTAATTCTATTCAATTATGTTCAATCCATGATTAAAATTTCAAAGTAGATCTCTCAATCCTAAAGGATTTAAGTATATATATGTTATTTTAAAAATAGTTTTAAATATTCAATATATTTATAAACCAATATATATATATAAGTTTTAAATTTAAAATACTTAAAGATATAATTAAAGTAAATTCAATATCTAAATGAGAGATCTACTGATCTACAAAGGTTGTTTGAAAATAAATTTTTAGTTTTCAAAATATTTAATATTGTATTTAATTAAATATTAATTAAATACTAAAATAATTAAATAATTGAAATAAATTAAAATAAATCAAGTTTTATTCTCTGAAATTAGTTTCAAATTAAAGTGCTCAATTTTCTAAAAATTTTGATATATTATACTCATTTTTCTGATTTAAAATGAATTTATTATGAATTTTTAAAGTTTAAATCATTTAAAAGGGATTTTTAATTAATTTAAAAATTAATTAATGATTAAAATAATTTTAAAACCAGTTAATTTAAATCTTGGATATTTTTTGAAAATTTAAAAATATTTTAAATACATATATATATATATATATATATATATATATATATACATACATATAAATATATTAAGTTTCAAAGGTATTTAAATTATTTTCATATTAATTAAGTATTAATTAATAATTAAATGTTTAATTGATTAAAATATAGAATATAGTTAAATTAATTTAATTTAAAATTTGGAATAATTTAAAACAATTACTCAATTATTGAATATTAATTAATAATAAAAAAAGAAATTTTAATATTAATTAATTATTTAATTATCAAAATATTATAAATCATTTAAGTAATATTAAATAATTTAATTAATTTTTATTTGAATTTTCAAATATTTTTAAAATTAATATTAAATTTAAAATTAATTAAATATTAATTAATTATTTAAATATTTATTTAAAATACTAAATGATATTAAATATTTTAAATTATTTTAAAATATTTTAAATTTCATATTATAATTCTAATAATATTTAAAATTTTCTAATTAAATTTAATATTAATTAAAAGATTAAGTTATTTAATATTAATTAAAATATTAAATATTATATACTAATTAAAGCATTAAATAATTTAAAATTAATTAAAGTAATAAATTATTTAATATTAATTAAAGTATTAAATAATTTAGTATTAATTAAAGTTAATATTAAATTTAAAATTAATTAATTAAATTCAAAATAGTTTTATAATATATATAAATATATATATTAATTTAAAATTGATTTCTGATTTTTAATCATTTGATAATTTGAAATTAATTTTTAAAATATAATTATAGATATTACGAAGTATTTTAATCATTATTTAATTAATGTTTTAATTTTAAAATAAATAAAACATAATATTTAAAAAATACTTAATACTCTTAAAATAATATTAATTTTAAATTAAAATATTAATTTTTCTAAAAATATTAATATATAATATACACATATTATTATTTAAAATTAATTTTTAATATTTATTTTAAAATAAAATGAATTTAAAAAGATTTTTAAATTAATTTAAAATTAAATTAAAGAAACGGCGACGCCGAGATGGCCACGTGGCAGCATCTGGTTCATCCGATTTCAACCGCGGCTGTGGAATAGTCACGTGGCAGCATCAGAGCGGTTGTATTAACCGCGGCTAATGATTCCACAGTGGCAATCATTAATATTAAAAGCTAATGATTACTGGCGACGGGCCACAGTCACTTAACCACGTCAGCGCTATCATACGCCGTTCGATCGCCCGTTGTAATGGTTCAACGGCCATGATTCTTTCGGACCGAGAGATTAACCACTGAATCGATTCCGCGGTTAATCAGAGCCATGGAATGGCTCGATAGGGACCGTTGATCAAAATATCAACGGTCCGAAAATCGTGCGCTGGAACCAAACCACAAAAATGCCCTAGAAAGCATTTTTTGGCTCGTTCAAGCGATTAGATTGATCAAATGTAGCGAAATTTTAAATCTAAATAGATAAAGTGAACATAGATTGTGTGGAGAAATTTTAAAGGTCCAATATGCACTTTAACAAAAGTTATTTAAACTAGTGTTCCTAAACTAGGGTTTTAATTTTTACCTTAATTAAAGTACGGTTTAGACCATTTAGACTGTCTCTGAACTTGTTGTTTGTCCGCGCTCAATTTATCTTAAGGAATCGTGGTCCAAAACACGACAAATCAAACAGTAGAAGCCTGGGACGGATTTCACCTTAGGCTCGCCGGAATCCGGTCTCCGGCGATGTTTGACCGGATGATTTAGAATTGAAAGGGGTAGAGGGATTCATGGGGAGCTCAAATGAAAGAAAATTGGGTTCTGGTAGGGCTTGAGTGGTGAGAGAATGTGAGAGTTGGATTGATGGCTCAAATGAGCCTTTTACCCTATTCAAACGTCCTGAGATCACTTGGATGGCTAGGATTTGTTTGGCCTTATTCCCTGATTGTTGACACCTGGATGGGGTTGTTGGGATTGGCAGAGAATCAAAGGACTATAGGACATCTTAGGTGTAAAGCTTGGTTTAGTCCCCACTAGGGCATAGGAGCAATGGGAGCCGTTGGATATTGATCCAATGGTTATGATGAGCTCTAAGAAGTTTCTAGAGAATATTTGAACAGTTGGAGGGGCTTAGGTTAGAATAAATAAAGTGTTTAGAGCTATCCTAATCTTTTAGGAAATCATTTGACCACCCATTGACTATTTGACCAGTCAATGGGTCCAGGTATGCTGAGGTGGCAGCAAGGAGATTTGAGGGGTTACTTTAAATGGTTTGAGAAGGTTTCAAAAGAACTCATTTGAAGTTTGAATGAATTGATGCATAGAATGCAAAGTTGACCATGGGTTGACTTGATTGAAACCCCATGACGTGACTCATAATATGTTTAGAGATGTTTAAAATATCATTTGGAATTGATTTGAGGATTGGCTTAGATGGGGTTTAATATAACCCATTGGAGGTTTAAGTATTCAAAGCAAAGTTATCTTAAATTTGACCAAATTTCCTAATGGTTTGACTTGGTGAATTTGACCATACTTTAACTCATGTCAAATCCAAGGGTAATCAAAATGTTGAGTGAAATAAATTCAAGGGTTCTCAGATTAATGAGGTCTAGCATTTGAGTGCGAAGGCATGTAGGATACATGGCTTTGACTATAGGTCAATGTTTGACCAAGTCAAATCAAAATGACTTGACTTACCATTAACTAAAAGGTCTTGAAATCAAATATTGAAATTGATTTGGAGGTTTGATGGGGTTTTGGATGCATTTGGAGTTTGATTTATAGTAGAAAATTTTAAAGGTTTGAATTGGTCAACCTGGGTTGACCTGGTCAACAAGGTTAACCCAGGGTTAGGGTTTGGGCTCAGTGAATTTGACTTGATGTTTGAAGTCTAGTAGATGTGTTTCTGGAATTTAAATAGGTTATTT
Source organism: Dendrobium chrysotoxum (assembly GCA_019925795.1). NCBI lineage: Eukaryota > Viridiplantae > Streptophyta > Magnoliopsida > Asparagales > Orchidaceae > Dendrobium > Dendrobium chrysotoxum. The sequence continues at coordinate 36,525,353 of CM034300.1, read as the reverse complement.
AGGTCAAATGGGCCTATTTTGGCCCTTAGTGGGCCTAATGGGTCAACTGGGTTGACTTGGTCAACCAGGTTAACCCAGGGTTAGAGATTGGGTCCAACCAGTTCAGAATGATATTCTGAGTCTACTGGTGGTGGTCTCAAGGTCTGGGGAGGTCATTTGGTCAAAATGACCTATTTGGTCCCTTAATGGGCCTTTAGGATAATCCTGGTTGACCCTGACTTGGTCAACCAGGTGGGTCTAGGGTATGGGAATGGGATCAACAGATTTCAAATGATGTTTGGATGCCAATGGAGATGGTCCCACAGTCTGATGAGGTCATTTGGTCAAAATGACCTATTTTGACCCTAAAGGGCATGTTTGGTCAACCTGGTTGACTTGGTCAACCAGATTGACCTAGGGGATGGTTTTGGGTCAAACAGGTTTGGTTTGATGTTTGAAACTTGCTGGAGGTGGTTGTATTTAATTTGGAGCTCACTTGGTTCAAAGTGATTATTTGTACCCCATAGGGGTATTTTGGTCATTTTGACCCCTGGTCAAATAGGGGTCAAATTGAGTCCAGCAAAATGTAGCTTATTGTTTAATGGATCATACTCAAGGGTCTGGAAGTGGTTTGAGGGTTTGGAGAACGCTCCAAGGTCAGGATCCACTGGGTGGCAGGTCCAGTGGCATAGACTGTAAATATTTGAAAGTTTCATAGCCTTTGGATTTCTATTCAGTGTCTAGGGTTAGAGACCTTAGAATGAGCTCAAATTTGGATAGTTGCCTCTAGAGACATGTCACATCAGTTTGGAACTGACAGACCCTGAATCAGAGGTCATTTGATAGGGTTTTGAAATGTTCAAAGATTCACTAGAAAAGGCTTTTAGGACTTAGAACTTTGGCCTTGGATTTGAGTCTGGAAATCTGGTTTTGAGCTGAATTTTGATTTTGAATGATAGGGTTTGGATTACCCAAATCATTTATAATCATTTAAAGATCATAAGTGATAGGATAGGGTTGAAGCTTGATCAGAGATAGGATCAAGGTCTGAAGTAGAATTGAAATCAGGATAGGTTCATGGTTTTGAGGGGTTTGAAATCTGGATTTGATTGGAGTTTGAATTGAATGAAGATCTGAATTAATCTAAGATCTATATTGGATCCTAGAGCCTAAAATTTGGAAGAATCCTAAGGTCTAAGATCTAGAAGGATTCTAGAGTTTAAGAAACCCTACGGTCTGGGGTCTTCTAGAATTCTTAAGACCTAGGAAGGCTAAAAGGTTTTGGAATCTAAAAGAAACCTAGGGTATGGGAAAGTCCTAGGATTTAGGGACTATAAGGATCTCAAGATCTAGACATCCTAAGATCTATGATCTAGAAGAATCCTAGGTCCTAAATAGATGTCAGAGGATAGAGCCTAAAAGGATCCTAGGATTTAAATTAGCCTGGAATTTGATTGAACTTAGTTTAAAATTAATATGGGATTAAGATTGATTTGAATCTGGATTGAGCTAAGATCCTATTGATCCTAGGGTCAAGATTAATTTGAAGGAATCCTAGGGTCTAGAGCAGATCCTAGGGATTAAAATCTAAGAAGATCCTAGAATCTAGATCCGCTTAAAGGAATCCTAAGGTCTAAAGTAGATCCTTGGGACTGAAATCTAGGAAGATTCTAGAGTCTAGATCAGCTTAAAGAAATCCTAGGGTCTAGAGTAGATCCTAGGGACTAAAATCTAGGAAGATTCTAGAGTTTAAATCAGCTTAAAGAAATCCTAGGGTTTAGAGTAGATCCTAAAGACTAAAATCTAGGAAGATTCTAGAGTCTAGATGGGTCTTAAGTTGTGTTGATCTGGTGTCAGGATTGATCTGGGTCAGGATTGATCTGGGGCCTGGATGGGTCCTTCTAAACTCATACAAAAATGAGGTCAATAAATGGACCCCCAATATGTGTAATAGAATGTAGTTCTATCGCACATATTGGCGTTGACTGAATAGATTGGTCAAGTCTGGAGTTTTGATCCTAAGGGAAAGAGAAATTTATCCCTGGGGAAACAGGGTTTGAATGGATACTAGGGTAGTGCTAGAAAAAGCATACTCTACAACTAGTAGATCTATTCTTAAAGGAAGGAGAATCCTAACCTTAAAGAAAAGAACGTTTGATTTTGAAATTGAGATTGAATCCAGGACGGTGCCACAAGGGACTTATTCCATCGCTGGGGAGTTTGATCCTAAGAGAAGGAGAATACTTACTCTGAGGAAAAGAAAAGCTTGATTTGAGAATTTAAAATTAAACCCAGGATGATGCCACAGGGGACTTATTCCATCACTGGGAAATCTAATCCTAAGAGTAGGAGAATACTTACTCTAAGGAAAAGAGAACTGGATAATCTCATAGGAAGGTGGTATTACTTCCTATATGAGATCAGGCTTAAGGATTTAAATTTTAAAACTAGAATGGTGCCGCAAAGGGCGTTATCCATCACTAGTAGATCTAATCGTAAGGAAAGAAAGCACAATGACTCACATCTATCCTTAAGGAAAAGAAGACTAGAGGACCCTGAGGGAAGGAAGCATTGCTTCCCATAGAAGGTCAGATCTGGATTTTAAATCTAGGATGGTGCCATAAAGGGCATGCTCCACCACTAGAAGATCTAATCCTAAGGAAAGAAAGCACGATGACTCACATCTAACCTTAAGGAAAAGAAAACTGGATGATTCTGTGAGAAGGAAGCATTGCTTCGCATAAAATCAAATCTGGAGTGATCGTATGTGAAGGAAACTTGCTTCACATAGAGGATCAGATCTGGATAATCATATGTAGAGGAAACTTTCTCTACATAGAGGATCAAGTATGGAATGATCGTATGTGAAGGAAACTTGCTTCCCATAAAGGATCGGGTCAGGATGAACATTTGTAGAGGAAACTTGCTCTATATAGGGGATCAAGTCTGGAATGATCGTATATAGAGGAAACTTGCTCTATACAGAGGATCAAGTCTGGAATGATCATGTATAGAGGAAACTTGCTCTATACATAGGATCAGATCTAGACTGATCATGTGTAGAGGAAACTTGCTCTACATAGAAGATCGAGTCTGGAATGATCGTATATAGAGGAAACTTACTCTATACAGATGATCGAGTCTGGAATGATCATGTATAGAGGAAACTTACTCTATATAGAGGATCGGATCTGGATTGATCGTATGTGAAGGAAACTTGCTTCACACAAAGGATCGAATTTTAATTTTGAATTTTGAAATTAGGATGGTGCTGTATAAGGCATTATCCATCACTAAAGGATCTAATCTTAAGGTGAGAAAGCATAGTGACTTATATCTAACCTTAAGAGAAGAAAACTAGGATTTTAAAATGAAAAACATGAACAAGATTGAGTTGAAAAGATTCAAAATTTGAAAATTATATTGATTTGAAATTTAGGCTACATCAAGCTTAGTATTTCTTTAGGAATCGCCCATTTACAAGAAGCATTGGGTGATTTCCTTTATAATCCACTAGCTGATACGAGCCTCCTTTGTAGACTGTTTCTACTATGAAGGGTCCTTCCCAGGTTGGTTCAAACTTCCCACCGAGCTTTCGGTGGGCTAAGATAGGCCTCCGAAGAACCAAGACCAAGTCGCCTATTCGATAGGTTCTAGGTCGCTCTAACTTATCGTGAGCTTGAACCATTCTGGCCTTATAGAGTTCTAGATTTTGCTAGGCTTGGAGATGACGTTCTTCAAGACCCTCAAGTTTTTCAAGTCAAAGTTGTGCATTCTGTTCTGTTGTGATCTGATTCAGGACTGCAGTTCTGAGCAAAGAGATTTGAATTTCCAGAGGCAGTACGGCCTCGGACCCATACACTAGTGCAAACGGTGTGGATTGGGTCGGGGTTCAATATGTGGTCCTATAGGCCCACAAAGCTTCCACCAACCTCTCATCCCACTGATGTTTATTATCATCCAAGGCCTTTTTGATGATTTATACCAGGGCTTTATTGAAGGCCTCAGCCAATCCATTAGCATGTGGGTAATAGATCTCTGAGTATCTCCAACCAATACCGTGGCTACTTGCAAAGTTATTGATTTTCATAGACTTGAAAGCGGACCCATTATCGAATATGATTCTACGGGGTACGCCGAATCGATATACGATATGGTCACAAAAGAATTTCATTATATGGTGTGATGTTACATTTCTCAATGGAACTACTTTTGCCCACTTTGAAAAGTAATCAGTCGCTGCTAAGATGAAGCGATGACCCATTGAAGAAGGAGGGTCAATTGGCCCGACGATATCCATGCCCCAACTTTCGAAGGGCCACGAAGCTATCATAGGATGCAACATATTAGGCGGTTGATGTAAGACCACACCATGAACCTGGCACTGATGACAACGTTTTGTAATTTTCATGCAATCGTCAATCATCGTAGGCCAGTAGTAACCAAGTCTTTTGATTTTCATTTTCATCTTAGGACCCGATTGATGAGTACCACACAGTCTAGCATAGACTTCGTTAATGATCTTCAGGGCCTCTCATTTGTCTAAATAATGGAGCCACATCTGATCGAAAGATCATCGGTACAACGTATCATTGACTAGTGCATATGATAGGGCACGTTTCTTGATTTGATTGGTAAGAGACCTGTCGTGGGAACCCTTGCCTATTTAACACTGTCGTTGCCAGGTCCCAAGTCCTGGATGAGAAAAGTGGAGGGTTACGTTAGGTAGTCGACAGCCAGCGTAAAACTTGTCAAATAATAATGACATGAATCCTTTAAGAAATTGTGTTAATGCTAGGGCGTCCCCTGGAAGCGACGCGTTGTATGGCCTGAATACAGCGACAAGTGTGCAAGGGCCACTGCACCGCCGCCCGGGTGCAGTGTTAAATAGGCAAGGGTTCCCACATCAAGGACGGATGTGGGCAAAGAAGCTAGTCCATGAAACTAAAATTAGGATAGGAACTTGGAATATAGGTTCCCTTACAGGAAAATTAATGGAATTAATAGATGTTATGATTCATAGGAAGATAAATATTCTGTGCATTCAGGAAACTAAATGGGTTGGAGAGAAGGCTAAGGAGATTGATAGTTTAGGTTTTAAACTTTGGTATTCGGGTAGGAGTCGTACTAGAAATGGTGTAGGCATGATTTTAGATAAGAGTTTGAAGGATAATGTTATAAATATTAATAGAATTGGAGATAGAATTATAGCTTTAAAGTTTATTGTGGATGCTAAAGTTGTTAATATTATAAGTGCTTATGCTCCTCAAGTGGGTTTGGATATGGATTCAAAATTAAAATTTTGGAATGACTTAGAAGAATTAATACAAAAGTTACCTCTTGAAGAAAGAGTTTTTATTGGAGGAGATTTAAATGGACATGTTGGTAGAGAGGTAGATGATTTTAAAAGCATTCATGGTGGCCATGGTTTTGGAACTACAAATGAAGGTGGTAAGTCTATTTTAGATTTTTGTTTAGCTTATGATTTTTTAATTGCTAATACCTTATTTAAGAAAAGGAATGAGCATCTCATTACTTATAAAAATAGTTATAATACAACTCAGATTGATTATTTTCTTATAAGAAAATTAGATCGTTTAGATTGCAAAGATTGTAAAGTTATTCCGAGTGAAAACTTATGTACCCAACATCGTTTATTAGTTTTGGACTTGAAGATAATGGGGAAGAAAATAAAAAATAAAGTAAAATGATTTCCTAGGATTACATGGGGGCATTTAAAGAATATTAACAAAAATATTTTTGAGAGTAAGATTTTAGATCTTAAGATTTTGTCTGTGCATGAGGATGCTAATGTTATGTGGGAAAAAGTGGCTAGTTATATTAAGAATATTACAAAAGATGTGCTTGGAGTTTCAAAGGGAAAAGCTCCTAATAGTAAAAATAGTTGGTGGTGGAATCCAAATGTGCAAGAAAAGATTAAAAGTAAGAAGATTTGTTATAAAAATTGGTTTAATTGTAAAAATTCTGATAATTGGAAAATATATAAAGAGGCACGTAAGGAATCTAAGAAAGCAATATGCGATGCAAAGAGTTTAGCTTTTAGTGATTTATATAATAGATTAGATACTAAGGAGGGAGAAAGATATATGTATAAGCTAGCCAAACAAAGAGATAGGAGTAGTAAGGATTTAGTTCAAGTGAAGTGTATTAAGGATGAAGATCAAAAAGTACTTTTTCTAGAAGATGATATTCAACAAAGGTGGATGAGATATTTTGCTAAACTTTTTAATGAAGAATGTGAAAATAAAATTGACTGTAGTGATCTTAGCACCCTAAATGAAAATAAAGATTTATGTTTTTATCGGCGTATTAGTAAAACTGAAGTTAGAGAGGCTTTAAAGAAAATGAAGGGTGGAAAAGCTGTTGGACCTGATGATATTCCAATAGAGGTATGGAAATGCTTAGGAGATGAAGGAATTTCTTGGCTTACTAAACTTTTTAATACTATTTTGAAGACTAAAAAGATGCCAGATGAGTGGAGAATGAGTGTGTTAATCCCTATTTTTAAGAATAAAGGTGATGCACAAGATTGTGCTAATTATAGAGGAATTAAGTTAATGTGTCATACTTTAAAACTATGGGAACGAGTTATGGAGCATAGGTTGCGGCGTGATACTAATGTTTCTCAAAATCAATTTGGATTCATGCCGGGTAGGTCTACTATGGAAGCCATACATTTATTAAGAGGTTTGATGGAGAAATATAGAGAGAATAAGGAGGATTTACATATGATATTTATTGATTTAGAAAAAGCATATGATAAAGTTCCAAGAGAAGTGCTATGGAGAGTTCTTGAAAAGAAAAGAGTTAATAACGCTTATATTCAAATCATTAAAGATATGTATGCAGGAGCTATTACTTGTGTTCAAACACAAGGTGGTTTGACCAAGTATTTCCCTATTTCAGTTGGATTATATCAAGGATCAGCCTTAAGCCCATATCTTTTTGCTTTAGTCATGGATGTTCTCACTAGACATTTGCAAGAGGATGTACCTTGGTGTATGCTTTTTGCTGATGATATTCTTCTTGTTGATAAGACTAGAGAGGGAGTTGAAGGTAAACTAGAAGTGTGGAGGTCAACCTTAGAGTCTAAAGGTTTTCGCTTGAGTAGATCTAAAACGGAATATATGGAGTGTAATTTTAGTAATAATAGACCTAGTGAGGGCATTGTGACTTTGGCCGATCAAGTCATTAATAAGAGTACACGTTTTAGATATCTTGGATCTATTGTTCAGAGTGATGGTGATATAGATGGGGATATTATCAGCAGAATCCAAGTTGGATGGTTGAAGTGGAGGAATGCATCAGGCTTATTGTGTGATAGAAAAGTACCCCTCAAACTTAAGGGAAAATTCTATAAGATGGTGGTGAGACCTGCAATGCTTTATGGTGCCGAATGTTGGCCATTAAAAGAGAAGCATAATTCTAAGTTAAGTGTTGCAGAGATGAGGATGCTCAGGTGGATGAGTGGCTTTACCCTTAGAGATAGGATACGAAATGAGCATATTCATGAAAAGGTTGGAGTAGCTCCAGTGGAAGATAAGATTAGAGAGAGTCACCTTAGATGGTTTGGTCACGTAAAACGGCGGCCTCCCGATGACCCGGTTAGGAAAGTAGAGGTCTTAGATTTGACTTATGTTAAGAAAGGTAGAGGTAGACCTAAAAAGACTTGGTTAGAAAATATTAGAAATGATCTTTCTTTATTAGATTTAAACGAGAATTTGACTTTTAACAGGACACAATGGAGAAAAAGGATTCATGTAGCCGACCCCACGTAGTGGGATAAAGGCTTGATGTTGTTGTTGTTGTTGTTGTTGTTGTCTCCAATCTTCTTCTTCATCAACTGCTGAAGAGGTAGAAAGTACCTATAAAGATTATTTGTTGAGGTACTCCATATCTACAGGAGATAGGACTTGACGACCCTGAACTTCTATAGGGATGAAGTCTTCTTCTGGGCAAGCAAATTCCTTTGCAAGCTTTGCTAGGGCATCCGTCAAGGAATTTCTTGCACGAGGAACCCTATATATAGTTACAATAGAATTTTTCTCGAGCAAGTGCATTGTGTATTGGTGATATTTCAGGAGTTTAAAATTCAAGACCTTATAGGTCCCTGCAATCTGGTTGATCACCAGTTGAGAGTCACCATAGATCTTAATCTCTTTAATCTCCATCAGAATTACAAGTTCCAGACCAGTTATCAAAGCTTCGTACTCAGCCTCATTATTCGTGCAAGGTTCTAATAAATGATAGGGAAAGTGCATTATTCCCTTATCTGGTGTTATGAAAACCAGATCGACTTCGGCTTTTTCCAGGAATAGTAGATTATGGTGTTTTGCCTTGTTGAGAGGATGCTGCACCATCAAAATATATTTCTCAAGTTTGAGTATTGGATTTCTCAAAACTCTTGATTTTCTCGTCAGGTAAATCATCGATTAGAGGAGATTCTACCGGCAGCAGGTGTGCCGCCAGGAAGTCGATGACGGCCTACCCTTTCACAGCACGCAGGGGAATGAAAATGATTTCAAATTAAAGCAATATCATAGACCAACGAGCGAGATGTCCTGACAATGTGGGCCAGGTCATAAGATATTACAGGGGGTTGACACTGGAAATCAAAATGACTTGATGAGAAAGCATGTAATGTCTTAGTTTTTGTGCTGCAAAGACTAAGGCAAGGCAAAGTTTCTCAATTGTAGGATAACGAATTTCTGTTGGAAGTAATCTATGACTCAGGTAGTAGAGAGCGTTCTCTTTCCCAACGTCATTGATTTTAGCTAGAAGGGCTCCAAGAGATTCGTCAAGGGCTGCAGTGTAAAGGATTAATGGTCTCCCCGAAATGGGGGCTGCCAAAACTAGCAGATTTGTGAGGTATTATTTGATATTTTCAAAAGTATTTTGACGTTTCTCATCCCAAATGAATTTGGCATCCTTTTCAGCCAGGACAGAGAATGGTTGACATCATTCGGATAGATTAGAAATGAATCTTCTTATATATGCCAGCCTACATTGAAGAGATCTCAATTGAGTGAGGCTCTTGGGAGGCGACATATTTAAGATAGCTTTAATTTTGGCAAGATCAATTTCAATTCCACGGTACCTGACTACGAAACCCAAGAATTTCCCTGACGTGTCGCCAAAAGCGCACTTCAAAGGATTCATTTTAAGGTCGTAGCAGTGCAACCGCTCAAAAATAGTTCTTAAATCATAAAGATGAGCCTCTTTTACTTTGCTCTTGACAACTAAATCGTTGATGTAACATTCGAATTGATTGTGTATTAAGTCATCAAAGATATGAGTCATGGCCCGCTGGTAGGTTGCACCAGTATTTTTGAGGCCAAAGGGGATCACTTTATAACAAAAGATTCCTATAGGACTTCTAAATACAGTGTTTCTCTCATCCTCTAGGGCCATCTTGATTTAATTATAACTAGATGAGCCATCCATAAATGAGAAAATGATGTGCGAAGAGGCAATGTACACCATGAGTTCTGGGATTGGCAAAGGAAATTCATTCTTAGGACATGCCTTATTTAGGTCTCTATAGTCTACACAAACTTGGATTTGACCGTTCTTCTTTCGAACTGGCACGAACCTTGCTACCCAAGATTGATATTATTCTTCTCGAATAAATCTAGCCTCTGCCAACTTCTTGACTTCAGAAATGACTTGTTGTTCGATATCCAGACGCATGCGTCGTGGAGCTTGTTTAACAGGAACGGCATCATGCCGGATTCCAAGTTTATGGACTGCTACGTCAGCGGACAACCCCGACATTTTATCGTATGTCCAAGTAAAGCAATCCTTAAACTCGGATAGAAGTTGAATTAGATCCTTAGACTCATCCTCACTCAACAAAGAACTTATGAAGGTGGGGTGGGGGTCATCCTCTGTTCCAAGGTTGATTTCTTTAAGTTTATCGACTATTGATTTAATTTCTTCTTCGAATTCAAGGGGTGCATCCTGAACCTGAAGTTTGTCAGAATCATCTAAAGTCTCCAAATAAAGTCTATCGAATGAATCAATGACTTCAGTAGGGACATTTTTAAATTCAGGATGACTAGTTATCATTAGACAAAATTCATCATCGTCAAATGATCTAACGGTATCAAAGCTGATACCACTGGTCCAATGTTTATTAAATTTTAAATTCCAAAGACTTTTGTGGTATCTAGCCTGACCCTTAGTCTATTGACTCGGAGCAAAACCTTTAGAGATAAGAGATTTAACACCAGCAGGAAAGTAGCCAAAAGGTAATTCCATTAATTCATTGAGATTTGCCTCCTCAAGAATTACATCATCTTCCTTCGTTGAGGAGTAAGAGCCAGGAAAAAACTTCTGGGCTTTCCTTACTTCTCCATCTAAGTTAGGGGCATCCTTAGTCACTAATCCTGAGACCCTATCAGCAGACAGTGGGGTTAAGGTTAAGGATACAACCGTTCTATTAAGCTTTTCATATAGACTCAATTCAGGCTCGTCACTTTGAATTTTTAATTTTGTACCCTCCCGCTCGCTATCCGATTCTAAAGTGAGATTAAACTTCAGAGGAGGATTGATTTTTGTATAGTCAAAAGCAAATCTAGCTCCCCTTTTTCTTGAGTCTTCAGCAAAACTTATTTCAAGTTCGATGTAGAATGGGGAATTTCTTTTCTTAACTGAAGGGCGGCCTCGACCACATGCTCTTTGAGCCATCCTCCCACCTCTTTGAGTTAAGCTGTTTGGAGGCCTAAAGATCACACGCTCGATGTCTAAACTTTGTATTTTTTGATTCTTGACTTTTTCTTTTCTCAATCTTTGAATTGCTTTTGAACTTTGACTTTCTGCTTTTTCCTACTTGATGTTGATCTCTACCTTAGAATAGGTAGTGGACCCTTTAGGTATGTAGTACGCCGCATCTTCGTAGATCCCGATCTCATGAATAGAGAATGGTTACATATCACCCTTAATTTCAAACTCAATGCCATCTCGTTAGTACTTGATGCATTGATGTAGGGTAGAAAAAAATCATCCTATACTCATGGATCTATGGCCTTCCTAGGAGCACGTTAAAGGATATTACCGAATCAATTATATAAAATTTTGCTTCAGTTTTTAATTCTCCTATCTCTAGAAGAAGGGTAACTGAACCTAAAGCCTTCTCGCCCTATGCATTGAACCCACAAAGCACTAACTTGTCAGTTAAGAGCTTGCTAGTATCAATTCTAAGATATGCTAGATTCTTTATGATCATCACGTTGACCGATGCACCTGGATCAATGAGAACTCTTGATAACTTAAACTTGCCCACATTTATGGTGATGTAATGTGGATGATTATGGTCAGCAGTTCCAAGGAGTAAATCTTCATCAGAGAAGGTAACCCAGTGATTTCCTTAAAGTACAAAGCTTCTTCCTCGGAAGTTAAAGCTAATTGAGCTAAGCAAATCTCTGGGTCAAGAAGTGCTTTAATTAGAGCCTCCCTCATCTCTTTTGAAAGGACAAGGGCATCATAAATGCTCAACTTAGCAGGTAACTTCCTAAGGTGAGCTAAGACATTATAATCAACACTTGAAACGTTAACATTAGGACCCGGTGGATTTGAAAGAATTGATGTTGATTATTGAGCAGGGATTTGAATTAGATCATCGAAAACAATTTTTTTTCCTTTATCCTAAGGAGGTAGCCTAGGGGGTAAGACCTTGCCACCACGTAGTTATACTTGTATGACTTCATCAGAAGAACAAACTACTGGGGAGTCTACGCTCTCCATAAGCGATTGATTGTCATTATCCGAACGAGAGTCTGAATCTGAAAATTCTATCATGATAGGACTCCCTTAAAATTTAATTTCAAGGGTTTCACCATCTGATAAGACATCAGATTCATTTCTCTCTTGAAGAGTCAAATCTGGAGAGCTGAGTGTTTGAACTTCTTGATTGATCTTAACTTGTTCTTAATTATTTTCAATAGAAGAGTCATTTTGAATTTCATTCTCAATATTAATCATCAAAATATGAGTAAAAGGATCAGACTTTTTATTCAATTTTCAACCCTTTGCCTTAGATGGGGCAAAATAAAAGTCAGATAATTTCAGTTGTGACAGAGGTTTTGAGCCACCATCAACCACTTGTAAAGATCTCTCATCAATAAATTTTCTCTGTACACAAGATTCACTCTTTTCATTTTTATTTAATACAGTAGCTCCTAAGACTATTGGAGAGGAAACTATCCCAACGTCCTCCTGCGAAGCCTCGAGGTCAACCTCCCAGATTGGGTACCGGGCTCTCGTCGGTAACTGTTGAGAAAAATGAAAAGATTTATTAATCGACTTTTTAAATGCTTGGGATAGTGCTATATCCCAACCATCTTCAATGGATATGTAAGAGTTAAAATTCTTACCTGAAATGGATTTAACATACCACTGTTTTGGATCGACCAGGTACACCTCTGGAATTATAATATGACCTTGAAAAAAATTCTTTTCTAGCTAGTCCTTGAAGACAATGCAGTCTTTGATTGTGTGGCCTAACATGCGAGGGTAGGGGCAAAAAGTTGGATCATCCTTCTTATTTACCTCTTCTGGCTTCTTGGCCTCTGGCAAACGAAAATATGGCTTCTTCTGAAGACTTTTAAAGATCTTTCTCACTGACTCCCTTTTAAATGGATATGTATGAGCCAATCTCTCTTTAAAAGAAATTAGGTGAGAATCTCTTGTAGGTTTAGAGGTTACCTGAAAAGGTGGAGATTATTTAGTTTGTTGAATTGGAGGATTACTGGACTGAACATTCACTAGTTTCTTCCCCTTATCGACAGCTGAAACCATTGATGTTCTCTTTTCAAAGGACTTCAATGGTTTACTAACTTTCTTTTCCTCAGTAGATTCCTTCAGGAATGGCATTTTGGAAGCCTCTTGCTGTAGATTACTAGCCTTATTCAAAAGTTTTTCAAAGGTTTTGATAGTGAAACCCTTGAGAAGAAAAGTAATAAGCCCGTGGATATTCTTTAAAAGAATCTCCACTGCATGTTGCTCTTACAACTGGGGTTCACACTTCATCGAGAAGTTTTACCACCTCAAGATGTACTCAACCAAAGACTCTCCCGGCTTTTATTTTTCAATGACGAGATCGCCAACGGTCACACGCTGCTGAGCTCTTGAGAATCTCTTTAAAAATACACTCTCAAGCTTTGTGAATATTTTTACTGAATCATTAAGTAGATCTATATACCACTCAAAAGTAATACCAGATAGACTACTGACAAACTGGTGAAAGAGTAGAGCATCTGACCCTCCTACATTGCAACAGCTCGCTCGGAAAAGGGCTAGGTGCTATCTTAGGTTTTCTAACCCACTAAAAACTTTGAATGAAGGTGGCACAAAGCCTTTAGGATAAGAGACTAAATCATATTCTTCAGGTTAGGGTCTACCCTTTGGAATGGATGTAGTCCCTTGAGACTGGGCTTCGGCCTCCCTTACCTAGGTTTCAATCATCTGGCGGATATCTTTGTCAGCTGGAGAGGTTAGGGAAGTAACTTATGGAGTTTTAGGACTTGATTCTGTCTTTCTGCTGTGCTCACCCACTGTATGTGTTGTAGGTTACAACTACTCAGATTAAGACTGTTGTGCTTTGATCATCTGATTCTGTATTTGTTCCATTCTGAGCATCATCTGTTCAATCTTGTTCTCCAGACTCTTGATGTATTCATCTTTCTCATTCAAATTAATTGATCCATCAGAATCTAAATCTACAGTTACAAAGGCTTCTTCCTTACCAGATTGGTCTCTTGAAGGCTCAGTATCTTTATTTGATGCTCTAGTTTCAACCATACAGATGTTCCCAATTGAGTCTTCCTCCATCAAATCATCAGCTTTTGGATCAAAGGCTTCAATTGCCTTCTTCTTAAGTATATCTCTAATCTCATGTACCACCTCATCGAATGGTCTACCCTTAATTGATTCAATGTCGATTGGTAGGTACCCCTTGTAGTTAATCATTTCTTCAAATTCCTCATCTCCTAGCTTGGTGAGGACTTCTTGAATTTTCAAATCATCCACAGTAGGTTCTGCAACCAACTGATCTAGCATTTCTTATTCATCCTCAAGCTCTATCCCCTCCCCTTCGACTGTCCCGAGGTCAGTAGTCGCGAGGGTGACATCCTCAATAGAGTGAGGGATATCTAACTTAACAGGTGATGAAGGAGTTTGACAGGTGGGAACTCCAACATTAATCTGAGGAGAATCCTCACATCCCTGAATAAGGAGTCGGGGGATTTTAATAGGTAACTGAACTGGAGTATCTCTGATCTGAATCCTAACAGTTTTTCTTATCTTCATCGATACATATGGTTCATCCAAAGGTATGGGCTTCTTGCCCTTAATATCAACTAACTACAAGTCTTTAACAATCTCTTTTGACTTGGCTACCATAGGGGCCAACTTTAAAAGTCTTGAAGGCGGAACTGGAGGTCTACCGCTGAGAGGGTGACTCCTACCAGATCCAGTTAAAACTATCTCCTCTATTTTTTTAGTTGGGAGATGAGGCACCCAGAGATATCCATCCACTAACACTGAAGCCATAGGTTGCTTAACAAACTTTTTATTTCTCCTCACTGACTAAGGAGTCATGTTTCTTGCTTCAGACTCTTCTTCTTTCAACACTTCTTTTTCAAGCTTATATGAGATCACCCCCTTCAGGTGTCTCATATACTGTTCTTTTGTCTTGCCTGTTTCAGCAGCATAGGTGTGGATGATGTTCCTTAATATTCTTGTTCTTAAAGTGTTCTTCTCCTTTGTAGTCTTCTTAACAGTGTAGTCAATCGGGCTAGGTGGAGAGCTAGCAATCCGCATGACTCTCTCCTCCCCTACAGCAGCTGCGAGGGGGTGGAAACGACTCCCTTTCAGGAGTAGAGAAGAGGCAGGGATAGGCAGCTCCTCAACAGCCTCAGGCTCAACTAAACTCAGAGCCTTCTGTTCAGCTATCTTTCTTGACTTGGTGATTTTCTTTCTCACCCTTCTCAGGTTATTCTTCCTGGAACTCTTAGTGCCAAACAGTGCTTTAGAACTAGAGGATCCCTTCTCAACAGTAGACTTCACCTCAGTCTTCTTGTCCTCACTTTGGACTGAGGGTGCAGAAGGTGTGAGAGTAGCTCCTGCTGCTAGCTCTAGCATTGGGGGAAGGTCACTTGTAGCCCCCACAGCTAATTCAACTACCACACTATTCTCGCCCTCAGCGGTGAGATTAATGATTATTCCACCATTCATAGATAATTTCAAAGTCTTGAAGCCCATTCCGAACTGAATTGCACTGCTATGGATTAATTCCTCAACTTGAAGGTCTCGGTCAACAAAGAATAGAAGTTTCCCAGCCATTGCAGAAGGTTTGATTGTCTGAAATTTGAAAGAGAAGATTTGGATCAAACTTTTGAATTTGAATTTGAAAAGAAATTTTTTATATTTTATCATGTAAATCGAATTATAAGAACTATAATCCGATATGTAATGATAAAGTATAGACAATAATTTTGACTTGAAGAAAATTTAAATTTTTTCTGTATATGTTTAACTACAAGAGGATGTTATAGGAAACATATAACAACAATGATCTAGATTTGATTTGAATGGATTTGACTGGAGGTTTGAATTTTTTATAATTGAAGGATTTTCCTTGAATATTTGAAACCAATAAGTTGAGTTTGATATCAACTTTAATAGTTAACAAATTTCAAAGGAAATCACAAAATTTCAACTCGACTCTCCTACCCCACTGATTAGGCTAGGGATAATATGTCAGAGATTTAATTTGATGAAAAGATGGGATTTTTGAAATCTAGATTTAGAAATGATTGAATTTTTATTGTACATGTCATACTATAAGAGAATGTTGTAGTAGTGCATGTGACAATGAAAGTTGAATTTAAATTGAAAGGGATTTCAGTGACTCAAAAATCCGGCAGCATTTCCCCTTATTTTTGAAACTCAAGGTGTTGAATTTGCATTCAACATAATGGTTCATAAATTTTGAGAAAGATCCTATAGAAATGATCTAGACTCTTTTACCTTGTTGAGGGTAAAATGTCATAGTTCAAAGATATTATATTTAGACATTGGATTTTGGAGAAGATTCGATTTTGTATTATCGAAGTTAATCTTACAAAAGATATTGTAAGAAAATATACGAGAAATGATAAATAGAGTTGAAGGAGTTAAAAGGATGTTTTTGAAAATTCGAATTTCCGGCAGCACCTCCCCTTATTTTTGAAACTCGAGGTGTTGAATTTGCATTCAACTCAACGGTTTACAAATTTTAGGGAAGATCTAAATTAAACCACTTGACTCTTTTCATTTCAAAAGAGTGGTTCAAAATGAACTGTCAAAGATTGATTTAACCGAAAAAATTTGAAAAGGTATTGCATATATTAAACTACAACGATTGTCATAGAGAAGTATATAGCAATACAATTTAGAGTTGAATAATTTTGAAGAGATATTTTTAAAAAGTTTAAAAATCTGGCGGCATCTCCCCTTATTTTTGAAACTCAAAGTGTTGAACATGTGTTCAACAAAACAGTTTACAAAACTCCAAGAGGTAGATTCTAGAAGATCAACCCTACTCTTTCATCCCGATGCTACGTTCAGAATGAAATGTCCAAGATTGAAACAACCAGAGAGATTGAAAATACATTGGCTATATACAACTACAACCATTATTGTAGAAGTATATACTTGCAATGACTATTAGAATTAGAAAAATTTTGAAATGAATATTGAAAAAGTTTGAAATTCTGGCAGCATCCCCCCTTAATTTTGAAACTCAAAGTGTTGAACGTGTATTCAACATAATGGTTTACAAAAATTTTAAATGGGGAGACACTAAAAAGCTAACCCGACTCTTTCATCCCAACGAGTAATTCGAGAGTGAAATGTCGAAGGTAAACTTTGCTAGAATGATCAAATCTTGAATTAAGTTTAAAAGTTACTTATACATCTACTCATATATATTAGATTGTAAAAGTTATAATCTAATATATAGTGATATAGGGTATATGTCATTTGATTTTTAAAAGGAATCTAGACTTTGATGAAGATCTTGAAAGTTTAATTTTTAGAGATGATGGAAACCTTCTATAAATTATGTAACTTAGCATGATGTTGATTAATCTAAGCATGCAAGTTTCTAATATCCATAGAAAGTTTGGACAAGGTTTTGCTTCACTCTTTTGCTCTGCTAATGAACTTGGAGGCAAAATGTCAAAGCCCGACATTGAAAGAGGTTTCCTACACTCACCTCTCTTTTCACATGTCTTAATTGAGTTGGCCACACTCACCCAATGGAGAAATGGGTAGAGGGACCAATGGAAGAAAGGTAGTCAAAACTATCGATGCAATAAAATTTGAAGCGCTATTAAAGATGGAGAGAGAGATTTTCCCCAGTGAAGTCGCCATTTTTGTTTTGATTGAAAAATATATTTTTAAAAATATTAATTTTCTTTAGGAAATATTTAATTTCTAGAATTTTTAGTTTTGAAATCGAACACTTATTATGAATAATATATCACCTCGAAAGGTGAACATATCGTTCTCTAATAGGTTCAGATTAAAATCTTGATTTACTCTGATTATCATAGTCAAACTCAAGGAGAAATAATATATGATCTCGAAGAATCAGAATGATGTTTAATTCAATATTTAACTATAATAATCTAGTAAAGAGATCATTAATTTCATAATTAAGATCACGATAATAGTACGATATATCTTTCCAAGGAAAGAGGATATTGTCTGTTATCGATCATTTAAAAATAAAGATAATGATCGTCGAGTTTGATTTTCCCAAAGATAATCTATTAAGGTTTTAAAAAAGCTTGATTTTGAAAATCAGGTCTGGGTTTCTAAATTTCCTATGAGCGCAAGCCCTCGTAGTTAATTACATCGTAGAAAAATAGAGATTCTCCTACGAATACTCACGATTAAAATAGCGATACGAATTTTATTTAAAAATTTAAAGCTTGATATCAAGGAAAGTAGGGAATGGAATTTCAATAGGGATTGGTTCGAGGTTAAACACTTATTTTTGGAGTCAAAGGAGAAAGGGTAGGGGATGTCTTGAGATTCTGAATTGCTTCAAAAACACCCCAACCTATACTAAGTGTTGGGCTTAAGTTTGATTGAAAGAAATTTAAGTTTGAATGATTAATTTTATTAGAAAGTGAGAATCAGATTTCTAGAAGGTTGAGATCTTAGGATTGAAAATATGGCTCAGAACCTAAGTCCAAAAATGGGTACTGAGAATCAGTGACTCGGATCCTAACTAATACGATGCAATCCTGGACTTACCCCGGCTTGGATTGGGGAGCCAGCTAAACCACCTAAATGCTTTAAAATCATGTGTCTGGTCTTTTATGAAAGAGTGGTTAGGGACGTTGTTTGAGATTGAGTTTTGAGGAGTTGAGGTTGACATCTATAGCAAATTCCTAATTGACCCCTTGACATATGTTGGGTGAAATGCTTAAGCTAAAAAAATGTAACTAAGAATTAGACTCAATTTTAATTTGTTACTAATATGATGTATGCTAGTTGACTCGAATGCTTTGAAATCAGAATGAAGCAGTTTAAAAATTAGGCTTAAAAATAAATTTTATCCTAGGGATTGCAAAACATCCCCTTATATAGAACTGCTCCCTAATAGGTCAGGTGGTCTGCCAAAACCCGCAGGCGAGGAGGTGCCTAACACAGAAGAGAAAAGTTAATATGAATGCATGAAAAACCCACGGTGAGACTGAGCTTACTTCTTAAAAGCATTAGAGTTTCTATCTGAGCCTAAATATTTTAAATTTTAATTAAAGTAGAAATAGTTTTGACTGTACCCTCACGAGCCTCCGATCGGGTTCTAGGTTAAATTAAATACAATATGCAATAATCGCCAAAAAACTATTAAAAGCATACAAGTCCTTATATCAAAATCAATATCAAATAATCATTATTTAATTAAATCAATTAAATTAAAACTCAAATTGAAAGTCCATACGTAAGTGCCTTTTAATTATACAACCCAGGGTCTGCAGGAAAAGTAAAGTGGTCGGGTACCACTGACGACAACCCGGATTCTACTCTTAAGACTCAAGTGACTTTAAAAATGGGTCTTCTCGTTCTTCACTTCTTCGTCCTTCTAGAACTCCTTGGATCATCAGGTCTGGATATCCAAATTAAAAGAAACTCTCCCTCGAATGGGGGTTATCTTTTCTCTTTGGATATTTTGAAAGTATCCTAACTTAGGCTTCTAAATGGAGGAGAACTCTCCCTAAGGGATGTCCTCTCCTCTTTGGAATCTAAATAGGATGTATATACCCCATTCTCAAGTCACTTTAAATATTTACAACTCAATTACAACTCAAATCAAATTACATTTTGAATTTAAAAGAGAAATCTAGACTCAACAACCTGCAGGGTTATCCTAATAATCAGCAGTTAATATTAGAAATCCCAAGCAGTTAATAGATTAAAATTTAAATTCTCAATCACAGCCACACTTGACCATGCTCTTTTAATTTTAAAGGGGGACTTAAGCAAATTTCTGGAGCACCTGTACAATTTAATAATTATAATTTTGCCCCCTTTAATTTATGCCCTGTATGAGCATGGCCACTTGCATAAGATTCAATTAGTACAAATCATCCCAAGCCTAGGGGTAGATCTAACGCACAATCAATTACATCACAGTGTGCTGAAATTTAAATAAATAAACACATCAACTCTACTACTAGCAAATAGCATGCAATAAAAGCTCGAAAAACCCGGCACACAGTAGAAAGTAAACACAGGCCTAGCCTAGGACTAGAGTTGGTTGTCCTAGCAAAACATCTAAAGTGTGTGCAAAGGTTGTGTGGGTTTGACATGTCTTAAGTATGATTATTAGTTAAAGTTGTTCGATGTTCTAGTTGGTTGAAAGGTTTAAAGGAATTTTAATTTAAATTTAAATCTTAATGACTTAAAATTGATTTTAAAATTGATTTCAATTATTTTTTGGACACCACCTTTGTTGCATACTGAGGCCGTGAAGTTTATTTCACCTTCATTGGGGCTAATTTAATAGCCTCGTAGGCGTGGGTTACCTAGTGGTACCCGATATAATTAAGTAATTTAATTTTATTTAAGTTTGAAAGTTAATTAATTTTTAATTAATGTTCGTTGGTTGCTGGTTTTAAAGTTAAATTAGTATTTTCTAGAATTTTAGATCATTTGTTGAATTTTGGTATTTTCTAGATTATTTTATTCATTTAATTCAATGGTCAAAAATTGACTTTTTGATTTAAAGTATTTTTTAAAAAGTTCATATTTTATTAAAATACTAGACCTTAATATGATCAGTTAGACAGTAAGTACGCTGAAATTGGATTTTTTTATATTTTATCATAAAGGTTTGAAGTTTTTACTTGATTTTGAACTAGATTTGACCAAAAGTTGACCTTTTTAAATTTGATTGATTTCTAGAATCTTAATATTTTTAATAAATATTAGACCTTAATATGAGTCATATTCCTTTGAGTTTGCTCAATTTGGAGTTCATTTGAATTAGTTATGAATTTTTGAAGTTTTGACAACTATTGAATTTTTAAAATTAGTTTAATTAAAGCCCTTTTTGTGATTTGAACCCAAATGACCTCCAAACTCCTTGAAATCAACTCCAAAGGTCAAGAATGACCTATGGAGTGATCTCCAAGTGTTTTGAAAAGTTTTAGAATTTTAATGATTTTTAATTAATTAAATTAATTAAATATTAAATTTCAAATAAAGTTAAATTAAATTTAATTTTGAAGTCCAGTCAAGGGGCTTTTATTTTTCACGGATTAAGGGTTTAATTCTGGTCATTTTAAGGTATTATTTGTAATTTTTGGATTTAATCATGATTTATTACATTTTTTGGAAGTTTTTAAGGCTTAATTAAGCTTTGATTTTGATTAAATTAATTAAGGGGCTTAATGACTTCAAAATTCAGTGGGAAATTTTTCTAAGGCTGAAAGTGTCACTAAGTTCAAGTGTTCAAAGTTTCAAGTCAATTGGAATTATATTCTAATTATTAGAATTAATCTAAATTCTCTAAGCAAAGTCCTTAATTATTATCCTTAATGATGTTACTAGGTTAATGGGCTTTAATCAACGTTTCTAACCCTTGGACATATGCATAAGTAAACACACATATAATCAATCAATCCTAGACCTAAGAGAGCCTTAAAACTAGGTGGTGTGTGTACCCTAAGCATGCAAGGATTAAAATAAGATATAATTGATTAGAAAATTAATCAATGAATAACTAACAAAGTAATTATTCATTGATTAATGATCACTCCACATTAATTCTATTCAATCATGTTCAATCCATGCTTAAAATTTTAAAGTAGATCTCTCAATCCTAAAAGATTTAAGTATATATATGTTATTTTAAAAATAGTTTTAAATATTCAATATATTTATAAACCTATATATATATATATATATATATATATATATATATATATATATATATATATATATATAAGTTTTAAATTTAAAATACTTAAAGATATAATTAAAGTAAATTCAATATCTAAATGAGAGATCTACTGATCTACAAAGTTTGTTTGAAAATAAATTTTTAGTTTTCAAAATATTTAATATAGTATTTAATTAAACATTAATTAAATACTAAAATAATTAAATAATTGAAATAAATTAAAATAAATCAAATTTTGATCTCTGAAATTAGTTTCAAATTAAAGTGCTCAATTATCTAAAAATTTTGATATATTATACTCATTTTTCCTGATTTAAAATGAATTTATTATGATTTTTTAAAGTTTAAATCATTTAAACGGGGTTTTTAATTAATTTAAAAATTAATTAATGATTAAAATAATTTTAAAACCAGCTAATTTAAATCTTGGATATTTTTTGAAAATTTAAAATTATTTTATATATATATATATATATATATATACATATAAATATATTAAGTTTCAAAGGTATTTAAATTATTTTCATATTAATTAAGTATTAACTAATAATTAAACGTTTAATTGATTAAAATATAGAATATAGTTTAAATTAATTTAATTTAAAATAATTACTTAATTTTTGAATATTAATTAATAATAAAAAAAATAAATTTTAATATTAAATTAATCAATATAAATTAATTATATAATTATCAAAATGTTATAAATCATTTAAGTAAGATTAAATAATTTAATTAAATCTTATTTGAATTTTCAAATTTTTTTAAAATTAATATTAAATTTAAAATTAATTAAATATTAATTAATTATTTAAATATTTAATTAAAATATTAAATGATATTAAATATTTTAAATTATTTTAAAATATTTTAAATTTCATATTATAATTCTAATAATATTTAAAATTTTCTAATTAAAGTTAATATTAATTAAAATATTAAGTTATTTAATATTAATTAAAATATTAAATATTATATAATAATTAAAATATTAAATAATTTAAAATTAATTAAAGTAATAAATTATTTAATATTAATTAAACTATTAAATAATTTAGTATTAATTAAAGTTAATATTAAATTTAAAATTAATTAATTAAATTCAAAATAGTTTTATAATATATATAAATATATATATTAATCTAAAATTAATTTCTGATTTTTAATCATTTGATAATTTGAAATTAATTTTAAAATTATAATTATTGATATTACGAAGTATTTTAATCATTATTTAATAAATGTTTTAATTTTAAAATAATTAAAACTTAATATTTAAAATATACTTAATACTCTTAAAATAATATTAATTTTAAATTAAAATATTAATTTTCTTGAAAATATTAACATATAATATACACATATTATTATTTAAAATTAATTTTTAATGTTTATTTTAAAAGAAAATGAATTTAAAAAGATTTTTAAATTAATTTAAAATTAAATTAAAGAAATGGCGGCGCCGGCGACAGCGGGATGGCCACGTGGCAGCATCTGGTTCATCCGATTTAAACCGCGGCTATGGAAGGGGCACGTGGCAGCATCAGAGCAGTTCGATTAACCGTGGCTAATGATTGCCGCAGAGGCAATCATTAACATTAAATGCTAATGATTGCTGGCGGCGGTCCGCAGTCACTTAACCACGTCAGCGCTATCATATGCTGTTCGATCTCCCGTTGTAATGGTTCAACGGCTATGATTCATCCAGACATAGAGATTAACCACCGGATTTAATTTGTGATTAATCAAAGCCGCGGAATGGCTCGATAGGGACCATTGATCAAAATATCAACGGTCCAAAAAATGTGCGCCTGAACCAAACCATGAAAACGCCCTAGAAAGCATTTTATGGCTCGTTCAAGCAATCGGGTTGATCAAATGTAGCAAAATTTTAAACCTAAATAGATAAACTGAATAGAGATTGTGTGGAGAAATTTTAAAGGTCTAATATGCATTATAACAAAAGTTATTTAAACTAGTGTTCTTAGACTAGGGTTTCAATTTTTACCTTAATTAAAGGACGGTTTATACCGTTTAGACTGTCTCTGAACTTGTTGTTTGTCCACGCTCAATTTATCTTCAGGAATTGTGGTCCAAAATGCGTCGAATCGAGCAGTAGAAGCCTGGGACGGATTTCACCTTAGGCTCACCGGAATCCGGTCTCCGGCGATGTTTGACTGGATGATTTGGACTTGAAAGGGGTAGAGGGATTCGCGGGGAGATCAAATAAAAGAAAATTGGGTTCTGGTAGGGCTTGAGTGGTGAGAGAATGTGAGAGTTGGAATGATGGCTCAAATGAGCCTTTTACCTTATTCAAACATCCTGAGATCACTTGGATGGCTAGGATTTGTTTGGCCTTATTCCCTGATGGTTGACACCAGGCTGGGGTTATTGGGATTGCCA
Organism: Dendrobium chrysotoxum; assembly: GCA_019925795.1. Taxonomy (NCBI): domain Eukaryota; kingdom Viridiplantae; phylum Streptophyta; class Magnoliopsida; order Asparagales; family Orchidaceae; genus Dendrobium; species Dendrobium chrysotoxum. Next base: position 36,501,490 of record CM034300.1, on the reverse strand, counting down.
GGGAATCAAAGGACTATAGGGCATCCTAGGTGTAAAGCTTGGTTTGGTCCCCACTAGGGCATAGGAGCAATGGGAGCTGTTGGATATTGATCTAATGGTTATGATCAGATCTAAGAAGATTCTAGAGAATATTTGAACAGCTAGATGGGCTTAGGTTAGAATAAATTAAGTGTTTAGAGCTATCCTAATATTTTAGGAAATCATTTGACCACCCATTGACTATTTGACCAGTCAATGGGTCCAGGTATGCTGAGGTGGCAGCAAGGAGATTTCAGGGGCTACTTGAAATGGTTTGAGAAGGGTTCAAAAGAACTTATTTGAAGTTTGAATGAATTGATGCATAGAATGCAAAGTTGACCATAGGTTGACTTGATTGAAACCCCATGACATGACTCATGATATGTTTAGAGATGTTTAAAATATCATTTGGAATGGATTTGAGGATTGGCTTAGATGGGGTTTAATATAAGCCATTGGAGGTTTGAGTATTCAAAGCAAAGTTATCTTAAATTGGACCAAATTTCCTAATGGTTTGACTTGGTCAATTTGACCATGCTTTAACTCATGTCAAATCCAAGGGTAATCAAAATGTTGAGTGAAATAAATTCAAGGGTTCTCAGATTAATGAGGTCTAGCATTTGAGTGCAAAGGCATGTAAGATAAATGGCTTTGACCATAGGTCAATATTTGACCAAGTCAAATCAAAATGACTTGACTTACCATTAACTAAAAGGTCTTAAAATCAAATATTGAAATTGATTTGGAGGTTTGATAGGGTTTTGGATACATTTGGAGTTTGATTCAAAGTAGAAAAGTTTAAAGGTTTGAATTGGTCAACCTGGGTTGACCTGGTCCACCAGGTTGACCAAGTGTTAGGGTTTGGGCTCAATGAATTTGACTTGATGTTTGAAGTCTAGTAGATGTGTTTATGGGATTTAAATAGGTTATTTAGGTCAAATTGACCTATTTAGGCCCTTAGTGGGCCTAATGGGTCAACTAGGTTGACTTGGTCAACCAAGTTGACCCAGGGTTAGGGATTGGGTCCAACCAGTTCAGAATAATATTTTGACTCTACTGGTGGTGGTCTCAAGGTCTGGGGAGGTCATTTGGTCAAAATGACCTATTTAGGCCCTTATTGAGCCTTTAGGTCAACCCTGGTTGACTTGGTCAACCAGGTGGGTCCAGGGTCTGGGAATGGGATCAACAGATTTCAAATGATGTTTGGAGGCCAATGGAGGTGGTCCCAAGGTCTGATGAGGTCATTTGGTCAAAATGACATATTTTGACCCTAAAGGGCTTGTTTGGTCAACCTGGTTGACTTGGTCAACTAGATTGACCTAGGGGCTAGTTTTGGGTCAAACAGGTTTGGTTTGATGATTGAAACTTGCTGGAGGTGGTTGCATTTGATTTGGAGCTCACTTTGTTCAAAGTGACTATTTATACCCCATAGGGTTATTTTGGTCATTTTGACCCCTGATCAGATAGGGGTCAAATTGAGTCCAGCAAAAAACAGTTTATTGCTCAATGGATCATACTCAAGGGTGTGGAAGTGGTTTGAGGGTTTGGAGAAGGCTTCAAGGTCAGGATCCACTGGGTGGTAGGTCGAGTGGCATAGATTGTAAATATTTGAAGGTTTTATAGCCTTTAGATTTCAATTCAATTTCTAGGTTGGAGACCTCAGAATGAGCTCAAATTTGGAGGGTTTCCTATAGAGACATGTTACATCAATGTGGAACTGACAGACTCTGAATCAGAGGTCATTTGATAGGGTTTTGAAATGTTCAAAGATTCCCTGGAAAAGGCTTTTAGGACTTAGACCTTTGGCCTTGGATTTGAGTCTGGAAATCTGGTTTTAAGCTGGATTTTGATTTTGAATGATAGGGTTTGGATTACCCAAATCATTTGTGATCATTTAAAGATCATAATTGATAGGATAGGGTTGAAGCTTGATCAGAGATAGGATCAAGGTCTGAAGTAGACTTGAAATTAGGATAGGTTCATGGTTTTGAGGGGTTTGAAGTCTGGATTTGATTGGAGTTTGAATTGAATGAAGATCTAAATTAGTCTAAGATCTATATTGGATCCTAGAGCTTGAAATTTGGAAGAATCCTAGGGTCTAAGATCTAGAAGGATTCTAGAGTTTAAGAAACCTTAAGGTCTGGGGTCCTCTAGAATTCCTAAGACCTAGGAATGCTAAAAGGTTTTGGAATCTAAAAGAAACCTAGGGTATGGGAAAGTCCGAGGATTTAGGGACTATAAGGATGTCAAGGTCTAGTCATCCTAAGATCTATGATCTTGAAGAATACTAGGTCCTAAATAGATGCTAGAGGATAGAGCCTAAATGGATCCTAGGATTTAAATTAGCATGGAATTTGATTGAACTGAGTTTAAAATTAATATGGGATTAAGATTAATTTGAATCTGGATTGATCTAAGATCATATTGATCCTAGGATCAAGATAAATTTTAAGGAATCCTAGGGTCAGAGCAGATCCTAGGGATTGAAATCTAAGAAGATCCTAGAATCTAGATCAGCTTAAGGGAATCCTAGGGTCTAGAGTAGATCCTAGGGATAGAAATCTAGGAAGATTCTAGAGTCTAGATCAGCTTAAAGAAATCCTAGGGTCTATATTAGATCCTAGGGACTAAAATCTAGGAAGATTCTAGAGTCTGGATTAGCTTAAAAAATCTTAGGGTCTAGAGTAGATTCTAGGGACTGAAATCTAGAAAGATTCTAGAGTCTAGATGGGTCTCAAGTTGTGTTGATCTGGGGTCAGGATTGATCTGGGGTCAGGATTGTGAAAGTTTGATAGGGTTGTTAAGCCCTGATGAACTAGTCCCGAGGCTAACCAAAAGGGGGGGTGAATTGGTTATTTAAAAATTCGAGAGCAATAGTAAAAAATCTTTTCGATGATTTACAGCAGAAATAAGTAAAACACACAAAAGAAAAGATCAAACAAAGATTTCACCCAAGCAGATAATCACAAAAAAACTAAAGTGTAAAAAGTAATCAGAAAGAACACATAAAATTTTATAGTGGTTCGGTCAACCTGACCTACATCCATTGCCGGGAGCCTCCCCTCCAGGTATTGCACTAAACCAAAGTGACTCTCATTCTGCTCCTACAGCAAGGTGGAGAAGCATGTAAAAAAACTCCTTTCCACCTACATAGTGAGGCACAGAACCTAACCTCCTTTTGCTTCCTCCTGAAGCAGGCAGAGAACCTGAACTCCTTTCGCTTCCTCCTAAAGCGGGCAGAGAACCCAGATCTTCTTACGAATGATCATCCCGCAAAGAACACCGACACGATGAGAGAAGAAGAATAGAGAAGATGACTCTGATCCTTGCTTGGAGCAACCTTTGTGAATCCCTCACAAACTCCCCCTCATAAGATCCTCTCTCTCTCTCTCCCAAACTCTCTCTCTCTCTCTAAGGTTTCTCTGGAAAGGAAAGTGGCAAAAGATCTTTCTTATTGGAAGAAAAAGATCTTTTAAAGGAGGGCTCAAAATTTTCCCTAAATCTCAACTGGTTGACCAAGATCATCCAGGATGATCGATAGATCATAGATCATCCCGTACGATCAGTTCAAAATCAGCTATTTTAGCCTGGATGATCTGGCTCTTCTAGACGGTCAGTGGAGAAAGTAGTTTAGATCGTCTCGTACGATTTTGTGATCGTCCGGGATGATTAGTGTAGATTCAGGAATTTTGTCCAGAAGACCGCTCTGGTTGTCCAGAGAAACTTGTGCTTGATGACCTAAAAATGACTGGATCATCTGGGACAATAAGGATATTGTCTTGTACGATTAGTTCAAAAAGTGCCAAAATCATCCTGAGCACCGCTCTAGACGTATAGCTGAAACACACTAGACGATCATGATCATCCTGGATGATCTTGCGCTTGTCCCAGATGATGTGATCGTATCAATTAAACATTAATTTCTTTCCTTAATCACCAGACAAATTTAGGCATGATTGTACTTGATTGTCCAGGATGATACACGTATCGTCCGGGACGATCAGACCAAATATCTTAAAATAAAAACTTGCCTAACTTGATCTGGCAGCTGAGAATTTTGATATGAGCATATCATCCCGTACGATATATGGATCGTCTAGGACGATCAGCTTAATTAGACAGACTTAACTTGGTCTCCTTAATTAGGGTTTCTATTTTTACTTGATCGTCCAAGATGATGTGAATATCTTCCAGGACGATCTGAACAAAAAATTGAACATAAACTCTAATTCACGCAAGCTCTCCCCCTGAGTGTGTGTGCAAGGTTACTTAGCTAGGGGATCAGTTATATTATAATTGACTCAAGAAAAGGAAAATAGTACATTTAGACACATTTGGACTCGATCTTGAGATGGCTTGTATTACTTTTGATCTTTTGTACCTAAAATAGATTAGCCAAGCAAAACAGAATACAAACATGTTTGTCATCATTAAAACTAGATTTACAACAGATTGATCTGGGGTCAGGATTGATCTGGGGTCTGGATGGGTCCTACTGACCTCATATAAAAATGAGGTCAACAGATGCATTGGTATTTCTAAGGAAGCGATTGGCGACACTCCAATCATAATCAGAATCAGAAATAAGGGTATGGAGTTTATTGCCAGTGACAGAGAGATGAAGGATATTATGAAAATCCTGGGCTGTGAGTTCTACAGGTCGCTGATTAACATAGGAGTGAAGAGTGGAGTAGTCAATGGAGATGCGAAGATTGGCGAAGAAGACTTGGAGAAGTTCAAGGCTAAACGGGAAGGCCAGGGTGAGGATAAAGGTGAGGGAGGTATGCACAAACAGATCTAGGACATGGTAGGTAAGAGCAGGGGGGTTTATGATTTTGTACTGTGTGATTCCCACTTCAAGATATCGTTCAAAGGCAGCCTGATCGGCTGTATTTGGAAAGCAGGGATCGACATTTTCCTGCGAGGAGCTCACACCCTTTTGCCTAGATCGCTTCCCACCAGCCATTAGAAATACAAGAGAGGAAGTATGGGAAGAGAGGTGTGAAGAAAGCTGAAGAAAATGGCTGTTAAAATAGAAATCGGCCGGATCATCCTGTACAATCACATGATCATCCAGGATGATAGGAGTAATTATGATGGCCAGAACAATTTGTCAAAAAGGTAGTTGGATCATCCGGGACGATCAGAAATTGTCCAGGATGATTAGAGACAGGCGATCATCCTGAGGAGTCAAGCCAGATGACCATTGATGAAAAGTATCGTCTAGGACGATTAGGTGGATCATCCAGGACGATATACCATAAATGTATAGGATGGGCCGAGTTTGAATCGTCCAACTGCTGACACGTGGATCATCCAAGATGATGAGGTGGATCGTCCAGGATGATGAATAATAATTGGTGCATTCTCAGTTGTTTGATCAGGAAGTATGGATCATATCGTCCAGGATGATGGAAGGATCATCCAGGACGATCACCAATAATTGATGCATCTCAGCAGTATGATCAGAGTGGGGATGATTTGAAGGGATCATCCAGGATGATGTATGGATTATCCAGGAGAAAGAAGATCGTCCAGGATGATGTGAAGAAAAAATGAAAAAAGATGAAAGATGGAGATGAAAGATCAGGGATAAAAAAAACACATACAGTATAACGAAAAACAAAATTAGAGTAAAATAACTCAAAATGAGAGACACAAAAATAACAAATTTTTTTTAATCGATCTGCTCCAGTAAATCAGAATTTTTCCTTGATTTTAAATCCAAAAACTAATAAGAAGACGATCGACAGCGCTGAAATCCAGAAAAGTTGGAAAATTAACTTTTGTAACTTCCACCTCGGACACCTTATAGATGCAAATTCCGTTCAAAATAAAAATCTAATTCAGAAGAAAAGAAATTAGATTCAAAAAGAGATTCTTTCAAGCCTCATTCTATAAAAATATCTGATATAATAGTATTACTAAGTAAGAAATCAGAAATCATGATTTTCGTCTCAAGCTTTTGAAAATATTAAGGGTGCATGGATTTTTCTAAGACATTTAAAGATCTGAAAGGGAAGAAAGCCTATTTCTTTGTGGGCTAATTTTGTGCCCCTTTTTCAATTTGTTTGGCGCTTTATGCATCTTTTGATTTTTGATACACTTTATGTATTCTTTCAATTTTTTGGCGACATTGCGCATCTTTTCAGTTTGGGCTAATTTTATGCCTCTTTTTATTTTGGCGCTCTTTGCGCATCTTTCTCCCTCTCAAAATTGTTAAAGAATCTCAGCTATAAAATTACCTTCCAGACATAAAAGACAATAAAGCTCACTCTCTATAATAAGGAAGAGTAATTCACAAAATAAAAACCATACATCATATGATAAGTGCAATCACTTGGTTTAGAAAATCATAATAATGACTCAAAACTTTGAACATACTATTCATATGAGGTAGATTATTGTAGGAAGATAAAATAGATCTCTATTTCAAAAACCAAATTTTTTATTTTGAAGAAGATTTTTATCCAAAAGAAACAATACACCATTAAAGGAGTTAGAGGAAGTGAAAAAATCATCAATATTTCTTCCCTTTAATAGATCCAGTGGAATCAATCACTGCTTACCAGCTTCCAAATAAAAACAAGGCAAAACTCTTAGTCATAAATCAAATTTATCAGTAGTAGTGAGCAGTGATCGAATTTTAAAAGAGATAAAATAGTAAACAAAAGAGATGAAATAGTAAATAAAAATAAGTAGGAAATCACATCAAAATAAATACTCAAATCAAACTAGCACCAAGGCTAAAATAAAAATTAACAGAAATACAAAAACAACAAAAAATAGATAATCAAATCAAACAGCTAACTAACAGAAATAAAATGAAAAACAGACAAATCAGAAATCAGTAGTCATCAGAATTAAGCATTTATGTCAATCACACCTAATATGGTCCTTAAAATGCTGAATGAGTCAAAGGCCAGTGGTTTAGTAAATATATCAGTCAGCTGATTTTTAGTTGATACATGATGTAGCTCAATGTCCCCTTTTGTAACATGGTCCCTAATAAAGTGATGCCTTTTATCAATGTGTTTGGTTCTAGAATATTAGATTAGATTCTTAGAAATGCAGATGGCACTAGTATTATCACATAGAACAAAAATTGTGCCCACAAGTAATCCTAAATCCAAGACTTATTGCTTCAACCAAAGAACTTGGGCCACACAACTTTCTAATGCAATATACTTAGCTTCAGCAGTGGAAAGTACAATTGAGTTCTATTTTCTACTAGATCGGGAGACTAAAGAATATCCTATGAATTAACAAGTTCAAGAAGTGCTCTTTCTATCCACCCTATATCCTGCAAAGTCAGAATCAGAATATCCAATAATCTCAAAAGAGGTGATGTGCATAGGGTACCAGATTCCTAGGTTTGGGGTCCCTTAAAGATATCTAAGAATTCTCTTAACAGCAGTTAGGTGGGACTCTTTAGGATCAGCTTGAAACCTAGCACAAAGATAAACACTAAACATGATATTAGGTCAGCTAGTAGTCAGGTAAAGTAGTGATCCAATTATTTCTCTATACTTCTTCTGATAAATAGATTTTCCACTTGAATCCTTATCTAACTAAACAGAGGAGCTAATGGGAGTGTTGATTGGCTTGGCTTTATCCATTTCATATTTCTTCAAAATATCCTTAATGTATTTAGATTGATTGAGAAAGGTTCCATCATCCATTTGCCTTATACTAAACTCCAAAAAGTAGGATAATTCTCCCATCATACTCATCTCAAACTCCTTACTCATTATTTTAAAAAACTCATCACATAAATATTTATCAGAAGATCTAAAAATTATATCATTAACATAGATTTGAACAATGAGTAAATCATCTTATACTCTCCTCAAAAAAGGGTGGTGTCTACGCTCCCCTTAACAAACTCTCTTTCTAACAGAAATGAGCTAAGCCTCTATACCAAGCTCTGGGTGCCTGTTTCAATCCATATAAGGCCTTTTTTAATTTGTAAATATGATTTGGATATTGGGAACTCTCAAAAATTAGGGTTTGTTCTATAAAAATATCCTCTTTTATTAACCCATTTAAAAACACACTCTTGACATCCATTTGAAACAGCTTAAATCCCTTATAACAAGCAAAGGCTAGTAGCACCCTAATAGCTTCGAATCTAGCTACAGGGGCAAAGGTCTCCTCAAAATCAATCCCTTCAATCTGATTATACCCCTTAGCCACCAATCTTGCCTTATTCCTAACCACCACACCAGAATCATTCATATTACTCTTAAAGACCCACTTGGTTCCCACTATACTTTGATTCCAAGGTCTTTCTACTAGCTCCCAAATATTGTTCCTTACAAATTGATTCAATTCCTCTTGCATAGCTAAGATCCAAAACTCATTAGAAATGGCTTGATTGATGTGGGTGGGTTCAGTCATTAAGATAAAGGCAGAGTGGTTTACTTCCTTCCTAAGTCCATGCCTAGTCCTAACACCTTCAGAAGGGTCTCCTAAGATCATTTCTTTTAGATGACTCGAAGAATATCTCCAATCTCTAGGCAAAGTGGTTTGAAGTTCTACTCTTTCCTCTAGATTTGTATTTTCAACCCCTTAGGTAATCTCCCCTACCTCTTCTTCTTCCTCAACTCTAGTCATCTTAGCATCAGATTCATCAAACACCACATGAGTTATCTCTTCCATCACCAAAGTCCTCTTATTAAACACCCTTAAGGATTTCCCCACACTAGAATAGCCTAAGAACACTCCATCGTCAGATTTGTGGCCAAACTTTCCTAAGGATGATTTCCCGTTGTTCAGAATGAAACCTTATAGCCAAAGACATGGAGGTGGGACAGGTTTGGAGTTCTACCCTTAATAATCTCATAAGGTATCTTGTTTAGATTGGATCTAACATTCATCTTATTCAGCACATAACAGGTAGTGCTCACCGCTTCAGCCCAAAAGTATTTTGGAAGTGAATACTCAGCAAGTATGGCTCTAGCGGCTTTCACTAAGGTCTTATTCTTCCTTTCAGGTACCCCGTTCTACTGAGGGGTCCTAGGAGCTGAAAAATTGTGACTAATCCCTTGCTCCTCATAGAAAACTCTAAATCTTTCATTTTCAAACTCTCCCCGTGATCACTATGGATGGTAATAATCTCACATCCTAACTTCTTCTAAATCCAAGTAGAGAAAGATCTAAACTCATCAAATGACTCAGATTTATGTGACATATATTTAATCTAAGTGAACCTCGAGTAGTCATCTACAATCACAAACCCATAGACTCTACCCCCTAAGTTGGCAGTGCTAATGGGTCCAAAGAGATCCATGTGTAGGACTTCTAAAGGTCTAGAGGTGCTAATGTCCTTAATAGAGTGAAAGGAGGACTGGACTTGCTTCCCTAACTGACAGGCATCACACAGGTGGTCCTTAGTGAACTTAAGCTTGGGCACACCTCTAACTAAGTCCTTTTGGGTGACTCTCCTAAGAGTTTTCATATTGGCATGACACAATCTCCTATGCCACAACCAAGACTCATCTGCAGTAGTTTTTAAGTAAATTAAATTTTCAGCTTTAATGCAACTTACATCCAGCTTGTAGACGTTGTTGATCCTTTGTCCCTATAAAACAACTTTGTTATTTAAGCTTAAAATGCAGCCAGTGGACAGAAATTTGATGCTGTATCCTTTGTCACAAAGTTGACTGATGCTCAACAGATTGTGTTTCAGTCCATCTATAAGCAAAACATTATCAATCATAAAATTCTTTGAATCACCAATTATACCTGAACCTACCACCCTCCTGGTGATGTTATCTCCAAGTGCAACCTTGCTCCAGCCCTGGCCTCTAGCGAAATGAACTGATTTGCATCTCCAGTCATATGTCTTAAACATCCGTTGTCCAGGTACCACATGCTCTCACGAGGTCTTGTGTGAGAGCACACTTACAAAATCATCAAACATCAGATTTAGGAATCCAAACAGGTTTGGGTTCCTTCTTATGAAAAGAAGAATACAATGCATGTGTATTGTACTATGAAACAGACAATTTGGGCCTCCACACCCAATGTGTACTACGATGAATAACGCAGGTGTGGGAGATGTGTCCTAACATGCCACAAGAAAAATATCTAATACTAGGAAAAGGGTTAACTAATCTACGTGGGTAATAGTGCCTCTTCCTAGGTTTGAATGAAACATACTTTGATGATTTTGAAACAAATTCTTCAAAAGGTGGAGGTGCATAAAACTGTGCAAAAGTAGAATGTGTTTCATTTTTCTCAAAAGCACTGATTTTAACTTTCAAAAATTCATTTTCTTTCTTCAAACTTCCAATTTTAAATTTCAATGCTCCATTACTACTCTCCAGTTTACATGCCATGTTGTCTAATTTTTTAAAAGCTCTTTCTAAATCAACATGTGAGGTTTTCAATGAATCATACTCAGTAATCAGATCAGAATACTTTTTGTTCAGTTTATCAAATTCATCAAGTAAAGACATGTGATTACTGTCAAGTATGGAATGATCTTTAACTACAGAATCATGCTCTTTTTGTAAATTTAGAAATTCTAGTTTCAGGCTAGCATGAGTTTTCTTAAACTTTCTATACGATGCATGAATTCTTTTAGACACTTTAAATAATTGATTGTAAGTAAGCTCACATGCCTCTTCCTGTTCAGACTGACCAAAATGATCATCTTCCATCAAACACAAGTTGGTTTCCTACTCTTCAGCTTCAGTCTTAGAAGAGTCGGATGCGAAATCTGTCTAGAATGCCTTTTAAATCCTTTTCTTATCCTTCCTGAATTTTGGTTTCTCCCCACTCTTTTTCTTGCTTGGGTGAGCTTTAAGTGTAGGACAATCAGCTTTAATGTGTCCAGGCTTCCTGCATTCAAAATAAATAGTATCAGAAGAACCCTTAAAATTTTTACTGGACTTACCCTTGTTCCACATCTGAAAGTTCTTATGTTTCTTCCTTAGAAAGCTTTTGAATTGCCTAGTGATTAAAGCAACATCATCGCTATCAGACCTGGAAGAATCAGTGTCAGTTTTGTTAGCCTTCAGCACCACAGTTTTCTCCTTCTTCTTCTCACCTGCATTAAGCTATCTTTGGTTCACCCCTTAATAATAAGCAATGAGTGACCCAAGTAAGTTGTCAATAGAATAATTATTCAAATCTTTTGATTCAGTAATTGCAGTTATTTTAGCATCAAATGAAGAAGGAAGACATCTCAAAATCTTGTTCACTTTTTCATAATTTATAAGTTCTCTTCCTAAAGCATGCAAAAAAGTGACAATTTGAGTGAACCTAATATACATTTCAGAAATAGACTCAATAGGTTTCATGCAAAAAAATTTGTAGTTATGCAACAATATGTTTAACCTAGACTGTTTGACTTCAGTTATACCTTCATAAGTGATGCACAATCTATCCCAAAATTCTTTGCCAGTTGTATAAGTAGAAATACGCACGTAATCCTCAGATTTTAAAGCACAAAAAAATAGTTCAAATATTTGGCATTCAGTTGGGCTAAGTCACGATCATCAAAAGTCCAATAAGTGAAAGGCAATTCAGTTTTAACATTATTGATCATTCTAAACGGTGGTTCATAGCCATCCTTAACGAGCATCCACATGCGATAATCAATTGATTGAAGAAAAGTGGACATGCGAGTTTTCCAAAAATTAAAAGATATGTTATCAAATAATGGCGGTATATAATTGAATAACCTTCAGCAGTATTACGATTACCAAAGTTAGCCATGGATCAAATTCAAAAGTTTTCAAAACTAGATTTTATGAATCCCACTCTGATACCACTTGAAAGTTTGATAGGGATGTCAAGCCCTGATGAACTAGTCCCGAGGCTAATCACGAGGGGGGGTGAATTGGTTATTTAAAAGTTTGTAAGCAATAGGAATAATCTTTTTGATGATATGCAACGAAAATAAGAAAACACATAAGCGAAAAGATCAATCACAGATTTCACCCAAACAGATAATAATAAAAAAATAAAGTGTAGAAAATAATCAAAAAGAACACACTAGATTTTATAGTGGTTCGGTCAACTTAACCTACGTCCACTCCCCGGAGCCTCTCCTCTTGGTATTGCACTAACACAAAAGTGACTCTCCTTTTGCTCCCACAGCAAGGCGGAGAAGCCTGTACAAAACTCCTTTTTACCAACATAGTGAGGCAGAGAACCTAAACTCCTTTTGCTTCCTCCTGAACCGGGCAGAGAACCCAGACTCCTTTCGCTTCCTCCTGAACCAGGCAGAGAACCTGAACTCATTTTGCTTCATCCTGAAGCTAGCAGAGAACCCATATCTTCTTGTGAACGATCCTCCCACAGAGAACACCGACAGTACGAGAGACAATGAATGGAGAAGATGACTCTGATCCTTACTTGGAGTAACCTTTATGAATCACTCACAAACTCCCCCTCATAAGATCCTCTCTCTTTCTCCCAAACTCTCTGTCTCTAGGGTTTCTCTGTAAAAGAAAGTGGCAAAAGATTTTTTTTGTTGGAAGAAAAAGTTCTTTTATAGGAGGGCTCAAAATTTGCCCTAAATCTTAACTGGTCGGCCAATATCATCTAGGATGATAAATAGATCATCCTATACGATCAATTCAAAATCACCTATTTCAGCCTGACGATCTGGCTCTTCTGGACGATCAATAGAAAAAATTATTCAGATCATCCCGTACGATTCTGCGATCTTCCGGGATAATTAGTGTAAATTCAGGAATTTTGTCTAGAAGACCACTCTTGTCATCCAGAGGAACTTGTGCTGGACGACCTTAAAATGACTTGATAGTCCAGGTCGATATTGATATCATCCTGTACGATTAGTTTAAAAAGTGCCAAAATCATCCTGAGCATCGCTCTAGACGTACAGGTGAAACACACTAGATGATTATGATCGTCCTGGACGATCTTGCGATCATCCTGGATGATATGATCATATCAATTAAATATTAATTGCTTTATTTAATCATGAGACTAATTTAGGCATGATTATACTGGATCGTCTAGGATGATACACGTATCATCCAGGACGATCATATCAAATCTCTAAAAATAAAACTTGCCTAACTTGATCTGGCGGTTGAGAATTTTTGATTTGAGCCTCTCGTCCCGTATGATGGATGGATCATCTAGGGCGATCGGCTTAATCAGACAGACTTAACTTGGTCGCCCTAATTAGAATTTTTGTTTTCACTTGATCATCTAGGACGATGTGAATATCGTCCAGGACGATCTGAACAAAAATTGAACAGAAACTCTAATTCACTCAAGCTCTCCCCCTGAGTGTGTGTGTGCAAGGTTACTTAGCTAGGGGATCAGTTACATTATATTTGACTCAAGAAAAGGAAAACATTACATTTAGACACACTTGGACCCGATCTTGAGTTGGCTTGAGTTGCTTTTGATCTTTTGTACCTGAAATGGGTTAGCCAAGCAAAATAGAATATTATTAAGTTTGTCATCATCAAAACTATACTTTTTGAAATCAAATTTGTGACATAGTGTTTAGGGTTTAGGGCTTGAGTTTTTACGATTTGTGATTTAGGGTTTACGGTTTAGGGTTTAGGGTCTAGCGTGGGGTTTAAAGTTTAGGGTTTAGGGTTTCAGGTTTTCGGTTTAGTGTTTAGGGTTTAGGGTTTGGGGTTTAGAGTTTACGATTTGGGGTTTAGGGTTTATAGTCTAAAGTATGGTTTAAAGTTTAGGGTTTAGGGTTTAGGGTTTGGGGTTTAGGGTTTAGGGTTTCGGGTATCGGGTTTAAGGTTTAGGGATTTAGGGTTTAGAGTTTAGGGTTTACGACTTATGGTTTACGTTTTAGGGTTTAGGGTTTAGGGTTTAGGGTTTAGGGTTTTTAGAGTTTAGTGTTTATGGTTTATGGTTTAGAGTTTAAGGTTTTAGGGTTTAGGGTTTAGGGTTTAGGAATTTTAGGGTTTAGGGTTTAGGGTTTAGGGTTTAAGGGTTAGGTTTTAGGTTTTTTAGGGTTTAGGGTTTAGGGTTTAAGTTTTAGGAATTTTAGAGTTTAGAGTTTAAGGTTTAGGGTTTAGTGTTTTGGGTTTTTAGGGTTTAGGGTTAAGGGTTTAGGGTTTTTAGGGTTTAGGGTTTAGGGTTTAGGGTTTAGGGTTTAGGGTTTAAGGTTTAGGGTTTAAGGGTTTAGGGTTTAGGGTTTATGTATTAGGATTTAAGGTTTACGGTTTAAGGTTTTTAGGGTTTAGGGTGTAGGGTTTAGGGTCTAGGGTTTACGGTTTAGGATTTAGGGTTTACGGTTTAAAGATTTTAGGGTTTAGGGTGTAGGGTTTAGGGTTTTTATGGCTTAGGGTTTAGGGTTTAGGGTTTAAGGTTTAGAGTTTAGGGTTTCAGGTTTTAGGGTTTAGGGTTTAGGGCTTGGGGGCTTAGGGGTTAGGTTTTACGATTTAGAGTTCAGGTTTTCGGTTTTTAGGGTTTAGTGTTTAGGGTTTTATTATTTAGGGTTTAGGATTTAGGATTTAGGGTTTAGAGTTTAGGGTTTAGGGTTTAAGGTTTTGGGTCTTAGGGTTCAGGGTTTAGGGTTTAGGATTTAGGGTTTACGGTTTAGGATTTGGGTTTTATGGTTTAGGGTTGTTAGTGTTTAGGGTTTAGGGTTTAGGGTTTAGGATGTAGGCTTTATGATTTAGGTTGTAAGATTTAGGATTTTAGGGTTTAGGGTTTAGGGTTTTTGGGGTCTAGGGTTCAAGGTTTTTAAGGTTTAGGGTTTAGGGTATAGGGTTTAGGGTTTAGTGTTTAGGGTTTAGGGTTTCAGTTTTTAAGGTTTGCAGTTTAGGGTTTACGATTTAGGGTTTAAGGTCTAGCGTGCGGATTAAAGTTTAGTGTTTAGGGTTTAGGATTTAGTGTTTAGGCTTTAGGGTTTGGGGTTTAGGGTTTACGGTTTAGGGTTTAGGGTTTGGGGTTTAGGGTCAAACGTATGGTTTAAAATTTAGGGTTTAGGGTTTAGGGTTTATGGTTTAGGGTATAGGGTTTAAGGTTTAGGGTTTTAGTGTTTAAGGTTTAGGGTTTAGGGTTTTGGATTTATGATTTATGGTTTTGGGTTTAGGGTTTAGGTTTTAGGGTTTAGGGTTTAGGGTTTAGGGTTTTTAGGGTTTAGTGTTTATGGTATAGGGTGTAGGGTTTATGGTTTTCGGGGTTTAGGGTTTAGGGTTTTTAGGGTTTAGGGTTTAGGGTTTTTAGGGTGTAGGGTTTATGGTGTAGGGATTTTAGGGTTTTTAGGGTTTAGGGTTTAGGGTGTAGGGTTTAGGGTTTTTTGGGTTTGGGGTTTAGGGTTTAGGGCTTGGGGTTTAGGGGTTAGGTTTTATAGTTTAGAGTGCAAGGTTTAGGGTTTAGGATTTTGGGTTTTTAGGTTTTAGGGTTTAGGGTTTTAGGGTATAGGGTTTAGGGTTTAGAAATTAGGGTTTAGGGTTTAGTGTTTAGGGTTTAGGGTTTAGGGTTTAGGGTTTAGGGCTTAGGGTTTAAGGTTTAGGGTTTTAGGGTTTAGGGTTTAGGGTTTAGGATTTACGGTTTAGGATTTAGGGTTTAGGGTTTAGGGTTTTTAGTGTTTAGGGTTTAGGGTTTTTAGTGTTTAGGGTTTAGGGTTTAGGGTTTAGGGTTTATGGTTTAGGTTTTAAGGTTAAGGGTTTAGGGTTTAGGGCTTGGGGTTTAGGGGTTAAGGTTTAGGATTTTAGGATTTAGGGTTTAGGGTTTAGGGTTTAGGGCTTAGGGTTTAAGGTTTTTAAGGTTTAGGGTTTAGGGTTCAGGGTTTAGTTTTAAGGTTTAGGGCATAGGTTTTAGGGTTTAGGGCTTAGGAATTCTGGTTTAGGGTTTAGGGTTTAGGGTTTGCAGTCTAACGTAGGGTTTAAAGTATAGGGTTTAGGGTTTAGAGTTTGGGGTCTCAGGTATAGGGTTTAAGGTTTAGGGTTTTAGGGATTAGGGTTTAGGGTTTAGGGTTTACGATTTACGATTTAGGGATTAGGGTTTTGGGTTTAGGGTTTAGGGTTTTTAGGGTTTAGTATTTATGATTTAGGGTTTAAAATTGAAGGTTTTAGGGTTTATGGCTTCGGGTTTAGGGTTTAGGGTTTAGGGTTTAGGATTTTTAGAGTTTAGGGTTTAGGGTTTATGGCTTAGGGTTTAGGGTTTTTAGGGTTTAGGGTTTAGGGTTTAGGGTTTAAGATTTTAGGTTTTAGGGCTTGGGGTTTAGGGGTTAGGTTTTATGGTTTTTAGGGTTTAGGGTTTTAAGTGTTTAGGGTTTAGGGTTTAGGGATTTTAGGGTTTAGAGTTTATGGTTTAGGGTTTAAGGTTTTTAGGGTTTAGGGATTAGGGTTTTGGGTTTTTAGGGTTTAGGGTTAAGGGTTTTTAGGGTTTAGGGTTAAGGGTTTAGGGTTTAAGGTTTAGGGTTTAAGGTTTTAGGGTTTAGGGTTTAGGGTTTACGGATTAGGATTTATGGTTTTTAGGGTTTAAGGTTTAGGGTTTAGGATTTGAGAGGTTTGGGTTTAGGTTTTAGGGTTTAGGGTTTACGGTTTAGGGTTTAGGCTTTAGGGTTTTTGAAAGTTCGAAAGGGATGTTAAGCCCTACTGAACTAGTCCCGAGGCTAACCAAGAGGGGGGGTGAATTGGTTATTTGAAAATTTCATGATAACAACAAAAATCTTTTCGATACTTAGCAGCGGAAACAAGTAAACAATAAAGAAAAGATCAACCAACGATATTCACCCAAGCAGTTTATATTGAAAAGTAAAGTGCAAAACTGAATCAGAAAAGCAAACCAGATTTTATAGTGGTTCGGTCAACTTGACCTACGTCCACTCCCCGGAGCCTCCCCTCCGGGTATTGCACTAAACAAAAGTGACTCTCCTTTTGCTCCCACAGCAAGGCGGAGAAGCCTGTACAAAGCACCTCCTTTTCACCACACAGTGAGGCAGAGAACCTGACCTCCTTTCTCTTCCTCCTGAAGCAGGCAGAGAACCTTCGGACTCCTTTTGCTTCCACCTGAAGCGGGCAGAGAACCCCGGATCTTCTTGCGAACGATCCTCCCACGAAGAACACCGACTAGACGACAGACGACGAGCGGAGAAGACGACTCTGATCCGTGCTTGGAGCAACCTTAGTGAATCCCTCACTAACTCCCCCTCACAAGATCTCTTCTCTCTCTCCCAACTCTCTCTTCTCTCTAGGGTTTCTCAGGGAAGGAAGGTAGCAAAAGATTTTTCCAAAAATTGGAAAAAGTGCTTTTAAAGGAGGGCTTAAAATTTGCCCTAAATCTCAACTGGTCGGCCAAGATCGTCCAGGACGATCTTAAGATCGTCCTGTACGATCAGTTCAAATTCAGCTGATTCAGTCTGGACGATTAGGCTCTTCTGGACGATCAGTAGAAAAAGCTGTTCATATCGTCCCGTACAATACTACGATCGTCCGGGACGATTAGTGCAAATTGAGGAATATCATCCAGAAGACAGTTCGGGTCGTCCAGAGAAATCTGTGCTGGACGACCAAAAAATGACTTGATCGTCCAGGACGATTGGGACATCGTCCTGTACGATTAGATCAAAAAGGCCCAAAATCGTCCTGAACACAGTTCGGGTCGTACAGCTGCGATCGTCCAGGACGATGTGATCGTATCAATTAAACATTAATTGCTTTCCTTAATTACCAGACTAATTTAGGCATGATTGTAGTGCATCATCCAGGACGATACACGTATCGTCCGGGACGATCAGACCAAAATACTTAAAATAAAACTTGCCTAACTTAATCTGGCGGCTGGGAATTTCTGATTTGAGCATATCATCCCGTACAATCCAAAGATCGTCCAGGACGATCTGCTTAATCAGACCCTCTTAACCTAGTCGCCCTAATTAGGGTTTCTGTTTTAACTGGATCGTCCAGGACGATGCTACTATCGTCCAGGACGATCTGAACAAAATTTTAACAGAAACTCTAATTCACTCAATCTCTCTCCCTGAGTGTGTGTGTGCAAGGTTACTTAGCTAGGGAATCAGTTACATTACAATTGACTCAATAAAAGGAAAAATTATACATTTGACACGCTTGGACCCGATCTTGAGTTGGCTTGAGTAGCTCGCGGTCTTTTGTGCCTGAAACAGATTAGCCAAGCAAAACACACTGGAAACATGTTTGTCATCATCAAAATCAGATTTGCAACAGTTTTTGGGGTTTTGGTTTAGGGTTTAGAGTTCAAGGTATTTAGGGTTTAACGTTTAGGGTTTATGAATTAGGGTTTTTAGGGTTTAGGGTTTAGGGATTTTAGGGTTTAGAGTTTATGGTTTAGGGTTTAGGGTTTATGGTTTTTAGGGTTTAGGGATTAGGGTTTAGGGTTTTTAGGGTTTAGGGTTAAGGGTTTAGGGTTTAGGGTTTAAGGTTTAGGGTTTAAGGTTTTAGGGTTTAGGGTTTAGGGTTTACGGATTAGGATTTATGGTTTTTAGGGTTTAAGGTTTAGGGTTTAGGATTTGAGAGGTTTGGGTTTAGGTTTTAGGGTTTAGGGTTTACGGTTTAGGGTTTAGGGTTTAGGGTTTAGGGTTTTTGGGGTTTAGGTTTAGGGTTTAGGGTTTTGGGTTAAGGGTTTCGGTTAGGGTTTGGGGTTAACGGTTTAGGGTTTACGGTTTAGGGTTTAGGGTTTAGGGTTTGAGGCTTAGGGTTTTAGGGTTTAGTGTTTAGGGTTTAGAGTTCAAGGTATTTACGGTTTAGGGTTTAGGGTTTATGAATTAGGGTTTTTAGGGTTTAGGGTTTAGGGTTTAGAATTTAGGGTTTAGGGTTTAATGTTTTAGAGTAGAGGGTTTAGGGTTTAGGGTTTACGATTTAGGGTTTAGGCTTTAGGGTTTTTAGTGTTAAAGGTTAAGGGTTTCGGGTTTAGGGTTTATGTTTAGGGTTTAGGGTTTGGGTTTTTACGGTTTGCGGTTTAGGGTTTAGGGTCTGGCGTGGGGTTTAAAGTTTAGGGTTTAGGGTTTAGGGTTTAGGGTTTTGGGTTTACGGTTTAGTGTTTAGTGTTTAGGGTTTTGGGTTTAGGGTTTACGGTTTAGGGTTTAGGGTTTAGAGTCTAAAGTATGGTTTAAAGTTTAGGGTTTAGGGTTTAAGGTTTAGGGTTTTAGGGTTTAGGGTTTAGGGTTTAGATTTTAGGGTTTAGGCTTTATGATTTACGGTTTTGGGTTTAGGGTTTATGGTTTAGGGTTTAGGGTTTTTAGGGTTTAGTGTTTATGGTTTAGGGTTTAGAGTTTAAGGTTTTAGGGTTTAGGGTTTAGGGTTTTGGGGTTTTAGGGTTTAGGGTTTAGGATTTTAGGGTTTAGGGTTTAGGGATTTTAGGGTTTAGCGTTTAAGGTTTAGGGTTTAGGGTTTTGGGTTTTTAGGGTTTAGTGTTTAGGGTTTTGGGTTTAGGGTTTTTAGGGTTTAGGGTTTAGGGTTTAGGGTTTAGAATTTAGGGTTTAGGGTTTAATGTTTTAGAGTAGAGGGTTTAGGGTTTAGGGTTTATGATTTAGGGTTTTTAGGGTTGAGGGTTTAGGGTTTCGGGTTTAGGGTTTATGTTTAGGGTTTAGGGTTTGGGTTTTTAGGGTTTACGATTTAGGGTTTATGGTTTAGGGTTTAGGGACTGGCGTGGGGTTTAAAGTTTAGGGTTTAGGGTTTAGGGTTTACGGTTTTGGGTTTACGGTTTAGTGTTTAGGGTTTGGGGTTTAGGGTTTATGATTTAGGATTTAGGGTTTAGAGTCAAAAGTATGGTTTAAAGTTTAGGGTTTAGGGTTTAAGGTATAGGGTTTTAGGGTTTAGGGTTTAGGGTTTAGAGTTTAGGGTTTAGGCTTTATGATTTACGGTTTTGGGTTTAGGGTTTATGGTTTAGGGTTTACTGTGTATGGTTTAGGGTTTAGGGTTTAAGGTTTTAGGGTTTAGGGTTTAGGGTTTAGGGTTTTTAGGGTTTAGGGTTTAGGATTTCAGGGTTTACGGTTTAGGGCTTGGGGTTTAGGGGTTAGGTTTTAGGCCTTTTAGGTTTTAGGGTTTATGGTTTTTAGGGTTTAGGGTTTAGGGATTTTAAGGTTTAGCGTTTAAGGTTAGGGTTTAGGGTTTTGGGTTTTTAGGGTATAGGGTTTAGGGTTTTTAGGGTTTAGGGTTTAGGGTTTAGGGTTTAGGGTTTAAGGTTTATGGTTTAAGGTTTAGGGTTTAAGGCTTTATGGTTTACGGTTTAGGGTTTAGGGTTTACGGATTAGGATTTAGGGTTTACGGTTTAAGGTTTTTAGGGTTTAGGGTGTAGAGTTTTGTTGCAAATCTGGTTTTGATGATGACAAACATGTTTCTATTATGTTTTCCTTGGCTAACCCATTTCAGATACAAAAGATCAAGAGCAACTCAAGCCAACTCAAGATTTGGTCCAAGTGTGTCTAAATGTACTATTTTTCCTTTTCTTGAGTCAATTGTAATGTAACTGATCCCCTAGCTAAGTAACCTTGCACACACACACTCAGGGGGCTTTTTTATTCAGATCGTCCTGGACAATATTCACATCATTCTGGACGATCAAGTAAAAAATAGAAACCCTAATTAGGGAGACCAAGTTAAGTGTGTTTGATTAAGCAGATCGTCCTGGACGATCCATACATCGTACGGGACGATAGGCTAAAATAAGAAATCCACAGCCGCCAGATTAAGTTAGGTAAGTTTTATTTTTAGATATTTGGTCTGATCGTCCCGGATGATACATATATCGTCCAGGAAGATCCAGTACAATCATGCCTAAATTAGTCTGGTGATTAAGGAAAGCAATTAATATTTAATTGATACGATCACATCGTCCGGGATGATCGCAAGATCGTCCGGGACGATCTGGATCGTCTAGTGCATTTCAGCTGTACGTCCCGAGCCGTGATCAGGACGAATTGGGCACATTTTGAACTAATCGTACATGATGATATACGTATCATCCTGGACGATCAAGTCATTTTTGGGTTGTCCAGCACAGTTTTCTCTAGACGACCCGAGCGGTCTTCTGGACGAAATTCCTGAATTTACACTAATCGTTCCGGATGATAACAGAATCGTACGGGATGATAAGAATAATTTTTTCCACTAATCGTCCAGAGGAGCCAGATCGTCCAGGCTAAAACAGTTGATTTTGAATTGATCGTACAGGACGATCTATAGATCATCCTGACGATCTAGGCCGACTAGTTGAGATTTAGGGCAAATTTTGAGCCCTCCTTTAAAAAATCTTTTTCTTCCAACAAGAAAAATCTTTTGCCAGTTTCCTTTCCATAAAAACCCTAGAGAGAGAGAGGATCTTGTGAGGGGGAGTTAGTGAGGGATTCACTAAGGATGCTCCAAGCAAGGATCAGAGTCGTCTTCTCCGCTCGTCGTCTTTCGTCTTGTTGGTGTTCGTGTTGGGAGGATTGTTCGAAAGAAGATCCGGGTTCTCTACCCGCTTCAGGAGGAAGAGAAAGGAGTTCAGGTTCTCTGCCTGCTTCAGGAGGACGCGAAAGGAGGCCAGGTTCTCTGCCTCATCGTGTCGGTGGAAAGGAGTTTTTGTACAGGCTTCTCCGCCTTACTGTGGGAGCAGAAGGAGAGTCACTTTTTGTTTAGTGCAATACCCGGAGGGGAGGCTCCGGGGAGTGGACATAGGTCAGGTTGATCGAATCACTATAAAAATATGGTGTGTTCTTTCTGATTACTTTCTGCACTTTAGTTTTCTGGTATTATCTGCTTGGGTGAATTCAGTGTTTAATCTTTTCGATTATATGTTTTACTTGTTTCCGCTGCAAATCATTGAAAAGTTTTTTTCTGTTGCTCTCAAATTTTTTAAATAACCAATTCACCCCCCCCCCCTCTTGGTTAGCCTCGAGACTAGTTCATCAGGGCTTAACATCCCTATCGAACTTTCAAGTGGTATCAGAGCGGGATTCATAAAATCTAATTTTGAAAAGCTTTTGAATTTGATCCATGGCTAACTGTGGTAATCGTAATACTGCTGAAGGTTATTCTATTACACAACCATCATTATTTGATAACATTCCTTTTGATTTTTGGAAAACTCGCATGTCCACTTTTCTTCAATCAATTGATTATCGTATGTGGATGCTTGTTAAGGATGGATACGAACCACCTTTTAGAATGATTAACAATGTGAAAACTGAACTGCCCTTTACTGATTGGACTTTTGATGATCGTGACTTAGCACAGTTCAATGCCAAATGTTTGAATTGTTTTTTCTGTGCTTTAAAATCTGATGATTACATAGGTGTCTCTACGTGTAAAACTGGTAAAGAAATCTAGGATAGATTGTGCATCACGTATGAAGATACAAATAAAGTCAAACAGTCTAGGTTAAATTTTTTACTTCATGACTATGAACTTTTTAGCATGAAACCTACTGAAACCATTTCTGAAATGTATACGAGATTCACTCAAATTGTCACTTCGTTGCACGTCTTAGGTAGAGAACTTACAAACTATGAAAGAGTGAACAAAATTCTTAGATGTTTTCCTTCTTCATATAATGCTAAGATTATTGCAATCACTGAATCTAAAGATTTGAATACTTACTCTATTGATAGCTTACTTGGATCACTCATTGCTTACGAGCAAGGGGTGAACCAAAGACAACTTGATGCAGGTGAAAAGAAGAAGGAGAAAATAGTGGCACTGAAGGCCAACGAGAGTGATTCTAGTTCTTCCGGGTCTTATAGCGATGATGTTGCCTTAATCACTAGGCAATTCAAAAGCTTTCCAAAGAAGAAACATAAGAACTTTCAGAAGTGGAACAAGGGTAAGTCCAGTAAAAATTTTAAAGGTTCATCTGAAACTGTCTGTTTTGAATGGAGGAAGCCTGGACACATTAAGGTTGATTGTCCTACACTGAAAGCACACCCAAGTAAGGAGAAGGGTGAGGAGAAACACAAGTTCAGAAAGGATAAGAAGTGGATTCAGAAGGCATTTTGGGCAGATTCTGCATCCGACTCTTCTGAGACTGAAGGTGAAGAAGAGGAAACAAACTTATGTCTGATGGCTGATGATCATCCTGGTCAGTCTGACCAGGAAGAGGTATATGAGCTTACTTTCAATCAATTATTTGAAATATCTGAATGAATTCATGCATCGTATAGGAAGCTTAAGAAAACTCATGCTAGCCTGAAATTAGAATTTGTGAACTTACAAAAAGAGCATAAAATTTTGATTAAAGATTATTCTACTATTGATTGCAATCACATATCTTTACTTGATGTGTTTGATGAATTGAACAAAAAATATTCTGATCTGACTACTGAGCATGATTTACTGAAAACCACACATGGTGATTTAGAAAAAGCTTTTAAAGAATTAGACAATTTGGCATATGAAGTGGAGAGTAGCAATGGTGCTTTAAAATTTAAAATTGCAAGTTTAAAGAAATAAAATGAATTTTTGAAAGTTAAGATCACTGCTTTTGAGAAATATGAAACACCTCCTACGTTTGCACAGTTTTATTCACCTCCACCTTTTGTAGAATCTGGTTTAAAATCATCAAAGCATGTTTCGTACAAACCTAGGAAGAGGCACTATCAACCACGTAGATTAGTTAACCCTTTTCCTAGTGTTAGATGTTTTTCCTGTGGCATGTTAGGACACATTTCTCACACCTGCACTGTTCACCATAGTACACATTGGGTGTGGAAGCCCAAATTGCCTGTTTCACAGCACAGCACACATGCATTACATTCTTCTTTTCATAAGAAGGAATCCAAACCTGTTTGGGTTCCTAAATATGATGTTTCATAATTTTGTAGGTGTGCTCTCACACAAGACCTTGTGAGAGCATGTTGTACCTGGACTGCGGATGTTCTAGACACATGACTGGAGATGCAAATCAGTTCATTTCGCTGGAGGCCAGGGCTGGAGGCAAGGTTACACTTGGAGATAACACCACCAGGAGGGTGGTAGGTTCAGGTATAATTGGTGATTCAAAGAATTTTATGATTGATAATGTTTTGCTTGTAGATGGACTGAAACTTAACCTGTTGAGCATCAGTCAACTCTGTGACAAAGGATACATCATCAAATTTCTGTCCACTTGCTGCATTTTAAGCTTAAATGAAAAAGTTGTTTTGTAGGGACAAGGGATCAACAATGTCTACAAGCTTGATGTAAGTTGCATTAAAGCTGAAAATTCAATTTGCTTAAAAACTACTACTGATAGTCTTGGTTATGGCATAGGAGATTGTGTCATGCCAGTATGAAAACCCTTAGGAGAGTCACCCAAAAGGACTTAGTTAGAGGTGTCCCAAAGCTTAAGTTCACTAAGGACCACTTGTGTGATGCCTGTCAATTAGGGAAGCAAGTCCAGTCCTCCTTTCACTCTGTTAAGGACATTAACACCTCTAGACCTTTAGAAGTCCTTCACATGGATCTCTTTGGACCCATTAGCACTGCCAGCTTAGGGGGGAAAGTCTATGGTTTTGTGTTTGTTGATGACTACTCGAGGTTCACTTGGATTAAATTTCTGTCACATAAATCTGAGTCATTTGATGAATTTAAGTCATTCTCCACTTGGATTCAGAGGAAGTTAGGTTGTGAGATCTTGACTATTCATAGTGATCATGGTGGAGAGTTTGAAAATGCAAAGTTTGGAAGTTTCTGTGAGGAGCAAGGGATTAGTCACAATTTTACAGCTCCTAGGACCCCTCAGCAGAACAGGATAGCTGAAAGGAAGAACATGACCTTAGTGGAAGCCGTTAGAGCCATGCTTACTTAGTATTCACTTCCAAAGTACTTTTGGGTTGAAGCGGTGAACACTGCCTGTTATGTGCTGAATATGGTGAATGTGAGATCAAATCTAAACAAGACACCTTATGAGATCATTAAGGGTAGAACTCCAAACCTTTCCCACCTCCATGTCTTTGGCTGTAAGGTTTTCATTCTGAACAACGGGAAATCATCCTTAGGAAAGTTTGACCGAAAATCTAATGAAGGAGTGTTCTTCGGCTATTCTAGTGTGGGGAAATCCTTTAGGGTGTTCAATAAGAGAACTTTGGTGGTAGAAGAGACAACTCATGTAGTGTTTGATGAATCTGATCCTAAGGTGACTAGAGTTGAGGAAGAAGAAGAGGTAGAGGAGATTACCCAATGGGTTGGAAATACAAATCTAGAGGAAAGGGTAGAACCTCAAACCACACTGCCTAGAGATTGGAGATATTCTTCGAGTCATCCTAAAGAACTGATCTTAGGAGACCCTTCTGAAGGTGTTAGGAGTAGGCATGGACTTTGGAAGGAAGTAAACCACTCTGCCTTTATCTCAATGACTGAACCCACCAACATCATTCAATCCCTTTCTGATGAGTTTTGGATCTTAGCTATGCAAGAAGAATTGAATCAATTTATAAGGAATGATGTTTGTGAGTTAGTAGAAAGACCTAGAAATCAAAGTATAGTGGAAACCAAGTGGGTCTTTAAGAATAAGATGAATGATTCTGGTGTGGTGGTTAGGAATAAGGCAAGATTTATGGCTAAGGGGTATAATCAGATTGAAGGAATTGATTTTGAGGAGACCTTTGCCCCTGTAGCTAGATTGGAAGCCATTAGAGTGATACTAGCCTTTGCCTGTTATAAGGGATTTAAGTTATTTCAAATGGATGTCAAGAGTGCCTTTTTAAATGGGGTAATAAAAGAGGATATTTTTGTAGAACAACCCCCAGGTTTTGAGAGTTCCCAATATCCAAATCATGTTTACAAATTAAAAAAGGCCTTATATGAATTGAAACAGGCACCCAGAGATTGGTATGAACGGCTTAGCACATTCCTGTTAGAAAGAGAGTTTGTTAAGGGGAGCGTAGACACCACTCTTTTTCTGAGGAGAATAGGAGATGACTTACTCATTGTCTATATCTATGATGATGATATAATTTTTGGATCTTCCGATAAATATTTATGTGATGAGTTTTCTAAAATAATGAGTAAGGAGTTTGAGATGAGTATGATGGGAGAGTTATCCTATTTTTTGGGGTTTAGCATAAGGCAATTAGATGATGGAACTTTCTTGAATCAATCAAAATATACTAAGGGCATCTTGAAGAAATATGAAATGGATAAAGCTAAGCCAATTAATACTCCCATGAGTTCTAATGTCCAGTTAGACAAGGATCCAAATGGAAAATCAATTGATCAAAAGAAGTTTAGAGGAATAATTGGATCACTACTTTACCTGACTACTAGCCGACCTGATATCATGTTTAGTGTTTATCTTTGTGCTAGGTTTCAAGCTGATCCTTAAGAGTCCCATCTGACTGCTGTTAAGAGAATTCTTAGATATCTTTTAAGGACCCCAAACCTAGGAATTTGGTACCCTAGGCACAACACTTCTTTTGAGATTATTGGATATTCTGACTCTGATTTTGCCGGGTGTAGAGTTGATAGAAAGAGCACTTCTGGAACATGTCAATTCATAGGACAGTCGTTAGTCTCCTGGTCCAGTAGAAAGCAAAACTCAATTGCACTTTCCACTGCTAAAGCTGAGTACATTGCCTTAGGGAGTTATGTAGCTCAAGTCCTTTGGTTGAAGCAACAAGTTTTGGATTTAGGATTACCTGTTGGTATAATTTCTGTTCTATGTGATAATACTAGTGCCATCTGCATTTCTAAGAATCCTATCCAACATTCTAGAACCAAACACATTTACATAAGGCATCACTTCATTAGGGACCATGTTACAAAAGGGAACATCGAGCTACATCATGTAACAACTAAAAATCAGCTGGCTGACATATTTACTAAACCACTGGCCTTTGACTCATTTAGTATTTTGAGGACCAAACTTGGTGTGATTGACTTAAATGCTTGATTCTGATGAATACTGATATCTGATTTGTCTATTTTTCATTCTATTTCAGTTAGTTAGTTGTTTGATTTGATTATCTGTTTCCTGTTTATTCTTAGTTTTACTGATTTTCATTTTATTCCTGTTGTTAGTTTGATTTGAGTATTTATTTTTATGTAGTTTTGTACCTATTTTTATTTACTGGTTCATCTCTTTTATTTATTATTTTATGCTTTTCAAAATCCGATCACTGCTCACTACTTCTGATAAACTGAATTGCTGACTGAGAGTTTTATCTTATTTTTATTTGGAAGATAGTAAGCAGTGATTGATTCCACTGGATCGATTAAAGGGAAGAAATGTTGATGATTGTTTCTCTTCCTCTAACTCCTTTACAGGTGTATTATTTCTTTTGGATAAAAATCTTCTTCAAAATTAAAATATTTATTTTTGAAATAGAGATGTATTTTATCTTCCTATAGTAATCTACCTCATATGAATAGTATTTTCAAAGTCTTGAGTCATTATAATGGTTTTCTAAACCAAGTGATTACACTTATCATATGATGTATGGTTTTTGTTTTGTGAATTACTCTTCATTATTGTGAAGAGTGTCTCCTATGTCTGGAAGGTAATTTTACAGCTGAGGTCCCTTAACAATTTTGAGAGGGAGAAAGCTTACAAAAGATGCGTAGTGTGCCAAATTAATTGAAAAAAAGGCACAAAATGAGTCCAAAGCTAAAAAGATGCGAAATGTCGCCAACCTAAAAGATACATAAAGTGTATCAAAAATCAAAAGATGCGCAAAGCGCCAAATAAATTGAAAAAGCGGCACAAAATGAGCCCAAATCAAGCTTTCTTCCCTTTCAGATCGTTAAATGTCTTAGAAAAATTCATGCGCCACTTCATATTTTCGAAAGCAAGAGTTTAAAAATCCTGACTTCGAATTTATTACTTTCGAACACTATTATATCAGATATTTTTCTAGAACGAGGCTTGAAAGGATCTCTTTTTGAATCTAATTTCTTTTCTTCTGAATTAAAATTTTATTTTGAAAGGAATTTGCATCTATAAGGTGTCTAAGGTGGGAGTTACGAAAGTCAATTTTCTAATTTTTTCTGGATTTCAGTGCTGTTAATTGTCTTCTTATTAGTTTTTGGATGTAAAATCAAGTGAAAATTCTGATTTACTGGAGAATATTGATCCAAAAAAAATGTTATTCTTTTTATTTTTGTTCTCGTTTCGAGTTTTATTCCCTTTGGTTTTGTTTTTTTTTATTTTACTGTTTATGTTTTTTTTGGATCCTTAATCTTTCTTCTCCATCCTCTATCTTTTCCTATTTTCTTCACATCGTCCTAGACAATCCAGACATCGTCCTGGATAATCTTCTTCGTCCTAGATGATCTTCTTCATCCTAAAGGATCCATAATTTATCCTGGATGATCCATTAAAATCATCCCCACTCTTATCATATTGCTGAGTACACCAATTATTGGTGATTGTCCTGGACGATCTTTACATCTTCCTGGATGATATGATCCAAATTTTCCTGATTTGATCGAACGGCTGAGACTGCGCCAATAATTGCTCATCATCCTGGACGATCCACCTAATCATCCTAGATGATCCATGTGTCAGCAGCTAGATGATTCGAATTCGGCCCATCCATCACACTTATTACACATAGTCCTGGACGATCCACCTAATCGTCCTGGATGATACTTTTCATCAACGGTCTTCTGGCTTGACTCCTCGGGACGATCGCCTGTGTTTAATCGTCCTGGACGATCTCTGATCATCCCGGATGATCGGACTGCCTTTTTGACCAATCGTCCTGCCGCCATAAATGCTCATATCCTCCTGGACGATCTTACGATCGTCTTGGATGATCCGGCCAATTTCTATTTAAATAGCCAATTTTTTTAGTTTTTTCCACACATCTCCTTACACTCTCCCTCACTTGTGCTTTCTAATGGCTGGCGGGAACCATTCGAGGCAAAAAGGTGCGAGCTCCTCATGGCAAAATGTTGATCCTTGCTTTCCCAATGCAGCCGATCAGGCTGCCTTCGAGCGATATCTAGAGGTGGGCATCACTCACTCAAAAATCATAAACCCCCGCACCCTTACCTATCCGGTTCTTGATCTTTTCATGCACACCTCGCTCACTTTCATCCTTACCCTCGCCTTTCCTTTTAGCCTTGAACTTCTTCAAGTTTTCTTCGCCAATCTTCGCATTTCTGCTGACTATTCCACCCTCCGCTCCTATGTGAATCAACATCCTGTGGAACTCACTGCCCAGGACTTTCATAATATTTTTTAGCTTTCTGTGACTGGCGACAAAATCCACACTCTTATTACTGATCCTGACTATGATTGGAGAGTCGCCAATCACTTTCTTAGAAACACATATGCACCCTACCACGATAATGCTTGCACCACCCTCCTTAAGGATGCACGAACCATTCAGCACATCCTTCATTCCTCCATCATCCAAAAGGCTGGGGATCGAATTCACATCACCTCATTACTGTCTCTGACCACATATTTCATGTTGGCCCACCGAGACTTCAGTGCCATTGACCTTATTATCAGATACATCGAGTACCTCACCACTATTAGGGATCCGGGCCATAGACTTCGTCCTAATCTAGCCTTAGGACACATCATAGCTTATGCCTTAGAGACAAAATATGACCTGAAGTATCCAGTCCCTCTCGATGTCCCTCCTTCCTTCTTCACAAACAATTCATTCCATGTCCTACAGAGTACCCGACTACATCTGGAGCCTGCCCTGGATGTTGAGGAGGAAGAGGAAGAAGCTGTTCCCATTCCAGCTGCACCACAGGCACCTACTCCCCTTCACATTGCTTCTCCTTTTGACCATCTGGTGCAGCGGTTCGATCAGTGGGAGGCCAGATTTGACTCTTATGTTACTGTCCAGGAGCAGTAGCACGTGGAGGATCTGCAGCGCTTTACTGACTATGCTGCTCAACAGCAACAGCAGCACGACCAGAATATTGCCTGGATTGGAGTCCACTTTGCCGCCATCCATAGTTACTTTACACCACCACAGCCACCTCATCCTTCTGATCAGGATCCGCCTCCGTTTTAGTTTTCTGTTTTGTGCTGTTTATTTTTCTGTTTGTACTGGTGACTCTATTTTTCTGTTTCTCCTCCTCCTTTTTGTCATGTCAAAAGGGGGAGTCAGTTGAAGTAGTTTTTATTTTTGATTTCAGTTGTAGTAGTGCTTATTCTTGTCTTGTGATTGGTTACTTTATGTGTAGTTGTCTTTCCTGTAATATTCTAGTTGTTCAATACAATTTGGAAAGAAATTTGTTTTTTGATCTCCTAGTTCTTTTAGTTTTTAAACTACTGCACTTATATTTTCTATCATCAAAAAAGGGGGAGATTGTCGCAAATCTGGTTTTGATGATGAAAAATATGTTTCTATTGTGTTTTTCTTGGCTAGCCCATTTTAGGTACAAAAGATCAAGAGTAACTCAAGCCAACATACGATTGGGTCCAAGTGTGTCTAAATGTACTATTTTTCCTTTTCTTGAGTCAATTATAATGTAACTGATCCCCTAGCTAAGTAACCTTGCACACACACACTCAGGGGGAGAGCTTCAGTGAATTAGAGTTTCTGTTCATTTTTTGTTCAGAACGTCCTGGACGATATTCGCAAGATCATCCGGGATGATCTGGATCGTCTGGTGCATTTCAGTTGTACGTCCCGAGCAGTGAGCAGGACGAATTGGGCACATTTTGAACTAATCATACATGATGATATACGTATCATCCTGGACGGTCAAGTCATTTTTGGATCGTCCAGCACAGTTTTCTCTGGAAGACCTGAGCGATCTTCTCGATGAAATTCCTGAATTTACACTAATCATCCCGGATGATCGCAGAATCGTATGGGACGATCAGAATAAATTTTTCTATTGATCATCCAGAGGAGCCAGATCGTCCAGGCTGAAACAGCGGATTTTGAACTGATCGTATAGGACGATCTATAGATCGTCCTGGATGATCTATAGATCGTCCTGGATGATCTAGGCCAACCAGTTGAGATTTAGAGCAAATTTTGAGCCCTCCTATAAAAGATCTTTTTCTTCCAATAAGAAAAATCTTTTGCCACTTTCCTTTCTAGAGAAACCCTAGAGAGAGAGTTTGGGAGAGAGAGAGAGGATCTTATGAGGGGGAGTTAGTGAGGGATTTACTAAGGTTGCTCTAAGCAAGGATCATGATCGTCTTCTCCGCTCGTCATCTTTCATCTTGTTGGTGTTCATTGTGGGAGGATCGTTCGTAAGAAGATCCGGGTTCTCTGCCCACTACAGGAGGAAGCGAAAAGAGTTCAGGTTCTCTGCCTGCTTCAGGAGGAAGTGAAAGGAGGTTAGGTTCTCTGCCTCACCGTGTCGGTGGAAAGGAGTTTTTGTGCAGGCTTCTCCGCCTTTCTATGGGAGCAGAAGGAGAGTCACTTTTGATTTAGTGCAATACCCGGAGGGGAGGCTCTGGGGAGTGGACATAGGTCAAGTTGACCGAACCACTATAAAAATCTGGTGTGTTCTTTCTGATTACTTTCTGCACTTAAGTTTTCTGTTATTATCTACTTGGGTGAATTCAGTGTTTGATCTTTTCGATTGTAAGTTTTACTTGTTTCCGCTGTAAATCATGGAAAAGTTTTTTACTATTGCTCTCGAATTTTTTAAATAAGCAATTTACCCCGCCTTTTTGTTAGCCCCGGGACTAGTTCATCAGGGCTTAACATCCCTATAAAACTCTCACGTTTAGTATTTAGGGTTTTTAGGGTTTAGGGTTTAGTCTTTAGGGTTTAGGGTTTAGGGTTTACGATTTACGGTTTAGGATTTAGGGTTTATGGTTTAAGGATTTTAGGGTTTAGGGTGTAGGGTTTAGGATTTTTAGGGTTTAGGGTTTAGGGTTTAGGGTTTAGGGCTTGGGGTTTAGAGGTTAGGTTTTAGGGTTTTTAGGGCTTAGGGTTTAGGGTTTTTAGGGTTTAGGGTTTAGGGTTTAGAGATTTTAGGGTTTAGAGTTTAATGTTTAGGGTTTAATGTTTTGGGTTTTTAGGGTTTAAGGTTTAGGGTTTAGGGTTTTTAGGGTTTAGGGTTTAGGGTTTAAGGTTTAGGGTTTAAGGTTTAGGGTTTAAGGGTTTAGGGTTTAGGGTTTAGGGTTTACGGATTAGGATTTAGGGTTTACGGTTTAAGGTTTTTAGGGTTTAGGGTGTAGGGTTTAGTGTATATGGATTTTAGGGTTTAGGGTTTAGTGTTTAGGGTTTAGGGTTTAGGGTTTTAGGGTTTAGCGTTTAGGGTTTACGGTTTAGGATTTAGGGTTTACGGTTTAGGATTTAGGGTTTATGGTTTATGGATTTTAGGGTTTAGGGTGTAGGGTTTAGGGTTTTTAGGGTTTAGGGTTTAGGGTTTAGGGTTTAAGGTTTAGAGGTTAGGGTTTCAGATTTTAGGGTTTAGGGTTTAGGGCTTGGGGCTTAGGAGTTAGGTTTTACGATTTAGAGTTTAGGTTTAGGGTTTAGGGTTTTCAGTTTTTAGGGTTTAGTGTTTATGGTTTTAGGGTTTAGGGTTTTGAATTTATGGTTTAGGGTTTAGAGTTTACGGTTTAGGGTTTAAGGTTTTGGGTCTTAGGGTTTAGGGTTTCGGGTTTAGGGTTTGTGGTTTACGGTTTATGATTTTGGTTTTATGGTTTAGGGTTTTTAGTGTTTAGGGTTTAGGGTTTAGGGTTTAGAGTTTAGGTTTTATGATTTAGGTTTTGAGGTTTTGAATTTAAGGGTTTAGGGTTTAGGGTTTAGGGCTTAGGGCTTAGGGTTTAGGGTTTAGGGTTTTTGGGATCTAGGGTTTAAGGTTTATGGTTTTTAGGGTTTAGGGTTTAGGGTTTAGTATTTAGGGTTTAGAGTTTGGGTTTTTAGGGTTTGCAGTTTAGGGTTTAGGGTTTAGGGTCTAGCGTGGGGTTTAAAGTTTAGGGTTTAGGGTTAGGGTTTAGGGTTTAGTCTTTAGGGTTTAGGGTTTGGGGTTTAGGGTTTATGGTTTTTGGTTTAGGGTTTAGGGTTTAGGGTTTTGGGTATGGGTTTTAAGGTTTAGGGTTTTAGGGTTTAAGGTTTAGGGTTTAGGGTTTATGATTTATGGTTTTGGGTTTAGTGTTTAGGGTTTAGGTTTTAGGGTTTTTAAGGTTTAGTGTTTATGGTTTAGGGTTTAGGGTTTAAGGTTTTAGGGTTTAGGGTTTAGTGTTTAGGGGTTTGGTATTAGGGTTTTTAGAGTTTAGGGTTTAGGGTTAGTATGGTTTAGGGTTTAGGGTTTAGGGATTTTAGGGTTTAGAGTTTACGGTTTAGGGTTTAGGGTTTAGGTTTTTTTGGGTTTAGGGTTTAGGGTTTAGGGCTTGGGGTTTAGTGGTTAGGTTTTACAGTTTAGAGTTCAAGGTTTAGGGTTTAGGGTTTATGGTTTTTAGGATTTAGGGTTTGGGTTTTTAGGGTTTGCGGTTTAGGGTTTACGGTTTAGTGTTTAGGGTCTAATGTGGGGTTTAAAGTTTAGGGTTTAGGGTTTAGTTTTTAGGGTTTAGGGTTTAGTTTTTAGGGTTTAGGGTTTGGGGTTTACGGTTTACGGTTTAGGGTTTAGGGTTCGGGGTTTAGGGTCTAACGTATGGTTTAAAGTTTAGGGTTTAGGGTTTAGGGTTTTGGGTATGGGGTTTAAGGTTTAGGATTTTGGGGTTTAAGGTTTATGGTTTAGGGTTTACGATTTATGGTTTTGGGTTTAGGGTTTAGGGTTTAGGTTTTAGGGTTTTTAGGGTTTAGTGTTTATGGTTTAGGGTTTAGGGTTTAAGGTTTTAGGTTTTAGGGTTTAGGGTTTAGGGTTTAGGGGTGAGGTTTTAGGGTTTTTAGGGTTTAGGGTTTAGGGTTATTAGGGTTTAGGGTTTAGGGTTTAGGGATTTTTGGGTTTAGAGTTTAGGGTTTAGGGTTTTTTTGGGTTTAGGGTTTAGGGTTTAGGGCTTTTGTTTAGGGGTTAGGTTTTACAGTTTAGAGTTCAAGGTTTAGGGTTTAGGGCTTCGGGTTTTTAGGGTTTAGGGTTTGGGGTTTTAGGGTATAGGATTTGGGGTTTAGGAATTATGGTTTAGGGTTTAGGGTTTAGGGTTTAGGGTTTTATTGTTTAGGGTTTAGGGTTTAGGGTTTAGGATTTACGGTTTAGGATTTTGTGTTTAGGGTTTGGTTTTTTAGGGTTTAGGGTGTAAGGTTTAGGGTTTAGGATTTTTAGGGTTTAAGGTTTAGGGTTTAAAGTTTAAGGTTTAGGGTTTAAGGTTTAGTGTTTTGGGGTTTAGGGTTTACGGTTTAGGATTTAGTTAGGGTTTAGGGTGTAGGGTTTAGTGTTTTGGGCTTCTAGGGTTAAGGGTTTAGGGTTTAGGGGGTTTAGGGTTGAGGATTTAGGGTTTAGGGTTTTTAGGGTTTAGGGTTTAGGGTTTAGAGTTTAGGGTTTAGGATTTTAGGGTTTAGGGTTTAGGGCTTGGGGTTTAGGGGTTAGGTTTTACGATTTAGAGTTCAGGGTTTGGGGTTTAGGGTTTAGGGTTTAGGGTTTAGGGTTTAAGGTTTTTAGGGTTTGGGGTTTAGGGTTTTTGGTTTAGGGTTTAGGGTTTAATGTTTAGGGATTATGGTTTAGGGGTTAGTGTTTATGGTTTAGGGTTTAGGATTTACGGTTTATGGTTTTTTTGGTTTTTCGGGTTTGGGTTTTGGGGTTTAGGGTTTACGATTTACAATTTAGAGTTTAGGGTTTAGTCCTCCTTTCACTCTGTTAAGGATATTAGCACCTCTAGACCTTTAGAAGACCTTCACATGGATCTCTTTGGACCCATTAGCACTGCCAGCTTATGGGGGAAAGTCTATGGTTTTGTGATTGTTGATGATTACTCGAGGTTCACTTGGATAAGATTTCTATCACATAACTCCAAGTTATTTAATGAATTGAAGTCCTTCTCCACTTGGATTCATAGGAAGTTAGGTTGTGAGATCTTTACTATTCATAGTGATCATGGTGGAGAGTTTGAAAATGTGAAGTTTGGAAGTTTCTGTGAGGAGAAAGGGGTTTAATTTTTCAGTTCTTAGGAACCCTCAGCAGAACGGGGTAGCTGAAAGAAAGAACAGGACCTTAGTGGAAGCCGCTAAAGCCATGCTTGCTGAGTATTCACTTCCAAAATACTTTTGGGTTGAAGCGGTGAACACTGCCTGTTATGTGCTGAATAGGGTGAATGTTAGATCCAATCTGAACAAGACACCTTATGAGATCATTAAGGGTAGAACTCCAAACTTGTCCCACCTCCATGTCTTTGGCTGTAAGGTTTTCATTCTGAACAACAACAAATCATCCGTAGGAAAGTTTGACCCTAAATCTGATGAAGGAGTGTTCTTAGGCTATTCTAGTGTGGGAAAATCCTTTAGGGTGTTTAATAAGAGGACTTTGGTGGTGGAAGAGACAACTCATGTGGTGTTTGATGAATTTGATCCTAAGGAAACTAGAGTTGAGGAAGAAGAAGTGGTAGGAGAGATTACCCAAGGGGTTGAAAATGCAAATCTGGAGGAAAGGGTAGAACCTCAAAACTCTTTGCCTAGAGATTGGAGATATTCTTTGAGTCATCCTAAAGAACTGATCTTAGGAGACCCCTCTGAAGGTGTTTAGGACTAGGCATGGACTTAGGAAGGAAGTAAACCACTCTGCCTTTATCTCAATCACTAAACACGCCATCATCAATCAAGCCCTTTTTGATGAATTTTGGATCTTAGCTATGCAAGAGGAATTGAATCAATTTGTAAGAAACGATGTTTGGGAGTTAGTACAGAGTCCTAGGAATCAAAGTATAGTGGGAACCAAGTGGGTCTTTAAGAATAAGATGAATGATTCTAGTGTGGTGGTTAGGAATAAGGCAAGATTGGTGGCTAAGGGATATAATCAGATTGAAGGGATTGATTTTGAGGAGACCTTTACCCCTGTAGCTAGATTGGAAGCCATTAGGGTGCTACTAGGCTTTGCCTGTTATAAGGGATTTAAGCTATTTCAAAAGGATGTCAAGAGTGCCTTTTTAAATAGGATAATAAAAGAGGATGTTTTTGTAGAACAACCATTAAGTTTTGAGAGTTCCCAATACCCAAATCATATTTACAAATTAAAAAAGGCCTTATATGGATTGAAACAGGCACCTAGAGCTTGGTATGAGAGGCTTTGCACATTTTCTGTTAGAAAGAGAGTTTGTTAAGGGGAGCTTATTTCTAAGGAGAAAAAGGGATGATTTAATCATTGTCTAGATCTATGTTGATGATATAATTTTTGGATCTTCTGATAAATAATTATGTGATGAGTTTTCTAAAACAATGAGTAAGGAGTTTGAGATGAGTATGATGAGAGAATTATCCTACTTTTTTGGGTTTAGCATAAGACAAATGGATGAAGAAATATGAAATGGACAAAGCCAAGCCAATCAACACTCCCATGAGCTCCTCTGTTCAGTTAGATAAGGATTCAAGTAGAAAATCTGTTGATCAGAAGAAGTATAGAGGAATAATTGGATCACTGCTTTAGCTGACTGCTAGCCGACCTGATATTATGTTTAATGTTTATCTTTGTGCTAGGTTTCAAGCTGATCCTAAAGAGTCCCACCTGACTGCTGTTAAGAGAATTCTTAGATATCTTTTAGGGACCCCAAACCTAGGAATCTGGTACCCTAGGCACAGCGCTTCTTTTGAGATTATTGGATATTCTGATTCTGACTTTGCAGGGTGTAGGGTGGATAGAAAGAGCACTTCTGAAACTTGCCAATTCATAGGACAGTCTTTAGTCTCCTGGTCCAGTAGAAAATAGAACTCAGTTGCACTTTGCACTGCTGAAGCTGAGTACAT